>JBAMIG010000004.1:10265828-10289296 GCA_037177335.1 Kiunga ballochi
GTATGTATGCATGTATGTGTACATTTATGTATGTATGTATGTATGTGTTTATGTATGCATGTATGTATGTATGTGTAAAACATAAACTCTCCTCACAAGAAGAGTAGAAAGAAAAAAAGGTTTTAAAAATGTTAAAATAGTTCAAAAACAGACTGGATAGGTTGTTACCCACAGCACCAATTGTCATTATAAAATATAAGTAAATGGAGCTCATGTTATTAATTCCAGACCTTACACAATTACATCTCATTGTTAAATATATCATAACCAGTTTGGTAAACAAGTAAATTGTGACTAAATCCCTACTGTCCATATTTGAAGAGTATGGAAAAAATTATGTTAATTGTGGAACATTTGTCTAGTCCTGCTAATGGTGCATTTTTGTTTCTCTACTGCTTTAAAGATGAATGACAATCAGTAGCTCTGTCATTTTGGCCATAAGAAGACTTTTTATTTTGTGTTTTTTCATAGAACATGAGCCCTCTGTCTATGACTTGCAGTCCAATGGAGGAGCACCACCTGTGGGGGGCTTCATCTACAGGGGCTGCCAGTCTAGGAGACTCTATGGCAGTTATGTGTTTGGTGATAAAAATGGGTAAGTTTGAATAAGAAACTATCATTTTGCGAATAAAATACAGTTGTTCATTGTGATGCAATATTTTACTCTGCATATTTTACTTTAAAGACATTGTGTTGAAATCATTCTTGTGACATGTTTTGTTTATATATGACTCATTGATGTGAGCATAACTTTTACTAATGCGCTCATAGTAAAAAACCTGTCCCTTGCATGGACATGTGCCATGGTAAACACTGTAAAGGCTTCCATCCACGTGGGGGAAAACAAGTTTTGTGTTACTGTCACCACTACAGCATGGCCCGTTGAGTGTAAATGGAGATTAGACATCCTGCCCTACTTTTCACACTTTTCTTTGGTTTGTAATTCATCCTACTTTGCTGATGTCAAACGCTGACGCTTGAGTGAGCAAAGGAAGCAAACATTGTGTGGGCACACTATCAGGAGTTAGCAGTGTTGTTTGAAACAATGTGTGGTCAGTAAAGTCAGTGTCTCATTACAGTTTGGGAGGATATTGTTGTGGCTAAGAAAAGGCTCCAGCATGATGTTTATTTTGAAACTACAAGCTGAGGTTTTAAATAACACTATGTGGGCAGTGGAGTGGAAAAGGAAGATGGGTCATTGAACCATATCATGAGAAGTAAAAGTTGTCTTTGTTTCCAGATATCATCTGTTGCTTCCGTGTTTTTCATCACTCGATAATTTTTCATTTTTTTCAGAAAATCTTTTATGTGTGAAATACCATATGAAGATTTAGAGAATTATGCTGTTGATTTGACAAACAATAATGGACGTTTCTTTCTTTCTGTCTTCTGTTTGTCTTAGTAACCTGCGGATCCTTCAGAAAGCTGCATTTTCAACCCCATCAGGTGGGGAACAGTGGCAGGAAAAGGCTTTGTGCCTGGGCTCAACTGGCTTCTGCAGCTCTATCCTTGTGGGACAAATCTTAGGTTTTGGAGAAGATGAATTAGGTTAGTAGTGCCGTTGTCCGATTTAGCTGTCGGTCCATTATCTGTCTCGCCTTGTTCTTTGTATCAAGATATTTCTAAAGTGATTAAAGGTGTGACAGAACATGAACCTTTAATGTTTAGATAATTCAGATGATAGATGTAAAAACTTTGGTAAATTAATTTTATTTATTAATTGCACATAGTTTATGACACAAGGTAGTTTCCATCAGATAGCACTGATATTTTCCAGTAGGTGTGGTGTGAGGAATTAATTATTATATTTGATCACCTACATGGTATTCCCTGTCTCAATAGAGTAGTGCACTGGAATGTAGTGCGTAGTGCGCACCGCACACTTAGATCTGAAGTGTGCACTATAATGGGTAAGTGCTATCTCAAATGAAACACTGGACATTGGACACTTACCAATGAGGACATACGACCTGTTAGACTATTCTTCTTCATGCCAAGATGGATTTTTGTGCTAAAAGCGGCTAACATTTACATATGCTAACTGTGCTGGATCGGTTACCGCAGTCTCAAACAAATGATCTGATATATAGCAAGCTGCGGTAAACATGCGAATCTTAATGAAACAACTTCATGCTTACATCTATACAGATTAGCCTCCGTCGTAGTTTTGTTTGCTGCCATTATTTGAAACGTCCAGCATTTGCTTTTCGGCGACATTAGCAAGATGTTGTCGGTTTAGTGCGCCAAGTGTCCAAAGTTTCACAATAGATTCTTGGTGAATTTTAGGGCAGCCGGGTACTTTCAGTGCACTGACTTTTTGCTTAAATGTCAGTGTAAATAAACTACACACTTATACATAGTGCACTAAATAGTGTTAGTGCACTGATAGAGACACAGCTATAGTTTTCCATGCTAGTGAAACTGGTTTCAATTGATCTGGGGAGCTATAATTTTAAGGTACATGTTGGTAAATGGATTAATGATTCATGATATTTTTACCAGTTGGACCTCCACCATATACTTTGCACAATTATTAACTGTCGGCTGTGGTGTTTGTAATTAAAATGAGCACATTTATCGCACACAGTCATTAAAAACGTTTGATCACAGTTATTTCCAGGTTTTGGAGTTATTATATGATGAGGTATTTAAAAGACTCCTGCATTTGATCATGCATTGCAAGCTGTGCAAGAATTGTGTCCCAAAGAAGGGGCCCCACAGACACATGTTTACAATTTGTCCCCTTATGGAATTTTCTTGCAGGCTTGTTCCTCATTAAATTATCTGCCTGTTCCCCAGTCATGAGTATCCAATTGTCCCATTAAACTCTATCTAAAAGTCCTTTAGCAAGAGCAGCTGTGTAGAAGCCTTCAGCTACACTTATCCATCCCTTCATGGCTTCTCATTTCATCTACTTGTTTGCTTGTTTTGTCATGTCTTATTGCTTTTAATTTAATGATTAAATCTGAGCACAAACTATTAAGCAGAAGTGTTGAATGCAAGTAAAACTAGTAACCGGTTTTTGTATCATTGTTCTTCTCTTGCAGGTGAAGTCTATATTATAGCAAGCAGTAAAAGCATGGCACAGTCACACAGTGGGAAACTCTACAAGCTGGTAGACCATAAAAGGTACAGTGCAGAAATACTTTGGTTAATTGTGGGCTATGTAAGTGAATCTTTGTTCAATAAGAAAGTGATACTTCAGAACTTCCTGTTACAGAGCAGCAAATGAACCCCTTCTCGCTCCCCCCATTCACGCTGCCTTGTTTTTGTGATATGTAATTCAAGATCTGGCACTTTTTACTGTGACTGGCTCTTCTGAAAACATGGATCATTGTTGATGATGTTAAACAAAAGATAGACCTTTTTTTCCGCACACTGTTCCTTCACCACTGATGCATATTGTTATGATATCAACATTTACACTGTTGAAAAAAAATGTTTCATGATCACCTGCCTAGGCAAATAAATGCTAAGCAGCAACTGAAGGATAATATATCAAAATATTAATACTGATATAAAACTGATATATCTACTTATTATTGGAGTAAGGATACACTGTTAGGATACACTGAATAAAAGATAAGTCAAACATTGTATAATATGTGTTTTTGCGCTTGTTTTTTCATGTGCTGACCTCAGTGACCTAAAAACAATTCACAAAAAAGACAGATCTCTTTTTATCATTTTGTTCACCAATCTGGATCAGGGAGCACTTTGGCTATATGTCCCACTCATGAAAAATGGGAACAAAAACAAAAGTGTTGCATTTGTCCTGTGGATTAAGCTTAACAAGGTGTACCTATCTGTTCAGTCATTAAGCCCAACATTAATACTGTCACAGTCCAATAAATGACTGGAATACATGCTTGAGTGCAACGTTATAATTCAATTATGTATTTGTCACCAGGTCATAATTCCTGTCACATGCGTTTTGCATTTGTATTAATAATTCAGATAATAAGGAATCCATAAACTACATATAAACAGCATTTCATATGTGAAAAGTAATTCCTACACAGAGCATTTGCCTTGTGTGGAAAAAAACAAGCTCAGATTGGATTGTTGGAGACTGAATAAAACGTTGAAAGAGAATTTGCACGGTAAGAGTCCCAATTGAAACTTCTCCACAGCTGATTATTCCTGGGTGACGCCAGTGCCACCCAAGCATTAGCACAATTAATTACACCACAGATGTTTTGAAGGGGCCCTGGCTTGCTTTGTATTTATGTTTTCTGGCATGGCTGCTTGACGCATTTCTCCCACAGAACAATTCTTTCCACCATCAGCTGGACATGTTTAGTCTGTATGGACTCTGTGGTGTTGGAGTTCTGTCTTCTAATACACCCTGGCTTTGTTATTAGGATCTTGTTACAAGGACCATGGAAAAGAGGTGATGGGGGAGTAAATTAGGTAGCTAACGTGTCTGACCCCAGCACGTTATCAAGTCTGGTGGTCCTCCCCCTTTTTTTTCCCTCCACACTGCAATGACATGTGGACCCTAAAGCTTATTCAGGCAGAGGTTTGTTTAAGAGTATGGTGGTTTCTGTGGTCTAGAATAGCATCTAATGTTGTGTTTTGATCAACTGTGTGATTGAGAAAATATCTGTGAGAGAAAGAGGAACTGTTAGGGAGAGTGGTAAAGGCTTACAATGAAACATCAGCCATAAAATCGCTCAGCAGTGTTTGTGCAAACATGTCCTTGCCAGATGACTTCATTTCTAGGTATTTGTTTGTCAGTTTGAGTGCCCCTCCAGTAATAAAGAGGCCACCATGCATTCAGAAACACACTGAGACTGTGTGGTGCGATTGCGGGTGCATTGGAAAGAAAGAAAGAATGTTATAGGGAGCTGTTTACCAGTGGAACGATAGGATGAAAATGTGAAATTAAATAATCTATATGATGACCATAAAATGCAGTGATGGGTGCTTATTAGTAAGTGCACTGCACAGCATAGATACCCATAGTACAGTCCAAGGGTTATTTAGAAATGGGCAGCATACAATGTATGCTATTAGTCAAAGGTTTAGACACATTGTTCTGTTATGATAATTGGTCCAATGTGTGTTTGTAGTGTAATTTTTTTAAATAAAACAATACGTTGTGCACAGAGAAAATGCATTAAGACAAGACACATGTCATAATTAAGCACAATTTTGTAAAGGTTGCATTTGGCTTAATATGATTGGTCTAGACAAAGTACACAGTAAGATCAGGTATGTAAAAACTGTGATTAATGGTTTTATTAGATGATATTAAGCATTGCTTTCACACAGCATAAAGTTTTAGAAAAGGAGTAAAGTAGGGATGGACTGGCACCCTGTCAAAGGTGTGTCCTCCCTTTGTCCAATGATTGCTGGGATAAGTTCCAACTAGCCATGAATTGAATGAAGCAGTTTGGAAAATGGATGGATGTTGAGGTAGCTGTAAGAAACCTGAGACTGCCGACTCCCGTTTATGGCTCTTCACAAACTGACATGGGAATACTGAATAGCTCTACCAAATAATACAAACTGGTCAAGAATTTTTAAATGCTTGTATACTGGGAAGGATTTACATTTACATTTTAAAGATAAATGTTCATGTTTTTAGAGTCAATCAAGAGCAGAAAGAAAAAGCAAATAGATGTTGTCAAGCCTTTTGTTTTATAGACTGTTAAAAGACTGTTTCTTGTCTTTTTAGTGTGGCCTTTTGCCACAGAGAACAAGAAACACCAATATTTTGAGGGACCTTTCACATATTCGGGTTTTGCCAGCAGCAGGCTGATTGAATCATGATGACAGAAAGTTCATTCCAAATAGGGGCCTGGTACCTCATTTATGAAATGTATTAAGCATGGAAGTCACAAATCACTGGATGTGCTTAGAAAGCATATTCCGGGTGCTTGTTTGTGGAAATTTGTATCTGTATGTGTGCTTCTTTGTGTGTATGTGTGTGTGTGTATAAACCGTGTGGGTGGTGGGTACACGCACACATCCACATCTGTGAGCCTGTGAGTGTATATTGCATTAGCTCCCAGCACATTGCAGAAAAAGGCTTTTCTTTATTTTCCTATCCCTCCTAAATCTTCCTACATCTCTGCTGTGGTCCCTCCTCCTGACAAAGCAGCTTGCCAGTCCCACTGAATAGCCCTGGCTCCTACAATGCACAGTAAATTTCTTGCACAATTAAAACAAGGAATGAAGCTACAAAAGGACCCCCAAACAATGGAGTCAGATGACAAAACAGCAAAGGAGACCACACTGGGCCGTTTGATTAGGCCATTGTTATGGTGCAAAAGGGTGCATAACATACACCTCTCCACAGCCCTTTTCTCACATATACCTCGTGTCAATCACACAGGCCCTGCAGGCTAACAAGCTAAACACATGCACACACTGTTGAAGCTAATCCATTAGATTGAGGAAGAGTCTCCATACTTCTCAGGCATATGGGATTTAGGTGTTGCTGTTTTAATCTTTACTTGATGGGGAAAAAAGGAAGATTTTTCTTGCATTGGGATAGTAAGTCAGTCAGTCATTTTCTTAACTCGCTTAATCCAAGTAAGGGTCGCGGGGAAGCTGGAGCCTATTCCAGTAAACGTTCAGGCGAGGGGCGGGGTACATCCTGGACAAGCCGTTGAGCTGCATAGGCACAGTCTTAACCTAAATTTATATCCCTTGTTCTGGTCGGCCTGATCTTAACTTTATATCATTTTATTTGATTTCAGCCCTTTGTTTTTCTCAGCAACTGGGTTTTTTAAGGAGATTTCCTTACCGTGAGGGTCTAAGGACAGGAATGTCCTGGATGTCCACTGCTTAGTTCAGTGTAGTCATTACTTGCATTTATTGCGTGTTATGTCTGCTGTTGTGTGATTAACTATGTGTGAAGACCTTTGAGACAACTTTGTTGGGAAATGGGGCTATACAGATAAAATGTAATTGAATTGTTATCATTTTTCTCTCCCCTTGTATGCAAGTCATGTGAGATCACTACTGCCATTTCCTATTCCCTCACTCTCTCACATACATCACCCCTGCTAAAGTTGATAAATTCCCACAGTGGCTGTTGACCCAGCTGCCTTTGTCAAGTGGCGCTACCAGCAGGTGCTGTTTTCACAGCCACCCTGGCAGTCGTACAAACTGTTTAGTAGCGCTGCTGACCCCTGCCTGCTATTAACAGTGTTGGCTACAGACCCCCTCTCCCCATTCTCCAGGGACTCTTACTCTTTCTGTCTTTCCTTCACTTTCTGTTTTCTTCCTCCTTTTGCTATTTTTTAACTACATGCAGCCGGCAACAACAAAAGCCAGCATGGATGGAGTCTAGAGTTGGGTGCTGATAAAAGCATGGGAAGCGACCCCCACTTGCTTCCATCCTTTGGATTTAAAGCCATTTTTTACTACATGCAGTCACATCATTGCCTTTAGTCACGTTGTCCGTCCGGATTTTGAGTATTTTTTTCAAACTGGGAAGTAATGTTGAAATCATGCTGAATAAATTTACAATCCAATCAGCTGCATAGATGCATATTTTATTATATTATACTATATACTACTATATATTATAGTAGTTTTGATAAAAATATCTGGTTGTAAGTACTGAGCATGACACTGACCAAATACAGGTAAAAATAATTATTTTATAAAAAAATGTTTTATACATTTTCACATTATTTTTATATATTATTTATTTTATTATTATTTATTTTAAGAATTTTTTTTTAAAATGCTGAAAGCAACCTTGTTTTAGTAAATATTGTGCCTTCCCATGTTGTTTAAAAACACTAAGTATTGAGAATCGACACAAAATGATGTTATTTTTCATTTTAAACATGGATGCTGGCACCATCAGGAAATGAAACATAATAAGAAATTCACAGTTGCCCAAAACTGCAGTTGTATAACTGGTGCAATGTGGTGTTGCTATGTGGGTGTAAGGAGATTTCATGGCAGCATGAATGAAGATGCACTGAAATTATCAGTATCTTGTGATGCGGATGGATCTTGGATTCCTAGAGGAGCGAGGCTGTGTGTTTGTGTTTTGACTATTTCCAGATGTTTGCTTTAAAAAATGTACGGTTAAAATTTTTGTTAAAAGGCAGAATTTACACAAAGTTTTCACCTAAAGTGCTGCTTGATATTGGCTGGTTTAAAAAAAAGCTTTTATTATTTAGAGGCTAAAAAGGCTGGTAGAAGATCAGGTTACTTTCCAGCATTGGTCTTGACTAAATGACAATTTGCTCTGTATCTATGATTGATGATGCCCGTTCTCCCGTGGCCTAAACATGACACACATACACACACATACTGACTTCACTCTAATGCTTCTCAGCTCTTATATCAGCATCCTTCCACAGAAGTCTAGCTCCTCTGCCTGCTTGTCTCCACATGCGCACATGTTCTCATTGTCCCACGTTGACCAATGTTTTTCACCTCAGGACAACAGCAATGTTTACAAAACCATTTTTCTTCTTCTGTCTCACCCTCTTTCTCAAATGCACACACTGATTTCTGTATGCATAATGTGTGTGTGTGTGTGTGTTTGCATGTGGGCCAGCGGGCAACAGGCATTAACAGAGGCTTCACATTTGAACTTGATTATGCACTCGCTGTATTATTTCCAGATTTGTCGAGCGTGATATGAAATAATTCTGTTTCGTGCCATTTGCCGACGTGCGTGTCTGGATGTTTGTCTTAAAAATGGAATGATCACAGTGTGTCTCTGCTGTTCAGACTTGACACATATGGTGTGGAGATGTTTGTGTCTGTGTGCATTTTCCAAACCATGTTTATTTCTGCAAAAGTCTTGTGTTGACTGCATTGTTTTGTTCATTATATGTGGGAAATTAGTGATCAAAGCGAATAAAAAACACCTTGTTGAGATGGGTGTTGTTGCTGCTGTGCAGTTAATACGTAAATCATTAGAAAAAGATACTGAGGAAATCGATCTTTAACTAGTGATGCAAACATTACATCTGCAGTGTTTCTACTACTGTTCAACTAATAGGGATGGGGGGGGCTCCAAATTGCAGACCAATAAGGTCAAGTTATTTGATTTAACGGCACAATATAAAATGTGTGATGTAGCTTTCAAAAACACAAATCCAATCAGTTTTAATAATACATTAAAATGAAAGAATGAGTGTGAAATATGACAGCAGAGATTCATTATTTTTCTTCTCTATTCATTTTAATTCAACTTTATTTGTATAGTCTCTTCACGACAGTGTCATCTCACGGCACTTTACTGACATCAATTTGAGCCAATTCATAAAAAATAGCCTAGCTAAGGGAAACCAAAAGATTGCATCGAATCTTGATTTCGATCCAATCTGTCTGAGCATGCATGAGGCGACAGTAAGAAGGAAAAGTTCCTTTAAACAGGAAGGCAAAACTCCCGGCAGAACCCGGTTCAGAGAGGGCAGCCGTCTGCATCAACTGGCTGGGAGGACAGGAAATACACACTGCAGCTTTTATTCAGGAATACCTACAGAAAAGGAAGGGAGAAATAGGTGAATAGTGTCGATACTGGCATAAAACATAAAAGATATGGAGCAGAGAAAGGAAAATGAAGTGCCTAGTGCATTATGGGATGTTCCCCATGACTGCATAAATAATGTATGGAAAGACTTTTCCTAACTAAATGTTAAAAAGAAAGGTTGGATTTTAAAGGTAGGGAGGGTGTCGCTACCCACACTGCGAGCTGGTTCCATTAGATAGCTGGCCTGATAGCTGAAGGCTCTCCCAGAACCCAGAAAGAAGCAAAAGATTTGTTTTAGTAATTACTGTATTCACTAGATACCAGTAGTGGCAGATAGTTTTATAGATATTGAACTTACTGGAACTGGAGATTGCTTATCTTAGTGATATGTTAAAATAAAGGCATGCAGTGATGATATAAATGAGTATTTTTATTCTGCCTTCCTTACCATAGCATCTGGCACTTCTATTTCCATCATACTGACTTTCCCTTGTTCTTCCTAACAACTGTTACAGGCCTTATGCCCCCAAGGAGTGCCAGCGTCAGGTGGTGCCACCAGAGCTGCTGATGACAGCTTGTTCCAGACACTGCAAGAACGGACACTGCACTCCTACTGGCAAGTGCTGCTGTAGCCCTGGCTGGGAGGGACCTTTGTGTCGAATTGGTAAGTATTGTTATTAGTGTCATTTAACCCGAAACCGGCTGTACGGTGGTACAGTTTCTTAGTACTGTGGATTCACAGTAAGAAGGTTGCTGGTTTGAGCCTTGGCTACGAGGGAAAGTTTCAAAGTGTTCCCCCGTGTTAGCGTGGATCCTCTCTGTTTATTTCAGCGTCTCCCACCGTTTAAAGACATGCACGTTGGGACAATTGGTCATTCTAAATTCTCCATAGGAACGAATGTGAGCAGGAAGGGTTGTCTGTCCCTCTGTGTTGGCCCTGCAATGGGCTGGTGACCTGTTCAGGGTGTACCCTGTCTTTATTTATAATGCCCTTTAAAACAACTACCGTTGCAACAAAATACTGTACATAATCAAATAAAAACAATAAAATAATACATCTCGCCTGAATTTATCACTGTGATAGGCTTTAGCTTTCCTTTGACCTGTATTTATATGAAGCGGTTAAGAAAATGTGTGTTTTTGCATGTACATGATGTGTCCATCATGTACATTAAAAGCCTTATGTTGATCATTTATGACTTAAATTTACCACTAACCTTTCAATCCTTCTTTTCCTGCGAATGTAGCCAAATGTGAACCCGCCTGCCGCAACGGAGGAGTGTGCATAGAGCCCAATCAGTGCCTGTGTAAGAGTGGCTACTCTGGGGCTCGGTGTGAGATCAGCGAGCGGGGCATGCCCAATGACCAGGAGAAAGACGGCATTCTGGACCACATCATCGACATGACCTCATATCTCTTAGACCTTACCAGCTACATCGTATAGTGGAGCGCAGAGGGGGGGGGCTGCTCCCCACTGCAGTCTCATTTTGACACAAATCTACCTATCATCGCCAGCAGACTGTTAATGAGGTGTCATTTATGCAGCCACTTAATGCCCCCCACTCCCACACAGGCATGCACACACACCAACGCCCAGACACACACAAGATCCCCGTCAGATCTGCATCACCAAACCAAACTCTTTCTTCTCTCATCTATAAGCTATTTGCTCTTGAGCACCAGGCCTGGCATCCAAGCCGTGTTCACAGTTCAAAGAGGCCTGCAGACATCAGTGAGCAAGTTAATGACTGCAAGTTATGGAAGTTCCTCTAAGACATTTCCTCACATGTCCAGGTTGATACCGCATGACCAGAAACTCCACAGGAATGGACTATTCTAACCCAAGACTCTGGATCTTAACAAGGGCTGTATGTTTGCTGTTCATAGGACACCCCCCCCTCCCATTTCAGTATCAAAAAGAAAAGGTGTTGGAGCCATTTCAGTGAGACAATTGATTTTTCAGGGACTCATTAAGGACTCAAAATTACAAGGCATGGCTCAAGAGATAATTCATGCACATGGTCTTTTCAAAATAAGTGTACATACTAAAGTCTGCAGGGCTTTGTGCTGTGGTAAATGGTAAATGGTCTTGTACTTGTATAGCGCTTTTCTACACATCAGTGTACTCAAAGCTCTTTAACACTATCTGACACATTCACCCATCCGCTCACACAAACACTCACACATTTACGCACCGGTGACGCAGCATCAGGAGCAACTGGGGGTTCAGTGTCTTGCTCAAGGACACTTCGGCATGTGGACGCCAGAGCCGGGACTTGAACCACTAACTCACTGGTTACGAATTGACCCGTTCTACTACACACGCCCTATGTGCCACAGCCGCCTTTGCATCCATCAAAAACAAGAAGAGAAGTGTAAGCTTTCCTTTTCAACAGAGGGCAGTTATACACACACACACACACACACACACACACAAGCTGAAACGACCGAGGGCCCAGTAAACGTCCACTAATACAATCTGAATGGAGTCTCTGGCACTGAAAATGCTTCATTTTACTGGTCAAAATGAATTGACACGTGTATTAAAAGCGGAAATTAGGAGTTTCACTTTCAGACACACACACTACTTTATCACCGGTTATGTTTAACAAACTGCTTTCATTGTGTCACACACTGAAACTAAAACCCGAACTCAAAACGACAAAGGGAAGAGAGAGTGCGGTGATGTATATTTCCAATAGAGCTCACCTAAGTACTACTTAGTATGGCAAAAAAAAAAGCTATAGCATTACTATTGTTATCATAGAGGAGGGTTTATTTTTTTAAGCGTAATAATATATGGGAGAATTTGGTGTTTATAGAAGGCAGTTTTACACAAGCTTGTCATTTCATGTTGTACTTATACATACTGCAGATTTTATAAAATATACATGAGAACTTACTTTTTCTTTTTCCATTTTACCCTCAGTGTAAAAGCCATGCATGTCTGTGCCTGCATAAAGTCCAACTAGTTCTTACCCCTGACATATGGTTATATTACCACTGTCAAGACTGTTGTGTGTGTGTCTCTCAATTGTCAACATAGAAGCAGCTCATAGAAACAGAATTGGGGAAAAAAGGTCACACCAAGACAAATGAACGTTTGATTCTTGCATATTGCCAGAAAAACAGCCTGAAGCTGCGTTACTACATGCATATTTCATGCCAGCCTGAGGTGCAACATGCATAAATGTACACCTTTATTTGTTTGTTTTGAATCGGTTGTGTGTATTAGCTCAGACATGACACACTTTCTCACCTGTATTTACTTTGGAAAACGCGTTTCAAGTATTACGGTAAATTGAAGTACAGCATCTGTAAATGATGCGTTGTTCATCTGCTTTGCTTGTGTTTTCTGACATAGATGAACACTGCCTGGTTTTAATATATCAAAATGGAATTCATGCTGTAAATGACAAAAAAAAATCATAACTTTTCTAGCACTTAATGTGAACGTTGCATTGTAGCTGCTGAGATGGCATGGTGTGAATAGAATAACCATTTTCATTATTTAAGTAGTTACACAAATAAAATAATTATTTAAGTTCTCTGTTGTTTTTACCATTGTACTGTATGTGACAATTCCTTTATGCCTGTATTGTAAATAAAACTAGAAATAACTTTTTTTTCTCCTCATAAATATCAATATGTCTATTAAAATTTATAGCATGTCTCAATTGTCTCCTTGTTTTGGGTCTAGAAACACTAGTTTTGATTTGTTTGTGGAGCCCCCCCATCTCCAATCTTTATAAAAAATAGAAAAAAAATGGTATCTTTTAGGCTCATCTCTGTCCAGATACTAGATAATCTTCTCATGCACATTCATTTGCACTTAGCATTAGCTATGATTTTAATCTAAGCATTGTTTTTAATAATATAATTTCATTAAAGAACCTTGGTGTTGAACTGCAAACACAAAATAATGTTAGTCACCAGCATAATCTCCACGATTGATATTCCTGTCAGGTAAAAACGGAAAATAAAAGTATATTTACACTTAAACAGCAGCCACTGCGGCTACACATCCAGGGTTTTCCCTTTATTCTTGCTTTAGCTGGAAAAGCTCCCCACTGTGAGAGGATTGAGCAGGTTGTCTTCATGCAGCGTCATGCTGCCGTTCCAGGCTCGGAGTGAAAATTCCTCATTTGTAGTGAAAATTCCTCAGTTTTTCCGAGGTGCATGCAAGCCAGTCGTGCACGACTCTCTGCAGATGCAAATATTAATTTCCTTCTTAAAATACCAATGAGGCTTTTGTGTTGTATAATGATAAATGAGTGGGGACCACCCACATCACTCTGCTCTCATTCACGCACGCACACACAAAAGTGTGTATACTGCCATATTTAGAGTAATGCAATACCAAGTTGTCTATGCAAAGTTCAGGTCCAATCAAAATTGCACAAAGAGGAACAGTCGAATAGCGCTGCATGGTCCAACATATATTTTAGTTTATACACTATCTGTGGCATGAATCATTACTTTTCTTTTGGAATAGTTTTTTTTTTCCTCCCAGAGGGCCCTCGTCCAGCTATCTTTCCCCAAACAGTGTAACTCAGTACTTTGAATAAACATGAGAAGTCTGTATACCAAATATTTGTAGGAGTGAGATGGCTGAAAGTGCATGCTATAATATTGTATACATGACAGCAAAAGCAATACTTATAGGGTAATAGAAGGAGATTTGCAGAGCAGAAAAACAAAAGCTTTGGTGAAAACAAGACTCGTTATTATTCTGTTTCTTCTCAACCAGAACAAACAGAACCATCATTCATTACTGTATTTACTGCTGTTTTTGTTTTTCAGTAATTAGGCTCCTTTGGGAGCTACAATCAATATTCACTGCCAGTTCAAATAATAATGTTTGGACAATAAACTGTGTTTGGGTGGAAATTATTAACAGAGAAAGCTGATTTAAAAACAATGCTGTTAATTGCTGTCCCTCAGTCTACAGCAATACCTGCTGTTCAGGCTGCCGGGGTGTGTGAAAACCACCTTGGTATGTATTTATCTAGGTTGTCTCTAAGGTGTCTGAGCAGCCTGATTGCAGTGGTCTGGAGCACCTGGGCCCACTTCTTCTTTTCCATTCATTCATCAAAAAGCTCAGTGAATTTCAGGGCCACCCAGGCTTCCTTGTCTCCAACAATCTTCTGCAGATCCAGGTGAACAATTCCTTGTCAAGCTCATTCAGCCCCTGAGAGATACAGCTCCCCACACCAAGCCCTAGGTTTGCCTAGAGGCATGTACCCATCGGGATGTGTCCTGGAGGCATCCTTATGTGCTCAGGCAAGTTAAGCCAAATCCTGTCAGAATAAAAAAAGAACAGGGAGGTTTTTGTAGTTCAGATGGACAGCTACCCAGCAAAGAAAATCATTTCCAGTTGTTTGCTTCATTACGTAAAGTTAAAGACCATAAGTAGGACCAAAGATTATGACTGTCTGGTTAGCTGTTTGATCCTACAAAGGTGCTTGAAACTTCAATTATGATAAATTCGTTAATAAACGCCTAAAATGAAATAAGATTATAACTAGGAGAGACAGCAGGCATACAACCCAGTAAGACTAAGTAAAATGTTATATCTGTACTTTTGTGATCAGACATGCCCACGTTGTCCTTAAAGTTATTAAACATTTGAACATATATAATAAGGCTTTATTTGAGTAGTTTCTCTACTTTCTCCTTCCATCCCATGTCTTCTCACTCAGATTGGTTTGGTTGTTGGAGTGATTTTTCTTCTCACTGTCACCAAATGCTTGCTCTCTGCAGAATCCTGACCAAGGATGATAACTAGATCTTCCCTATCTTTAACTGTGACTTCCCTTCAAAGCTCACTATGCTCTCCATGAAGCATGAGAAGTCATTTCCACTGTGATGAAACTGTACTAGACCGCTTCACCACAACACTAAAAAAACCAAGGAAATCACTGGAAAATATATGCACTATGCTGTACATTTAGCTTAGTTGGATGCCATGCGCCCCCATATGAAGTCATAAGGAAAAAAACTATTCATCTGGACTGTGTCTGGGTAAAGTGTGGCTTGGGGTTAAATTGGAGTGCCTCATAATTCAAACCTATTGTTTTATTTGAATGTACTGGATCAGATGTTCACCTACTTCCTGTATGCCTGTAACTACCTGGGTTTCTGTGTATAGGCATATTTATCTGAGTTTGTGGCTAATTTCCAGTTCTATATCTGGGTTTGTAATACCATTAATTGTGTATTCTATGAGCTCATGTGTTTATTCTAGTGAGTACAACTGATGAAACACACAACAGTGGCAGCTGAGATCTCACATTTGCTGTCCTCATCCATCTCTCTACTCAATGCACAATAAAGCAAATCACACTTGCAAACCACTTTGGAAGACGATTAGGTTTTTACTCTTACTTGTTCCTCACACAACTTTCATATGTATCTTTCTTCACTTTTCTTAAATTGCCCTCATAACTCACATTTTCTATTCTGTCGGCACCAGTACTCATCTTCAGCTCCTTCCTTGTAGCTTCATTTTGCTATTTCTGCTCCCTGCTTCATTCTCCTTCTTCCCTCATCACTCCCAGATTCAGAGCTTGTTTACTCTCCCAGACCACGGCACTGACTCGCATCCATGAAATGATGCAATTAAGGTTCCCACTGGGGCTCAATCTGTCATGTTAACACATGCTGAACCCCCACAGAGGACTGAGAGCTGTGCAGAATGTCGGGGCGACAGGTAAGACTCACTGAGGTGAGGGGTGGTGGTAAAAAAAGGAACAAAAATAGATAGAAATTGTTTTTTTTAAGGAGAAGCAGAAAGATACAGAGCATTTTGTGGGAAAACAACAGCAGTGTGTTTGTGTGTGGAGAGAGGTTAGATCCTGTGACTAGTTTGTTCCTCCTTCCTTCTGATATGTGCTTGTAGGCCTCTCTGTGGACAACATCAATTTTCTGATATGTCTGAATGGTGCAAAATATAGGCATGCACTTGTCAAACTGGAGCTCTTGCCACCAAACACCAGAAATCCACAGATATTTTCATGACTAAATTAAGTCAGTCCATCAAAACCTTTGTTTAGCTCATAAAAATCACTCTGAGCTGTGCTTAAATGCTCAATAAGGACCAGATTTCGCTCAAAGTTTACCCGATCAAAGCACAGTTAATGCAAAACTTCATCAAGGTGCTTTGAATACTGTAAGCTACAGGCACTAACCCAAACAACACTGCTTATATACTGATGATTTATCCTTTCAAAAAGATAAATACAGTAGATTTGATCCATTTATTTTAATTTACCATCCTGAGGTGAATAACTTTGCATCTTTCTTTGCCTTATTTGACGACAATGAGATTCATTTTACTTTGTTCATTCTCAGTTTATTCTCATTCAGTTTGAAAACCACAGAGTTTTGAACGATTCACTCATTGAGAGAAAAATAGATTAATCAAACAGCATGCAGGTAAAATGTGTTTTTATGAGATTGCATGCTAACACATCAACATCTAAAGGGTGCATTTATACAAATTTGTATTTATGTTTTAATAAGCATCTGTCTGATCTATAAGAAAACATGTGCCTGGCTGTCAAAGGCAACTTGCCACTTATGGTCTTCCTCCCTTCTCTGTTCCTAAGTCTTGCAAGGTAAACAGCCAATGTTGGCTGATCTGGACCACCTAAGTATAAGTTTCCATGTGGGGGTATGTCCTCTAAGCAAAGCAAGGACATTTTCCGAAACACATTAAAGGAAGTTATGTAAATGGTTTACGGCAGTGCTCGTGTGGCTGTATTGTTATATTAATCTGTATACACTGTGGCTCATCTTGGCAGGGGCCTTTGTTTGTCTTCGCTGCTAATCTGCTGCGCTCATCTCGAGCTTACATCACTCTGAGTCAACAGAGGGACATCCCCCTTAGTCTCACTGCTAACACAAGAGCTAACACTGGGGTCAAATGGCCTGTGTGTGTGTGTGAGCTTGTGTTTGAGTGTGTGTTTCTAAATTTGCATTAACATGAAAGAACAGGCAGAACCAAAAGAGGTCTGAAAGTTGGCTAAAATCGATTGCTGGTGCTCATAAGCATCAGACCTTTACAGTGCTAGCATCCTCTGTTTGCATCCTTTTTGTACCACTTGTGCACTCGAGGGAAAGCCTTACGTTTTTTGCTTGCTTGGTGTAACCTCATGCATTTTCTTCACTTGTATCTGGGTTTCAACCATTGACTTCTTTCTGTGAATTTCATACCTTTTAAGGCACAGAAAAGGGAACATTGAAAGTAAAAAGAAAGCGAGAGGAAGATTTTCTCTTTGTGCTTTCTGTGGCAGCTTAAATCTGTCTGTTTTTCTGTGAATCAATGCCAGCCATCTTGCTGATGTTCAATACAAAACCTGACCCCTAACTCCTCATATCGCCTCAAAACTTTTGTTTACATGTGTAGATTAAACAAACAAGATACAATGTGTTAATATATGTTCTTATTATGCTTTAGAGGTGCTGGTGTCTGTATTTTTTTGACTGAATAGGATTTCAAATTTAGGTCCACTATTTGGATTTAAACATAAATCTCAAGATGTATTAGAATTATGGCGTCAAACTTGATTTCTGAGGACTTTTACAGCTCTCAAACAGAAAACTAGCATGGGTGTTTTTCAAGCACATCCTGTGAAGTCCTTCTAGGACAGGGGTGTCAAACTCAGGTCCTCAAGGGCTGGGATCCAGCATGCTCTGACACAGCTGACTGAAATTACTTAATAGGTAGACAAGAAGCAGTTGGATGTATTTTATTTGCATCAGGTGTGTTAGTGCAGGTAAACACCAAAACTTTGAGGACTGGAGTTTGACGCATGTTCTAGGACAACAGTAAGGAGGCGTTCACTCCAGTTTTTTTTTATTTGAATCCTAGTCCGTTAGGTAAACACAACCAAAACACAAAGCAATGTTGGATTTGGATGTGAGAAATGAGTTCACCATCAGACATGAAAGGATTTGGTAAAAGTTCTGATGGAAATCGGATCAACCTGACCCCGAGAATCTGATGCAGTTCTATTTTTCTTGCCTCTTGAGGGAGTAAAACATGTTTTTTCCCTGTTCCCCCCCCCTCCTGGTCCCAATTGGACCAACTCTAGTTGAGTATCCTGATGTAAACGCATCCTGAAAGCCTGTTTGTTTAATTTTTTTCTAAATCTTTTCTTGTTTACCACCCTTCCTGTGACCTGCCCCTGATTCCAGCCTGTAAAAAGCGAGATTTCCTACATGCCGTGTCCCTCAAATTCTCTGGACATCCTTCTTACAGAAGGTGCTGTGTGAAAAAATAAATAAATGCTTGATTTTCCTTTCACACATGTCTTCCTGAAGATGAACTGCTGAGGACTGCTGGATGAAATCAACCACCATCTCTTAACCAACTGCTATAAAGTTTGATTTATGTGAAAGTAAAACCGTTCAAAATGTAGCTTTCATAATAATTAAAAGAAACATTTTTATAACTTGACAAATGAATCAATGTTTATTGTACAATTAAATGTTAAGGAAATGCTTGGTAAACAAAAATTAAGCCTAAGTAATACAAATATTTTGCAAAGGCACATGGCCTTTCTATCAAACCCACTCACAATCACATAAATGCACCCTCATGATGCCAACTCCAACATCAAAACACACTCTACAAAATGGAATAAATAAATCAAGAGAGTTGCTTTGCAGAAACGAACGATTACAGACTTTTCTCAGCTAAAAATTTGTGCTGAAAGCGAAATATAACTTGTGCTTTAAAGACAAAAAAAAAGGCAGAAAGAAATGAGCAACTTATCCCCGTCAGTCCTGCGTAATGTAAAACACAAACGGTTCACAGATTCACTTGGCAAATCTCTGGTGCCTTTTGCATTGCTAAGGGTTTTTTGGTGGTGCTGCATCAACACTGCCAAGGCCTTAATCCTTCGTTTTGGTACAGAGACTGCCTGTGGTGGTGGTGTGCTGTGTGCATCCTAATCTCTCTAAAGCTCTGTGTCTAATGGCTGCATTGCCTTTCTGTACACTGTGTACCTTCAGTTTAGCTGCAGCCCAAAAGGCATGACAAAGTGGTGACAGGAAGAGGTTATCACACAAATAGGCTGGAAAGGAAAGAAAGATGAAAACATTTGTTTTTACCATCATTCTCTCATGTTTACGAAATATTAAGTATAAAATGCTTATTATGAATTAATTTTGTTTCCTATGTAAGTTTTGCTGTGGTCCTAAGAGACAGTCATGTCTTTATAAGCATTATTGGCACTGAAGACATTGATTATCCACAAAATAAGTTTAAAAAATATATTGTGGAAAAGCTGATTGGTATTTCTAATATAAAATAATCAGATGTTTATGTGTTTTTGCTCTGAGTATATAAAAAGCATACACACATCACTAAAACAATAAGTGTATGACTTTGAACTGCTATTACTATTTTTACTATATTTAATTACCCCTTAAGTAAACTTATCTGAAGGGCTATTTTCTGCTGTTTGTTCAGCTAAACCATTAGGTAACACTGTTGTGTAGTAATCTTCTAAACTTCTGTGCTCCCTCTGCAGGCATACAGAGGGCAAAGTATGTATTTTGCATATCACACTACCACATACCAGCCAAGTTGTTTCTCATGTGGCTATTAAGCATTGATCAGTTTTCCTCACTCACAACAGCTACCAAATATTTAAGTTTGGTGTATTTTTGATCTCACATGGATCTTAAAACAATGAAGAGTAAAGGAGAAACACTTTTATTTTACATAGGCCAAATAAAAAATGGACGTATTGCTTTGTTAAACACAATTTATTTCTGTGCACCCACTGTCACATTCACAGACTGATATGCTCATACAGTTCTGGATGGATGGATGGGGCCATAAATATGATCCACTCCAGACTGGAACCCAAAGTTGAGAAGTGGGGTTTCTTAAGACGCTGCAGGCCAACCACAGCTCCAGGAATCTGCATAATGATTGTTAGCATGTCAGCAAACAAGTCAGAAACATAGCATTAAAGTCAGAAATGTATGGAGTCCCAGTTTTGTTTTTGTTTTTTATTCCATTTTTAAGAATTACATATGATTTAGATTCAGATCCATTTATCTGCCATGTGCAGGCTCTTTGCAGCCAACAATGTAATGAAATGTTGACCAGATAAATAGATTATCTCCCTTTTCAAAATAAGAGAAAATAAATCCAAAATGCAAATGTAAGTAAAAAAAAAAAAAAAAGATAAAAAATGTGAAAATAAGAATTAGTACATAAGCAATAAGACAAAAAATAAACCTTTTCATTTAATCCTAATTGGTTTGTGAAAATGTTAAATCTGATATTTAATATAAGAAAACAATTTAGTAATCAAGTTTAAAAAATAGAAAATGAAAGAAGAAGAATATCAAAATAAAACAAAGAAACGTTCTGCTGGGACATTTAAACCAGCTTTAACTCTGGACCATCAAAGCTGACTTTCTGCTCTGCTTTTATTATATATTCTTGTTGCATGACCCATGTTTAGATTAGTTTTAGCTGTCAGCAGATGTCTTCACATTCAACCCCAAAACCACTAAAGTCAAAAAGCTGACTCAGTGAAAGCTATGCACCCAGGTCTCCGCATCCCTCCTGTTTACCAAAACCGTGACATTTAAATGTGGCATTTGTGCTGATAGGCTATTTGATTTTCTATGCTACACTTTTTTCTCTTTGTGTTTTTATTTTTTCAGTGTTTCTAATACGCTTTCATCCAGCTCTGTTCTATGAGAAGCAGGAAATAGACTCAGATTCCTCTACACTATTATAGATCTTTGTCTTTTTAATAAAAAAAAAGTACACAATTTATAAAACAGCATTGTGTGTCAGCGCCACAGAAAGACCACAGGGAACTGTACAATTCAGGCTTCCCGTATAACTCCTGTAATCTCTGCAGTAATGAATGTGAGAGTGGAGAAAATTCTTTGTGTCACTGCACGGTGTGGAAGTTATCACTGTATCTGTAATGTGACTAAGATAAATAAAAGGTTGTGGATTTCAGGAAGAGCAGGAAAAAGTAAACACCTTTTCCCACTTGGGGAAAGAAAAGGCAGTAAAGGATTACAGATATCTCAGTGTTTACTCAGATTGAATAGGAAATGCTGCCATCTTCTAGAAGTCCGTAAGGCCGTCTGATGGGCCTTACAAACGTACTAAACAAAGTAAGCAGACATCTGCTTGGCATTAATTTCAGCTATCTTTAAAACTTACTAAATGAGGCCTGCATATGATCAAAATGCTAAAACTTTTGAAGTGCTGACATGCAAAACCTTTTTCAAAACTTTATTTCATAATTTAATGTGATACAAGTTAGAAAATAAAGCCAATTTGACCAAATTCCTAATCTTTTGCTGTTGTGACCCTAAGAGAACCATCACAAAAGCCCATTTTCCCTCTCAAATCGATGACATTGTCTTCTCATCAAAGCTAACCCTGCTGTAACGATCAGAATTTGCAGGTGTCCTTTCTGATGACCTCTTCTCTGGCATTTAACCTTTGACCTCTAACACCTGGACGACTCCTTTGCACACCCGCTTTGACCTGCGACCCCAGACTGTCGATCATTCAGGGGTCATCTGTTAAAAGCATTTGCCTCATAAAATCTCTAGTAGTTGGATGGTGGTGAAAGTCTCTGCTCATAAATCAGAGAAGCCCTCTCAATGATACAGCCATACTTTGACATGCAATTTAGTCTTTTGTCAAGTCTTCCCTCAAAGCTCACTGTACTCTACCTGGTACAGGTCCATGGGGTTGCTTGTCAATCACCTGTACTCTGCTATATTAAAAACCATTGCTGTGTACACATGATGATTGCAGAGTGAAAACAACAAACGTGTTCAGTTGCAGAGAGTGCATGTGACTGCATTCAACACGTCAGGCTAAATGTGTTATGCAGACTGAGCAGTAAAAGAGACACTTAACTCATTACCAGTGGCGTGTTTGACGGCTGCAAAAGCACAAAGATTGCGTCAAGAAGATTTTGGGAAGAACTTGTGTGCTAGCAACACGTTTTATAGTAAGTCAGTTTTACAAAGTCTAAAAAGAAAGATAGAGAATAAAAAGCTAGTTGCAGTAGTCAAGATAACCAAAGTCCAGGCTAAATGTGGGTTTGCTGTGAACAAATCTTTATTTTTTTCTAAGTTTTCTAAAATAAATATGTTCATGCAGAACGCATGAAAGGATCCATATCTGCCTATGATATCACACAGATGTGAAAAATCAGGTGAAGGAATCATAAACAATTCTCACTTCAGCAAGTCAATAAAACAGTTGAATATTTTCAGATCCACAGACTTTTTTTACTTTCTAATATTATTAGTAATAGGCGCAGATTGCTATGCTGGAAGCTGCGAATGATAGTTCCATAAAGCTTTGTATGGATCTGCGTAACACAAAGTAACAGAACCTCTGCAGAACGTGCAGCAGGTTTAGATAGTATGTTTTAGTCTGTTTGTTCTTTTAGTTTTAAATGGAATAATGCATGTAGGGACGATAACAAATAACAGCTCGGTTATTTGGCTCTTTTTTAGCGTGGTTTAAGTAATGTCAAGTTTGGAAAAATACATTAAAAATGTATATAAACTGCTTCTTCTTAAATAATTTTTTCTGCTGTTATTAGCTGATAACTATGCTTGATTTACCTTTTTTTTTAACCAATATCAGATATACAGATTTTGTCCAACTTTTACACTGCAAAAACAATTTTTTTTTTAAATGGGGTAAGATAATTATTCCTACAAAGTAGTTTTTTTTTTATTATTATTATTATTACTTGATTTGGGAATACTTGGTAGGTCAAATTTTCTTGTTCTGTTGGAAGATAATTTATCTTCTTTCAAGGAATATTTACCCTATTTTTGTCATTTTTTCCCCTTGTTTTTTAAGTTTTTGTAGTGTAATTTCCAGTACCATTGTGAGTACTAATATATTTAGCTGACCACCAAAAAAAGAAAAAGAAAAAGAAAATTAGGTAGATAAATTAAATCCTTTGCTTTGCAGCATTCGTGT
>JBAMIG010000004.1:10299162-10310397 GCA_037177335.1 Kiunga ballochi
GGGGGGTAGGCAAAGTTTCAAAACTTTTCATGGGGGTCTAGGGGGTCAAAAATGGGATCTTGCGCTGAGAAGAATAATAAAAAACATTTCAAGAACAATAGGGTTCTACCCATACTTCGTATGGCTCGAACCCTCACAATTGTGAAGAGGAGACACTCACAAGAAATTGTTGATGATTATTGGTGTTAGAAACAAGAAATATTTGATATTGAGACAGAAAGAAACATCTACATGCTAGCTTCCACTGTTTTAGTGGCTATTGTTAGCAGTGCTGCGTTACCGTTCTGGGTTTAAGATAACAGGGACACATGACCCTGAAAGAATGCTCCTGTGTTTCTGTTTATACTAAATACATTGACAGCCACATGTTTACATTACACTGCACACAAGCTAATGACTCTTCCAAACTTTTTTCTATATATTTATTTTTTATAGTAGCATACAGATGTAACGGATTTCACCGTGTTTAGCTTTATTTTGTGCCTATTGTGTTTTACAGCTGTGTGCAGGAAGTCCTGTGTGCATGGAAAATGCGTGAAACCAGAAAAATGTTCCTGCTCTGAAGGCTATAAAGGAGCACATTGTGATGAAGGTGGAGTGTAACTTATAAAACTATTGCTCGCCTTATGCTTCTAATTTTTTAACCATTACCTGTGTCGTACTGCATCATGTACCGCAAGGATTTCAATTTACTACTTTGATAATATTCCATATTAACTCCAGATGTGAATGAGTGTGGTTTGTTGGAAAGACCATGTTCTCAACGCTGCATGAACACACCCGGTAGCTATCGATGTTACTGTGAATCTGGATACACACTCATTGCAGATGGATGCACCTGCATCAGTGAGTAATTTTTATTCTAAAGTTGCATTCAAAGTCTGTAAGCTAACATCTTAAAACAAACATAAAGACTTGACAGTGTTTTTCATTGGTGGATTTGTTTTTTCCACTTTTAAAAGTGGTTTAAATCCTAGAAAACTATACTATGAATTTTTATAATGAGAATAAACAGCATAAATGAGTGATCTGTGCAATATAAGAAACTTTTAAGTGGTGTTTGAGTGTTTGTACTACAATGTGTATCACCCTCTTCCATAGCCTATAGCTCTTTTTCTGTATTTCAGGAAAGACCACATGTTTCTCCCTGCGCTGCCAGTTTGGTTGCCAGTTGGATAGAATGGGAACAGTGCAATGTCTATGTCCTCCAGGTCTGCAGCTGGCTTCTGACAACAAGACTTGTGAAGGTGATACTATTTCATCAGAATAACTGTGGCTACTAATTTAAACTTTATTTAGTTCCATCTAATTATTCACTCTTCCATTCATTAATATTATGGAGGGGTTACTGTTTTGCAAAATGATGCATCAGTTAGGCTTATCCCTTTGTGCCAAAGAGGACACAGTGCTTGTTTGTGTGAACTTTTAACTTAAAGCTACTTTTCATGTTGCAATGTAAATGAGGGGAGAAGATTACTAGAGAACACATAGTTGGAGAAAATATTGGTCTTAGATTCATCTGGTGGCGCTATATAGAAGCTTTAGATGGATAAATATAAAGTCTTAAAATATGGTTTTTATCCTTGTCTAAATTATTTCAATTTTTGTATTGCTTAGGTAATTGGCTCCTCTCCTTCAATTAAATGCAAAATATACCAGACTAAACTAATAAAGTTAAAGCAAAAGCTTATATGACTCTTTTTAACAGAAGTGTTTCAATCATTAGTGCAAAGAGCAACTTTAAAATTATTACACAAATTAAAAAAAAGAAGACATTTAAAGAATTTCATAGATTTATATTTTCTGGACAATTATTCCAAAGTTTTACACACATAACAGAAACACAGTGACATTAAATGTATGATTATGAGACAATAATAAGTTGACTTTTTCTTATACAAATATATTAGTACAGTAACATCATTTAATGACCAACTCTGATGAAAGTCAAGTTCTAAAGTGATTTTATGTCATTTTTTTTCAATGTAATTAGATTTTTCATTCCAGCTGGGTATTTCTACCTTGACACTACAAGGTAACCATGGATAGCAGGTTTAAACGTCATATGAAACAGACTTAAGGACATAAACCCTGAACTTGTGGTTGTGGTTTAGTTTTGATGATTGAAAAATAAAAAAAAACAAATGTGAAAGCAACAATGAGCACCTTAGGGAAGTGGCTATGACTTGTGGAATCCCGCAGGGATCAGTTCTTAGTTCTTTATTTTTATTATTCGTGTTGTGTTGTGGTGACACCATGTCACTTAGCTAAAGATATTTTATATTCTATAATTACAAAGGTCTAGTGATATGTTTTATATTGATCATGAAATGTTTTTTAATAAAGAAATGGAATTACATCTCTGTTTAAAATTCTTAATGTATTTTTACATGGCTGTCCTTAGGAGCTCCTGGGTGCTAATCAGTTCATTTATTATCTTTTGGGTCACTATACCTAGGAATATGATTATTTCAATGTCTTGCTGTGGATTATTATTTATTTGTACAGCATGCAAGGAACACAACTCGCCATGCATCACATTTACTTTACCTGCAGCAAAGTTTCCAGTGGATTTGTAGCCAAGAAGCCTTTACTTAAATACCATAAAGCAAAATACTGGACTCTCATCATGTTTTTTTTTTTTCATGACTCATGTTCCTCTGGAAAACTCAGCTGCAGAGAGCCCCTGTCCTATAATGAGATGAGCCTCTCATGGGTGTTTAATTCTCACACAGGGGAAGTGGGGTTGGAGGGGTTTGGGGGTGGGGTGGGATGGGGTAATTTGACATTTGAGTTGAGTAAAACCACAGCTGTGGCGCCTCACCAGTGCACAACTGTACTTTAATTATTATAAAGAATATTTTTGTCATCGTATTCAACAATTAGCTGTGCAACAAAGTTTAATGCAACCATCCAATATCACAAATAACATTTTAAGGTTAACATTTTCACCATAGTCTAATTTGATTTGTCTGCTGTTTTGTAGAGACCTGGCTGCTTTGCTGTGACTACTGCCACGCTCATTCAATTCAGATGTACCTCCCAAGCTCTTTCACACAAACTCTGCTTTTCATTAATCTAGTGGCAACAGGTATTTTCCCACAGAAAATTCCCAACTAGAAATCCTACTAGATTTTACATTGTATAATATATATGTGCTACTTTCATGCCAAAGTAGGACCTTGGTTGACAGTGGTGATAGGCCACATGTAGCACAATAGCACCAATGGGTTAATTTGACTTTATATTAAATACTAAGGCAAACTATAGAAGAACAGAGTTTTACACTCTGTTTGAGATTATTTTCTCTGTGATACTGTTACTGATGTGCGTTTAGATCAACTATGACCATGGCATGTCCATAAAAAGCCCTTTTCAAATATCAGCTAAACATTAGTAAAGAAAAAATATGTGATACGTAACTTGCTGCTGTTTCACTTTGGTAATTCATACACACCAAACAGTGTCTCATTCACTTGTTTTGGTGTATTTGGTTTGTATGTGGAAGTCAGATTTCAAGAAAGCCCTATGAAGAAACAACCCAACATCAGGCATTGAAGATGGTAAAAATAAAGATTGCAAAACAACACAAAGTGATGTCAGTAATAAACATTCATATTTATACAAATATAATTGTTAAAGTGTGTACAAATTCATTTAAGCTTTTTTTTGTATAGCCCCACTGCACAACAATGTCATCTTAGGACACTTTACAGACACATCAATGTGAGCCAATTGAAAAATAAATAGGTGAGTTCAGGAAAACCTACAGATTGTCATGAATCTTGACTTCAATCCAATCTCCCATCTTGAGCATGCATGAGTGGACAGTGGAAAACAAAACTCCTTTTTAAACGCAAAGAAAACCTCCAACAGAATTTGACTCGGGAGAGCGGCCATCTGCTTCGATCGGTTGGGTTAGAGAGGACAGGAAAAACTGATCCACATAAACTGCATCTTTTATCCAGAAAGACTTGTAGAAAAAAAGAGACAAATCAATGACCTTTCCAGCTTTTTCCTGTTGCCTGATTTTGTAAATTGTGTCAATTTTTAAAGGCTAAATAATGTGGTGCTTGCGTGTTTTTTGGCTAATAATGGCTAACATGGTTAGCCTGTTTATTTGTCCCACCCACAACTGAAAACAAGAAAATATCAGTAGAGTTTTGCCCTATTCTGGCCTGAAGCTAGCTTATAATAATTTGACTAAAACACTAATACAACACAAGAATTTCCTTGCGCCATTCATATTTGTATTCTGCATTTGCAAGCAACCACATTTCCCTTGGCTCTGGCGTCATTCCCAGATCTGACTTCTGACCTCTCTGAGCTAACTCAAATGAACCATTAGGCATGCTTGCATGTATAAAACCTGGACTACACAACCAGCTGAGTGATAACAACGTTGTTACTGCCCTCATGTTCCACAATGCTGGTTTGCTTGTGCAAAGCTAATACTTACTAACTTTTTATATAACAATTTGTCGGTCATGAATAATACATGAAATAAAAATCATATTGACATGTTAAAGGTTGAAACCCAAACAAAGGATTCCACATCGCACAATCAAAGTGAAGTGTGTGCAGTGTTTGTGTTGAACCTTGTCTTTTTAATGGCAGCACACTTTTCAAAGGCTCAGTACAAAGAAACACAAGGTCAAGCTAGTCATTTTTGTCTTTTAGAGGGTAATTGCTGTTTTCAGCAAAGACAAGAAATGTTTTGGCTCTTTATCCCTGAAGGTTGTGGGATGTGTGTCTGTTGTTTTAGGCGGTTAAAAGGTGGGTGGAGGGTACTAGATTGTTTTGCCTTTTTAACTGTTGTCGGTGTTGCTTGTTTGACAGGTTTTCGTTTTGTTGCAGATATAAATGAGTGTTTGGATGGTGATGTTTGTCCACCACGACAGACCTGCAAGAACACTTTTGGAAGTTTTGTCTGTGTGTGCCGGGATGGTTTTGTGATGGGGACGGTGCGGGGGTCTGTACAATGTCGAGGTAAGGGAGGGAACAAAGAGTAAAGAACTTCTTTCTTTTTCCAGAAATGACACATTTTACCAAGTATAGTGTTTTGGTTTAATTATTCATGAACTCACTTATAGGTAATAAGGTTGCTCAGTAAGCTTGCCATTGGTAAAATTATTCTTAATTCAAGCCCAGGATATAAGCTGGTTATCACTTGCTCAGTTGTTAAAATCCAACACATTCCTCAAAAAGCATGTGGCAGACGGGTCGCCGGCTCTTTTGGCCGAGAAACAAAATATAAGTCTGTGGTTGGGAAACATGAGATTATATGTATCTGTGGTCTCTTGAAGCATTAAATTACCATTTTAATTTGGCAACTGGCCTGAAAATTTTATTTAGTTAGTCTTTTAAATCACTTTCACACGTTCCCCTCAGGCAGACAATCCCATTTTACAGAATCATGATGCATTTATGAACAGTAATATTTGAATATCCTTGTTGCATTTTAAGAAAGCTTTTTAATGTCTGAATGAACAGAAACGGGATGTAGTTCATGCAGCATACTTTCTTCAACAAGTTGAAACCAGCGGCGTTAAGATGACCGCCAGGCCGCAGGATTTCTCACCACACATCAGATCTGTTTCATGTCAGTGCTGTAAATGACTGGATAGATCACAGCACATCCCCACATGTTCTCATCTGTGTTAATTGGCAGAGTGAGGGATCTTGTGAAGATGTGCTTGGCAGCAGCAAATCCAGAGACCGTGTTTATTTGATGAGCACTCACAGCTCACCCACTCGACTGTGGGCTCACCCACAAGCTGTTTTTTGTTTTCATCTACGTGATGAGCACTGCAAAATGATCTCTATACCAGGTTCGAAGCAGCTGATTCTGAAATGCTTTGCTTTCTCCTTATGGATCTAACAGGTCTTAACAGTGAGGGAGTTGTGGCTAACTTTCCTGAATGCTTTTTGTTTCAAAACAAGAACAAGAGTCCATATTTGTCAAGCAACCATTATTGTTATGCTTTTTTAATCTCATGCTTTTCTTCTCAAAAGATATGGATGAATGTTTAATCGGGTCTCACAAGTGCAGTCGCCATGCTCGGTGCATCAACACAGACGGTTCCTACAAATGTCGATGTCCAGAGCACTACTTTGGTAATGGACGCACCTGCTGGCCCAGGAGAGCCCCACAGTCCAAAGCTGTCATGTACTTAAACTACAAACGCTCCAAAAGGACCAAGCCCATATCCCATTGGCTTAAGGGCTTTTTCATGGTTCAAAGAGAAAAAGGATAGTGAATATTAAATGCTAATTTAAGAGACATTCGGGACAAAACCTTTACCATTGCTGAGAAAGTTTTCAGGACTTCAGATATGCTGTAATATCCTGTAATTCACATTTTACTCCTTGAATTTCACATTTTGTTCAGATGAGACCAAATGAATTACTGAGTATTTTCCATGAAGGGAAACAACATGTCACTGAAACATTATCTTTGTTACAAAAGAGGATTATTTATCCAGCAAAGGACACATATTGTATGTTAAGACCTTACACGCACAGTCGGTTATGTATTGATTTAATGTTTGTTTTTGTTATGCAAAAAAAAAGCACTTTTGTGCGACATCAGAATTTGTTAATAAAAGGCTGACCTCTGGTGGATAGATAAAGGAAGATACTGTTTCCTTTCAATCTTTAAACTACATAATTATTTGATTTGAATGACTCCACTTTTCTCCATCTTCAATAGAAAAAAACCAGAACAAAAATGATCAGAACAGCTGGGAAAGGTGTAATGTGCTCGGGTAGGAGGAGTTTGAAATACAGCTACACACTGATGTTTTCATACCTCAGTGTTTATCTTCTGCCCGCTCCTTCTGTTATGCCACAGGGAATGTTTTCAGACCTACTAAGTCGCATGCAGGGCAGACTACCACACAGCAAGAGAGCATAGACAGGTCAGACCAACCAAATACCAAGAATCTTTGTCTGTCAGCAGCTGTCTGGAAACCTCTTCCTGCATTCAGACGGCACAAGTGGAAATTGAAGTTTGTTTTTGATGTTTTCTCTAAGTCAATTTCAAGTTTCCTTCCTAACGATTAAGATCATGACCCCATGAGAGGGGGAACTGCAATACTTGAAGATAATAACTGTAATGATGGGAGATGATGGTAGAGGGCACTATATGTTCTGTAGTGGTGGAGGCTTCGATGCGCTGAGGGAGACGGGTTTGTAGTGAGAACAAGCAGCTGCTGCCTGCTGAAGGGCCCTGCCACTGACCCTATTCATCCCAGCAGCAGGTGTCACATCAAGTCCCCGCCTCACTCGCAAGCACACACATTCACACATGTGCTCTTGACACACACTTACGTCCCCCGTGGAAAAGCACCAAGTTTTGCGCACATCTACGCACACACCAAACACGAATGAGTGTGTGTGTGTGTATGGGGGGGCTGGAACTACTTACAGAGAACAAAGAGCGAAATCAGGAAAAAATGCAGCCTCTTAGAATAAATCTCACCACAATGCTGAGAAAAATCCCCAACCTCACCCCCAGAAACACAAGAAAAACCTGGTTTCTCTCTTTTCAAAGCAGTCAAAAGTGTCTTACAAAAGCAGAAATAGAAAACATTTTGGATAAAAGGATCCAGGCCCCTTTCTGAAAAGGACCTCACACCAAGTTGTGTAATTCCTACCAGAAACTGGTTTATTTACCAAAAAAAAAAAAAAAAGATTTAATGCCAAAACACTTAGGCTACAAATAAAGGACAAGGAGTGTGTGTACTGAAATGGCAGAGAGGGAGAAAAGGGGAAATTTTTTTCCCCCTTTTCTTCCACTTGTTATTTTCTGCTTCTCTGTTTACACGACACACAAGATTTTGCATGGAGGAGCTCTGCGAACGGTGGTGCTGGAGCCGAGCAGAATGACCTCCGCAGAAGAAAAGAAAACAATAAACATGTCAGAGGAATTTGGACATCTGCAGTGACACGAGCTTTTCACAGAGAGGCTGTTGCAGTTTAACGAATCAAAGCGCTGCTGCCTCGGCTTACCTTAGATAAAGCAAAATCAACATTTATCCTGAGAACGCAAGCAAAGACGCTGACAAGTGCATAGAGCCAATGACAATACATTAGCGAAGATGCTAGGAACTACCGTGCCACCCACGTTGCTGAAAGCTGACCTTGCTTTCAAACACCACCACTGAACTGTAAAACCACTAAAATCCCTGTCTTCCCCACACTGTCCTTTTCACTTTAGCTGCAGAAAAAGAAAAACTCCCCTCTTCTCCATCACTAGAAGCTTTTTCACAGCTATCTCTTGCATAATGCTCTAATAGAACCCATCTCCAGTAACACACAGCTTCTATGAGGAAGAATTCTGTACAGTGTTTCCATGAATGAATTAAAATCAAATGCTGACCAATCCCACTGAGGGGAGCGAGCCAACGTTTGAACCCTTGGCGTAAAATGATAAATCTTGTTAGCAAGGCATTTTCTTTGGTTCGCCTCTGCCGTCAAAATCTGCAATAAAGCAAAAAATAAAAGAGTGTGACAGCTCAGTGCCTGCAGCATTCCTCCCCAGATCTTTATTACACACTGCTCAATTTGATTAAAAAAAGAGTTGAACTAAATAAAGCTGAGCGTATTGGTTCTGGTGCCATGATCATTCCCTTTATTCATGAATCTGTGTTTTAAAAGGACAGCATGAAAAAGATGAACCGGGCTCATTTTCTTCCCTTGGAAATGAACATTTAATCACATCATAGCAGCTTTACACCACTATGCCCAATTATGCTACGGGGATCATTAAAGACCCCCTGTTATCTTAAAGGCAGAAATGTCCTCTCAGTCACTTTTAAATCACATTATGTGGCGTAAACGCTTGTGAGTCACTCTCTTCGTTGTGACCTCAGGAAGAAACAAGCTGATATGCACCCACACTTTGTCTTATGTTATGGCATGTAGTGTGTGTGTGTGTGTGTTTGTGAGGCTGAAGGAAAATCTGGGGTGGAAATATTCCCAAGACTTTAAAAGTCTTAAATGTGAACTCCCCACAGCATTTAATCTACAATCACACACACTTCCTATTTCTTTCAAATGGTCAGAGCTGCAGTGTGTCCGTGACTTTAATTCATGCCTCGAGTTCACATGATGACTTTGAACTCCATTCAGGGGGGAAAAAAAAATCATCTTTTTTCTGTCTCCTCATAAATCCTTCCCCAAAGTTTGCAAAAAGGACTGAAACATCATAGGATAAAAGCTGAGGCTTGACATGGCAGAAACTCACTGTATCTGAACCACCCGTAAAACGAGGGCCGGGCAGCCCCGTTTGAAGGATTATCCTCGATTAAAACAGGAAAGATTTCCAGCTAATCTATATCGGAATGCCCACTCTGGTGAAGGTGAGAGGAAGTGGCTGGGACCAAAGGTTTCTCTTGAAGGCCAGTAAGGACCGTGCTGCAATTAAGACTCCAATGGGAATGGAAGCAGTGCATTTCTGTCCACTTGAAACACAAACGTTCTCTCGACCTGTAGTGTTAAATAGGAGTTATTTGTAAAATTGTTTCAGCTGATTTAATGCAAAATATCACGTTTTATATCTTTTGAACAATTTGGTTAAATGTATTTAAGCATGTGCTTAATAGGTGGTTCAGGAAAGACATAATAGATCATTTACTTTTTGCTCATCCAAGCAGATAAAAAGCTTAATAAATCTTGGTTTGAAGCATGAATTTGTAAATATGAAACAGGGGCTTTTCAGCATGTTTGGCTTTGAATTTAAAATGAATAAAAATCTTATTCTCCCCACCCAAAATCCCCCACATGTTATGGTTTTTTTTTACTCTCTCTGTTTTGATTAATCTTTATTCTCGGTACAGCACGCTACCTGTCCAAGATTAAACCACAGACAGATAGTCTGAAGCATTCGTAAGAAAGATTGATCTATTATTTAGTTTAAATGTGCTGGAAAGGACAGCTACTGGAGTTGCAGACACAAGCGGCACACTAGTCACATGCAGACAGAGCTGGAGGGAGCATATTTCTGAAAGGATGTGTACATATATGAATATGTGTAATCTCCGTTTTGGCGAGAGGAGGGTTGAGCACAGTTTTAATTACTGCTGTGCTGGAAGGCCAAACAGTGGAATCGTTGTGAGAACGGCTACAACAGCTGCAAAGGCTGTAAGCTGGTTAATAAACACAGCTCTCACTCCCAGTATGCACCCTTTCAGCCAGTTTCTCCTCTAGTTTTATGCTGGTTTAGATGTTTGGAGCGCCCGACTTACATCCGTACTGAATGAAGAAGATGGAAGATGCCACTGTGTTTGCGAACAAATGAAAAGGTTCATCCTGCCAGTGATTCCACAAGGGCAACAGATGGATATGAAGTGTGTAATGCAGTGAGCAACCAGACCAAAGGGACTATTTTCTGAAAGGAAATAAGGAATAAGAACAGAGTGAGGACATTGTTTCATTACTGCAGTGTAATTACCACTGGATTAATAGGTCAAGTTGCCTGTTCTTGCATACCAAATCAGATAAAGATGCATGGGTTTTATATGTATTTGAGCTGTTTTGGTATGCAAATATTCCAATTCCATGTATTCTCACAATGCAAGGTGCAGCGTGTTGCTCTGGAAGCTTCTCCATTTCCCACTCCATGCCTAAGGCCGCACAAATGAGACCGCATCAAACCTCAATGTCCACTTAAGCTAAACATGAGGAGGAACTGTCAAACCCCAAAACCTCACCTCAACCTGACCCCACCACAACCACTGCTGGCAGCGCTTCTCATCGCTGAGATGTTATAAACGATTGGTTGAGATATTGTTTTACTTTAGGCTTTACTTTGTCTATGTTGGCACTACTGGAATCAACAGTGGCCTCCACGTTAGCTCTATGAATTACTGGCAACCATTTTAGTTTAAAAAGGGTCTTGAGGGTAAAAAAAAAAATAGGAGTCTATTTTGATGGAAAAACTTTAAATAATTTGACGTGAAATGTTTCACGAAGCCTGAGTAATGGTCTGATTTTCCATGCAAAGACACCAGTGTTTAGCTGTGAGTCAGGCACTGCCAAGGGACTCAAAGCCACCTTTGAGCCAGCTTTAGTGATACAGGCTGCTCAAACTTTCTTTGTGTAACACTGTCACCTTGTGGACAACCAAAACATGCACATCACACAAGTACAAAGACCTGTGAGCATTTTACAACCAAAAGATACCAAAGATGTTCGTCTCTCTGTGTTAGCCCTGCGATGGACTGACGTCCC
>JBAMIG010000004.1:10312287-10337961 GCA_037177335.1 Kiunga ballochi
TTGACTGCTGGGATAGGCTCCAGCCCCCCCGCGACCCCGTTAGGGACAAAGCGGTAGATGATGGATGGATGGATGGAAGATACCAAAGACATCTAGAACAACACTTTATTTGATACCTTTTGCTAATACTAAGAAGCACTATAGCTTTAATTATTTTTAAAATAATACTTAGCATTAAATGCCCCAATGAGTTAAAAAAAAAGACCACCACAAAAATAAATAAATAAATAAACTATCAATACAGAGATTTATGCTTTACTGAAGCTAGGTCAAACCATGAAACATTTCTCCCATCATTTTACATCCATATGTCAAATTATCCCATTTTAATTAGTCTCTGCAAACTGACAGCTACAGTCTACCTTGATGTGATTACAGTGAGGTGTCTGTTTTGTAGAAGCAATGCTACTTTGATGAGTTATTGATCTGGAAAATCAGCAAACATCTTTCTAACTTTGCCAGAGTCACTACAAGCATCAGCATCCCAGTCTCGCCAGCCTAATTCCATTTCTCTGATCCACTGCAGCGCATACATAGACGGATACCGTTTCTGTTTAACCTTTCACCTATACGATGTGCCATATTATTATGTAGGCTAATAAGCTTCGTGTTTTTACAATAAAACATATCACATTATACTGGGATAAGGTCCAGATTTTGTTTCTAATTGGGTCGACAGCGCCATGCTCCCGCATGTTATAACTTTGTTTTATACATACACGTCTCACTCTACAGTGTTTGAATCATATATTTTGCACACATAATATTTCTAATACCTTTTTATCTCAAAGGATGAATTAAATATATTTGGGTTTTTTTTGTGAAGTTTGGATTTTTGAGCTCTAATGACTTTGATAAGTCAGAGCAGGCAATGACACACATTCAACTCGGTCACCACTAGATGGTAATATAAGTTTGCTTATAGAGCTTCTGTTTGTCTGTACATGGAGGCAGCCGTCTGCTTTTGTACTTCTTTTAATATGAAGTTGTTTTGTGCTAAAATGTGCTTTTCTTATTTATGCAAGGAAATGTTTTTCTAAGATGTTTACTTCCTGTTAAATATTTACTGGCATTTTCTACATGTGTTGTTTTTTCCTGTTTTGATAGATTTTGTCATTCAGATTCAGAAAGTTTTTTATTTTCACTGTAAATTGATAAAATAAAATAAAATTATCATACAGCTGGAAAGTCTCCTACACAACAATGTATGAATGGGAGAAAAGTGCTAAAACAGATTTACCAAGAAATGAAAAATGAAGAGCACACCATGCTGCTCCATCATCAATGTTCCAAACTTTAGTTATGGAGCACTTTATAGTAAAAAAAAATGCAACTCAAAGTGATCTACATTAAAAGCATAAAACATGCATGAACATAGTTATGTAGATACATAAAAATACCCACACAAATGCAACACAAGATGCACACACGTGTACATAAATCAAGGTCTCAGCACGCTGCACAATTTGCATCAGAAAAGCTAACACACAATCATTATGAGAACTGAAATATAATAAAACAAAAAAGCACAAAACAAAATAAGTAAAATAAAAAATACAGTAAAATATATGATTGAAATGCACTAAAATATCGATTATTAAGGTATAGAATATAACTATAAAATTGTAGTTTAAAATATTAATAAATTAAAAGAGTTCAGCTTTTTCTTTTTTTCTTTTTTTTTTGTTCTATATTTATCTGATTCCTCCCTGTTCTAAAAATTCTGGCCACAAAATGATTTTCATAATTAAAAAAAAAGATGTAAAACAAACATTTAAAACACACGCAGAACCGAAATAAAGATGAAAAGAAAGGATCAAAAGGGTGAAGAATAATGGTAGGTTTGATATTGTTACAGCAGTGTTATGACCCCAATGTCAGTGTGAATAGGAAACTAGATATTACCACTAGTCGGCCTCTATCTGTGCTTATAAAACAACATAATCATGTTTATTCTAAAACTGTAGGTGAGCAGTGTTGGTAGAAATGACCAGGCTTAAGGAATGAGGTGATCACGGCCCCTTCTGGCCATCGAATGGTTGTGGCTCTGCACAGTGGTGTTCTTTGGCACCCCTCCTAGTTTATTGTCTATAAAACAATCACAGCAATCACCTTTACTGTGAACAATCCATCATCAGGTTTGTCAGAAAACTCGTTTGTTTTTTCCCTGGAGATCTGTCTTTGGAGGCCAAAGCGGGAAGAGGTGAGGTCATAATGGCTGTTGTTTACAATAATGATGCAGTCATCTCCAGATGTACAACCTCTCCTGAGGTATGACCTCAGCCTGCACATGCACAGGGAACATCTGCTTGATGATTTGGTTAACAAGACTTTGGTTCAATTCGATTCAAATGATTAAATACCAAAAAGTTTCTGTATTTATTGGGTGTCTTGTGATAAAATAGAACAAGATGAAATCTTTTTATTATGATGAGAAGAGATGTGACTCACATTTCAGAGTAAAGCTTACATGAGTTGAAATGAAAAATATCACTTGGATCGGCACTTTTCTCACCGATCGTGGTAAACATGATAAATATGGAAATATTGTATTTATTTTATTTGATAATTGATACCACTAACATAGAAGTATATGGCATTCTTGTGTCTGTTGTATAAAATTACATTAAGTCATTAGGTTCTGTATGAATCAGTTAGGAAATATTTTCTTTTGATGTTCAAATTGTTCATTTAGAATTTATGCACGAGTTTACATAGTTATAAAAGAAAGCACTTACAATTACCATTGTTTTGCATGGTTAAAGCTTAATAAACCAAACACAAATAATAAAGTGCTGTATTTATTTAGTCTGTGAATGACAAAACCTCTGAAAGAGCACCTGTACATTGAGGGGACAGCTGACCAACATACGGATGCTGCCATGTGCCAAGATCTGGACAAACTTGTGTCAGCAGCCTGAGGAAGTTCAATGTGTCACCACCCATTTGTGCAAAATGAGCTGTGACTGCTTTGACTGACAACTGTGCTATCTACATCTAATTGTCCTAACAAACAAGTGACTGGCACAGCTGCTGATTTAGACTCAATAAACCAGTGTGGACCTCCATCCATTCAGAGCTTAGGGAAGAGTGTGTTTGTGTGAGGGTGGGTATGGCAGACATAGTGTCCTTTTACACAGTGGGTTTAATCGAGAAAGACAGCATTGTTTGATAAAGTGGACCGATGTTCACACATATTGGAAAGGTCTTGTGAATATAGAAAAAAATTACACAGCATGCACAGCACTATGATAATAAAAAATACTGATGCTGATAATACTGCACTCTGATTGGTTCCCTTTCTGTCTCTGTGCAGTGAAGCTAGGAGAGGAAAGCCAAGAGCCCCTGGAGACAGTGTTCAAATAGTATCACCCTCAATATTATTTCTAGAAAGACTTGCAAAAATCTGAGCCAAATGAGCCACCCGTTTGAAATGTGAGCTCGCCTAATGCACTGCTGTCATGCCTTGCATTGCGGAAAAAAAATTTATGGGCTTGCCAAGAGCCCAAGGATGGCCAAATAAATTGCATGCGTGAAGGAGTGCCATCTACGCTTGTATGTCAGTCATCGTTAAGTGTTTCAACCCAGTGCCAATTCATGGAAGTCTATGGGGCTAATGTTGTAATCAATCCCAAGCCATGAGTCCACTCTTCCTCTGTCTGGTTAGAGACAGGCAGCTCTCCAAGGTTTCTAAATGGTTCCATCTCTGTGTGAACCCTGACCTAATAGAGCTTACTACTAACTTGACGTCCTGTCTTCATACATTATAGGAAGTATGTTCGTCTTGTAGTTTTTGTCCTGTTTTTTGGCTGATGTAGCAGAGAAGTATCTGCCTGTTTGGAAAGCCACAGCTCCTCCTTTAGATGAAGCTATCTGCTATCACCCTTCTGTTGTGGATGATTGTGCTCTCTGCACTGGACTTCCCAACAGAACTGCTCTGAAATTTGCTCACACAGTCCAGTTGTGTGTCGGATAGTTTTTATTTGCACTTGTTCCTTTGCAAACAGCCACATTGAAAACTTCAACAAAATTGTTCTGGAGCCCATGATATGTGATTGCAAGGTACATTTCAGACATTTACATTGTATACCAATGGAGAATTGTCTATAGACAACTGTTTTCCACTTTCATGTTTCTCCTCTTTTATTTGGACTTTTTCACCCCATTACTTACTTCATTGCACATTAAAAATACTTGTTAAGGTTCAGGATTTAACATATTTGGTGAGGAGAAAGGCTCAGAAAGGCTATATGAGGAAATATCCGGGCATATCTAACTTTCTCTGCAGGATATTATTATGCTAGAATATGTGGCTGAATTCAGAATGCACTCTAACCCAAATCTCTGTGAACTTAGGGATGGACGATTTATTTCTATTAAACTCTGAGCTGGTTTAGGGTAATCTGAGACAAACAGGAGCTAACTGGCTAACAAAGGTAGGTGGATAAAGCCGTGTTTGTGCTACACTTCATGACGCTGATTTTGAATATCAGTCAATCAAACGTACACATCCATAATTATACCAAAGTTCCAGTTTAAATAAGATCTGACAAATTATTTATTTAAAAAAAATCATCTCCTTTATAGTTATCATGATGGTAAACCGGACCTATTAAACATCAAATGTTTTTTTTTTACCAAGCTGTAAACATGTTAATTCCTGTTGTCTTTTAACATGTGAGTCTATGGGGATTTCTTTAGTTTGGAGCCCCTAGTGGATGAGGGATGAACTGCATCACTTGTTTGAAAAAAGGTCCCCACTCCTAAAAAAAACAGCTTCAGACCAGCAAACATGTTTTTATGCATTTTAAATGTCCAGTCTTTGGATGATAACTAAATATTGACAACTGTTTGAATGAGCACTGTGGAGCTAATCAGACTGATATGGCATCGGTATGTTTTATAATATAAAAACACATTTTTAAATGTTGATTGAACACAGTCATATAAACAAAATTGGGCTTAAATAGCAAATATTGTATGAATTAAATTACTTTCTCTATATATGCCAGATTAATCAGACTTAATCAATTAACATTCATTTAATAGGGATCATTATCCAAAATATTTGTGGTTTACCACTTAATGAAGATGTCAGTTTTCAATAATTTATGGTAAAAAGGGGAGAGATGTGCACCAAAGGAATATTAAACCCTACACAACCTTGTCTGAAACATTGGACTACCTTTATCTCATCTACTTCTACATGTTTTTGCACTTTTTTTTCTAGTTTTGACATTTCTCATTTTGTTCTCTTAAATTTGTATTTAGTTTAGTGTCGTTTGTCTTGTTTGTCTTCATCAAAATCAAAAAACTAAGAATTCAACTAAGAAAATGATGTGTGTGATTTTTATATTAATAAAAAAAATGAATAAATGAAAGCAGGGTCTTATTTTTGCTCACGCTGCACACACATGTGAAACATTAGCCATTTAGTAAGTGCTTAGCAGCATTTAACATCGGCTGCACAATGAGGTTAATATGGCAGGATATTGGGATGAAAGTTATTATTATCTATTATATACCCTGGTTTCAGCAATAGGGTGACTGTGTGACTGTTCAGGTCCAGAGAAACAGAGTGGGTTTTGCTTTGTACAAAGTAAACACAGACCAGACTTGCTGCTTGAAACTCCTCTGTTTGGATCACCTAGATGCTGACATCCACACCAATCTTGTGTTTGCTTTAATTGCAAATAATAAAATTCCTGTATTACTGATGTATCTGGTAAATTAGGCTCTGTATGCTAAAGAGTACCACAAGTGTTTTTAGATAGCTGAGATAAAGGAGCCAATCCTTTTTCTCTGGCTTTTTCTTGTCTCTCTTAGTGGTTGCTGTCCTGATGGGTGACTATCTAACCATGTGGAAGGCCATCTAATCGAATCCATGCTTGTTCTCCTTGCTACATAGCCAGACTGAGGACATCAAATAACAGCAACATCTCTATATTTGTTCGATACAGATGAGCACTACACTCCATGTAAATAATCAACATAAAATAGTGCATTTATAGCACTGACGTTCCATTAAAAAGATTATGCCAAGCATCTGGGCAGGTTCCCTGACACTAACATAATAAAGGAGATAAGCAAGCTAAATAAGCAATGGTAATTGCTCACATAGTCTCGAAACATTCTGCTGGATTACAAGAAAATGTATGAAACTGAATTTGTTTCATGTTAAAATGCAAATATTTGCATTGTGCCCGCCTTGTGCTGCATAAAACAGCCCTCCTCTGCCAGGTAATCAAATTTACCGACAAATGCCTCGAGCATGTGCAGCATCTTGTTTCTGCCCCTTTCAGGGGTCCTACAAGATGTCTCAAGCAAAATGATCTTGATTTATCTGCTAATACAGTTGAATGTTAATGCAGAGCACCATGCATCGCAGTCCTGTGGGAATAGCTCAGAGGTGATGCGTAACTTTATGCAATGGGAAGTTACAGCAAATAAAACGATAACCTCCCTTCAGTTATTTAATTGTACTCTAGAAGGACTTTATTCAGGTAAATGTATCATAAAGCCCAAGTAAATAATAGTGATATCAGTAATGTTCATTGTTATGGGTAATAGTGGTTAGTAGTTTGGCAAAACACAGAAAGCAGAATGCAATGATTTGAAAACCTCAGCTCATTTTTTCATTTAATGGCAGCAACATTTCTCTAAGAAGTAGAAAGCATAAATCAAAGACCTCTAGAGGAGCATTTATTAGCTAATTATATTAATTGGCAACAATTTAATAAGATTATTTGCTATAAAAAGAACATATCAGAGAAGCGGAGCCCTTATTAAAAGAGGTTCATCCATCTGTTGCACAAACTGCATTTTAAAATATAAAAATAACATAAAGGAAATATTTTTCAAAATAAAATTGTGAAGATCTTCACATCTACTGTACATTTTATAGTTACAATAAAATCTGAAAATCAGGAGGAGTCTCTGTGTGACAGGGACAACATCAAAGGTCCAAACTGGATTCTTTAATGCAACAGTGCCTTAAACACTGACATGATTCCCTACTAGACTAAAGACTTCTGACGTAACAGTTTTCCATATCAAAAAGGCTCTTTCAATACTGAAAAGTAGCCTACAAAGAGTTTTTAGAGCAACATCAGCTCTAAACATCAGCTCAAGACTGTTGAGCAGGTAGTATCCTGCATCAGACGAGGATGGGACAACATTCCTCTGCCAAAACTGCAGCAACCGCTCTCAGCCAGCTTTCACAGACTATTGTTAAGAGAAATGGCTGCTTACCAAAGGTAAATATCACTCTGTTCCAATGTTTTTAAGCTGTGCTGCTGCCATCGAGTTAAAAAGGAGCTATTACTTATCAAGAAATGGTGAAACTACTTAGTCTCATCATCTAATATGTTGTTTGTTTTATTTAGCAGCACAAAGAGAGAAAACACTGCTGTGATGATTACAATGTTATAATGAGATAAATACTATGCAGCCTGATAGAGTCTCTATAAACTCAGTAGGATCTTCTCTATAATAGGACTATAAATCTATGTGGTCTAATGACTGCACAGCTGCTATGTGTTGGTGTAAAACTCTGTGTGTGTGTATGTGTGTGTGTGTGTGTGTGTAAGAGAGAGATGGAGAGAGAGAGAGAGGGGAATCCTCTGCTTAAAAGTTTGGGGAGTCTTCCTCTTTTCCCCACTCATCATCACCATCATCATCATAGTCGTCGCCCCTCCTTCCCCTTCTCCTCGCACTGTTTTTTCCCAGATTTATTCACGTGCAGCTCGCGCCCGCCTCACTCAGACATTCTGTCGCCAGCGCCGTGACGTCACCCGTGCCCTGAGCCGCCTCTGTTCTGAATGTTTCCCTCCGCTTGTCTTGGAGATAATCTAGTCCCTCTCCCCACAGACACCCTGAACTTGAGAAACGAATTGGGAAAAATTAAGAAAGTGCAGCTGATGCATTTATTGTAAAGAAATATATTAGTGAAGATTGTTCTGACAGACAATGTGTCTCTAGATGTATAATTATTTTGTTCTATTCTTTCAGGTAATGTTAAAAAATGGTTATAATACTCACACTGTGTAATATATGCTATATATGTGAATGCATTTAATATTTTTGGACATTATGGCAGGTAATTTTAGATAATATTATCTCCAAAAACTTCGGTCTGTTTTAACTGCGTGTTGTAATGTCATTTACTTTACTTTTCCATGACAAACTGATCTAAATTTACATGAGCATGAGGTTCACACAGATTTATATCTGCTTGTAGGCATATTCATTCGTAAATCATCTCGATAGGTTGATATTTACTTTTTCGTCTTAAGAAATATTAGGATGGCTGGTAGGAACTTGACTTTGCAAAATGATCTGATAAATGTAAATACGGCATGCACAAGCATGTTTTCGGTGCTAAACTTGCATTTAGACACTTTTTGTTCGCAGACATAAAGGCTGATGCTAATCACAATAAAAGCAAGAAGAGAAATGAGAAGTCAAGAGTTCACTGCAGATAAAGCGTCTGTCGTTTGAAAGTAGTAGCCTACTGAAAATAATAAATAGCCAAACATGAAGAAATCCGTCTTATTCACCAAAAGCAAAAGTAAAAGTAAATTTAGGGGAAGCTGTGAAGATGAGGGGAGTTATAAAAGGTTATTTGAAATGAAATATTATTTCTCTGAGAATATTCTGTGCATTATTCCGTTCCGACTGGATAAAGCAAGTAAGCAAAATTCTTCCTGATAAGAACCTCTGGAAACGAGCGAGAAACCAACATTGTTTCGCGATTACATAATGAATGAAAGAAGATGTTAAGATGTGTAAATAGTGGGTTTGTGTTCGGGGGGAGATGGGTGGCTGCGGAGGGACATCCCGCGGAGTGATACTGGCGCTCAGCGGAGGGTGAGACGGCTCCGCGACTCCCTGACGCCAGGTTGAGCAGCAGACTCAACTGAGGCAGAGAGAAGCTCACAGGAAGGAGCCCTCACTCTGACAGAGAAGCAGAGCGAGAAAAGGTACTGTAAAATTCATTTGCCCTTTTTTATATTATGAATTAAAAGTTTTTTTGTCTGTATTGCTTGTCTTTACACCGAGCATGACGCGTGTCGTAAGGAATGAGAAATAGTTACCATACAGTAGTGTTCACTGGAAGCTTCCAACTTTTTTCTTCGTTTTTATTTACTGCGCGAGACTGGAGCCCAACTTTATTTAAAACAAACTTTTATAACAAATTATTTAAGGAAATTTTTTTCTAAAGCTCACATATTAATGTGTGCATGTGCTAAAATTAGAATTAATAGCATTCAGATCATAGTTTGAGAGGCTTTATTAGTAACTACATGTAAACTGCAGGTTGTTTTCTGCAGAAAATAAAGAAAATATCAATATAATAAAACACAGCTCACAGGATCATCATTTTTAGTTGCATGTTGTGGGTCCTCATGTGTCATAAACTTAATCCCTGCTAATGAATTGACTGGATAAAATGTGTGTAAGTGTAGAAATATCCCATGATGACAGATGCAGAAAGCAGCACATTTTCTATCATTTTTCTTTTAGGATGATTAAAATGTGTCCACCTTGTTTTTATAATTGGCTGAATGATCAGTCATTTCAGGTAAATCATAGTTTGGTCTGGGGTCAATAAAGTGTTACAAGCATTGTGTGCACATTTAAGATGAATTTCCACACAAATAACTTATTTTTCACTGTTTAAGTGTCTTTATTTGTACTTTTCACTAAAGCTCCTTTAACACAGGAATAAGGCACATTTATCAGCACTAAAAATGGAGCAAATTTCATTTCAATATATATAAGTTTGCTGCTTGGTGACCACATTTACAGAGATTTTAAATGAAACGTAGAAATATTAAACTGAATATGAGCAGATCTTATCAAAACAAAACTTATTTTAAGGTTGAATTTAGTCTGATAAGGCAGCATAACACAATTTAACACTATTCTTTTTTGTAATGTTTAACTATTATTGAATTAATATGAATATGCAAAATGATCATTTAGATAATTCTAGTCCTTCAGTCTGCAGGTTAATAAGTTGCCATTAAGTATCAAATGTTACATTTTAACTTTAATGTCACAAAGCCGTGTAATGGGTTTGCAGTTAATATGGAGGTGTAGTTGCAGAATATTCCACCGCTGTGATTGAAAAATCAATGCATGCTACTCTTAGATACTGTTCCACTTTAATGCCACTGTTGTATTGTCCTCCAATTCATGCAGACTTTCTGTGGTTATATTTTAACAGCTGTAATCAGTGGCGTGTGTGCAAAGCTTTGTTCATATCTTTATGTCTGTGTGTGGGCATGGGCGGAAGGAGGAAAAGCATCGAGTGAAAGACTCACACAGGCTAAAGCTAGGTCTCCTGACAATATTGAAGATGACATATCAGATTACCCAAAGGACAGGAATTTGTCCTTGTTCATGGTACACTTCCAATTGTATTATTGTCCAGCATTCTCAGGGTGTGCTACTTTGTTTGACATGAAACTTGTGTTTATTTATTTATTTATTTATTGCTTTGACATAAAAGTAATGCGGCTTGTATAATAAAACTGAAGCAGCTGTCAGATGTTATCTTCCTTCCCGTATCTTTACATCCAGAGCAACATATTACATTATGTTCAGCTTTAATGTATCTAAATCAATCATTTCATTTGTGTTAGTGTCTTTTTTGCCTTCTGGATGTCATTGCATCTTTCACAGCAGTCGCTGAAAACAGAAAAATCCTTTTTAGTTCTCGTCCTTCTCCTGTGTGTTAGCGTGGTCTGGATAATGTAGCGTTGATGTGACAGGGTAAAGTGTCCACCCTAACACAACACAAACCTAACACTGAGTGCCGTGCATGTTTGGGATGGCTGGAGGAAAACCCATGCGTTTGCTAGCTATGTCTGCTGTGCTCATGTGCCACTGCCATGTCTGGGACATAGAGGGTCCCATTCCAGCTCGACCCCATGAAACCCGGACAATGATGGCAACTGTTTAGTGGTTTCTTGGTGTTTTCTGTGTTGTCAAAGTAGTGCAAGAGTTGAATTTGATTCCCTTGTACTGTAGTGTGATCTTGACTGGCTCTGAGGTGTCTGTTTGCTCATGTATGGGAGAAACGGTGACCTCAGTGACTTTAAAGGAGCCTCTTGGGTCAATGCCATGTCTAGTCAGTAAGGGTAACACCTCGTGTCTGTCTGTGGTTATTTTTAAGCTTTGCTAATAGACTATTGTGTTGACTGGACTGGCTGTGGAAAAAACTGCGTTTGCTGGCTACGACGGAGAAACCATCAAGCTTTCTGGAAGTCTTTTTGCTGTTTCAGTCTAGTAATGAGTAAATCTAGTTAAACGTGTTTAATGGGATCTTCCACGGCTCAATAACAGCTCAAACTACTTTAAGATGGAGCGACGCTGAAAGGTGTGCTGTTTGCACACATGTGAGGTATAAACATTACATTTGAGAGACATTTTTGCTTCATAGATGTCAATATATTGGCTTATTATATTAGCAACCTTTGCAATTTCAGCATCATATAAACTCCTAAAATCACAGCATTACTGCAGAACTTCTACGTCTATTAGTTAAAATACATATTTATTTATTTCACATAATAATGTCACTTGAATGGATTTTATCTCAGAGTATATTCTCAGTATTTTCTCAAAAGGATTCAATCTGTCTCAAGCATCATCCACCCTTTCTTCTTCTATCCTCCTCCTCTCTATCTATCACTCTCTCTCTTCCTGTCCTCCTCTGTTTATAGCCAGTGACTCCATTGAGCGTGGGTTAATGGAGGCCCCATCCAGGACCCTGCTGATAAATAATGTAGCTTCTTCATAATGCTCCATCCCTGGGGAGGGTCTAGAGAGCATCATTACTGCCTCCTCATACTACACAAGCCAGGCTTAAATTGATTAACAGACACTGGAGGGATGCAAAAGGATCCATGTGGCTAGTGTAGTGGCTAACAGCTCACACCAGGTGGGTCAAAGCCCCCCGCCTGTCAGCGTCGCATGATCCCACTCTGCTCCCATTAGCTTAAGTCTCTGTCCAGTGGGTTAACAGATGACCATAACAAGCTCCCACTATCGCAATAGTGAGAGAGCAGCGCTTGGACCTGGCTAAAGGGAATGTTAGAAGGGTTTTTATGGAGCTGTTGCGTAAATGATGGTGTGTTTCAGGTTTTTATAGGGAAGAGAGCAACTTCAAGGCCACTGCAGGCATCTGTGGAGTCGTCATTGCCTGCATCAGATATGTGGCAACAAAGCCGAAATAATAGTGGCAACATATATGGATCTGATCTAATTATGTAAGTGAATGAGATCAGGGACACTATGTGGGACTCCAAAGAATATGATGCAGCAGTTTGGGTCGTTCCTTTAAGGAAACGATTATTTTGATGGGTGTAGAAAATAAATAAAACTCAAAAAGTGATGTGAGGATGATCTCACAGGACAGTAATTGATTTATTTCACATCCACGTGAGCATAGGTATTAAATTAAATACAGTTTGGGTTGCTAATATGAACACTTTCCACATCTCTTCACTTATCTCAGTGGATGGAAATCATTTCAAATGAGTTTCATATGACCACACACATTGTTGCTTATCATCAGGTTGTGTTTTGTCCTATAAAAAAATCTGCAGGGCTTTATCACGAGTAGAAAATACAGCAATGTGTTTGCTAGATTATTTACAAATATAACTTGGTGATTATGTTTTGCTTTATTTCCTTTTGGGCAGTCTGGTTGTGTAAACACTGTAAAACATGGAAAATGAAATGCTTTATGTTAGAGGACTTCCTCACATGTCAGCTTTGCCCACATGAGCACACAGTCAGGAAAAAAGGCAAGAATTCGGCCTTATTATTCTCTCCACACTTTGTTTTTAGACATTTAAAACAGAATTCATCTGCAAATTGTTCAGAAAGCGGGTATACAAAACTAATGTCATGCAGACATCCTAGTCTGCACATAGATATAGGAGACGCAGCGGCACGTTGGCGCCTTTATATTTTGACTTCCTCACAGACAACTCCAAACTAGCATTGTCCCAAGAGGTAATCCAGTGCCATATCAGGCTCTGTAAATAAGCATGTGGTTGGACAAGCAGTCGGATATGATTGACTGTCAGGTTTGGAAACATTCACGAGGCATGGCCTCCAGCTGCAGCTGAATCATAGCAAAGGATTGTTAAGTCTGCTCCAGATGTTACATGCAGAAATCTCAGGAGTCTTCCTTGTGAAGTGGGTTAAAGTTTGTTTTTGTGCAGCCAGTATAGAATTATGCTGATAGTGTTAGTGAGAAGTCCTCAAAGCAGCTATGTGGCTGCATGTAAATCAGAATGACTTCTTATGTGTCTGGGTGGTGACCCTGATGCAAATATGATGTTATGTTCTTGGTATTTGAGTGGTTTGCTTGTTATTTACTTCACCTCTGAAGTATGTGTTCTCTTTGTTGTGCCATGTCTGTTTTTTTTTTTATCCAGCACTGCCAAGGTCATAAAGGGAGATAAGCTATCTCAATATTTAATAATTCTGTTTGAAATGAACTAGAATTGTGAATTCATAATGTAATAGCACTCAGCCAGTACAAATAAACGGTACATATTGTTGCTGTTTAGAAACAAGATGATATGTCGAGCCATAAACATAAAGCACTAAAAAGAGATCAAGTCTGCTTGTCTTTGAGTAGAGTTCTCTGATTTAATCAAAATACATTTAGGTTTACTGTTACAGTGCAGAAAAAATGTATCTTTTTGTTTTATTTGGAAAATATTAATGATCCGGTGACACATGTGCAGCTAACACTGCAGAGCGGAGCGTTGGTCCTGCAGGGGGTGCAGGGAGATCTCAAGCTACAAACATATAGATTTTTAGATTTATTGATTTTTTCCCCTTGATATAACTCCTTGCACTCTTATGCCCTTCATCATCACATGTTTCTGTCATTTTTCAGGTGTGATTGAAATGAATAAGCTTAGGTTCAACTCGCAGCTCTCCCGTTGGTCTGGTTAGCAGTAGTCAGTGTCCACATTCAGCACATTGAGCCTCATATGATGTATCATACACATGCAGTAGTTGACAAAGATAGAAATCGCTCTTCATCCCATAATCTGCAGGGCCAGGAATAACCATGGAGCAGTCTTAATGATGAATATGTTCGTGCTCATCTGAAATCCAATATAGTGCAGGAGTGTTTCCCCCAGCTTGTGGGCATTACTGTGCAAACTGCACCGTTACAGTCAAACACTGATGCATCCTCATTGACATTCATGAGTCAGAACAGGTGGATTTCTGACCAGCTGTTTTATTGAATTCAAGGATTGCATTTAACATTTATCTCCAGTCAAACCACATTTATTTCCTTAATGTTATTTAGACAGATTTTGTAAAGGATGTGGAGAGAAAGCCCTCTGTGCTTTTATTTTCCTTTTAAAAGCTGGATTTGTGTACCTTCTGGCTACTCAAGTGCTCCTGGGGGGCTTGAGTGAATGGGCACGTTTATCTAGGGGTCCACAAACACTTCCTTTTCCTTGTCCTGCATATTGCCAGATCCCAGCCCAAAGCCGGAGTTTGCTGGTTGGTGACAAAGATAAAAAAAACTCGTCTAAATGTAATTCTCACTCTACTTTTTTATCTTCTGTGATAAAAAAAATGAGTCAAAGAAAAACCTTCTAAACTTTTTCTTTTTGTTTAATTTACAATTATGTAATAAAGAAATCTTTCAAATACATATATATACTATATATTCTTACTAAATGTGTTTATGTAAGTATGTCATTGAATATCTTAAAGAGGTGTTGAACAAGAAATTCCTGCAGGAGGATGTTTAGTCTGCGTACAGAAGGTGAGGTCTCCTGCTGTAAATAACACCCGTAATTGGTGGTAATGTGACAAGCTATATAGACAGGAAGCTATCTGGAGAATGTCTGCTTGGAGCTGATGTTCACAGGAGGGTGTCTACAGTGACACTCCCGCCACTTTCCCAGAAGTCATGAGTGACATGACCATACCAGCTGTAGTGGTAACACTGATGCTCGTCTCTTTAAAATAAATGCAGCCTCCACTGTTGCTGCTGAAGAGGACGATGTTTTTGCTCATGTTTCAGAGTTTCTGTGGGTTTGCAAAAGAACTTTACATGCGCCTGAATCTATGTGACTTATTTTTAGTAAAAAAAATTATACTTATATAGTTTTTCCCCCCTTTTTTTCTAGTAATTGTGAAAAAGACCCGATCTCACACCGTGGAAGCCGTAAAACACCTGGAGGACGCCAACACCAAAACCGAAACGTTTAAATAACACCTCCCCCCGTTTCTTCAGAGACTGGTCGGTGTCCATCTGCTGCAGCTTTAGGAGGGTGGAGGAGGGCGGCTTGTCCACCATGAATGTCACCTCGCTCTTCTCTTTCACCAGCCCAGCGGTGAAGCGCTTGTTGGGCTGGAAGCAGGGAGATGAGGAAGAGAAGTGGGCAGAAAAAGCTGTGGATGCTCTGGTTAAAAAACTGAAAAAGAAGAAGGGAGCCATGGAGGAGCTGGAGCGAGCTCTCAGCTGCCCGGGGCAGCCCAGTAACTGTGTGACGATCCCTCGCTCGCTAGATGGACGGCTGCAGGTGTCCCACAGGAAAGGACTGCCACATGTCATTTATTGTCGGGTGTGGCGCTGGCCTGACCTGCAGTCCCACCACGAGCTGAAGGCGCTGGAATGCTGCGAGTACCCCTTTGGCTCCAAACAGAAGGATGTGTGCATCAACCCTTACCATTACAAACGGGTGGACAGTCCAGGTGAGGGATGCAATCTCAACATAATGTCTGCAAACACTGCATTTTATTATTACACTATTTTTATTGTAAAGTTATGTTTCTATTTGTTTCAGCCTCATGTCATAAAATACAGGTGATGTGCACAGATTTATAATTAGAATATTATCTATGAATAAATCAATTAATTATAAAATAATTGTATTTGGAAATTCTGCTGGTTTTGAACAGATAAACATTACATAATCTCTGGGTTCTTTATTTAGACCTGAATATTATAGCACAAGTGACTTATTACCCCCTAAATACACTTTATTTCATATTAAATATACAGTATTATGTATGTGAAAACATCCGGGGCATAAAAAACAGTAAATATGTAGTCAGATCAATAGAATCAGTACTACTAGAACGTTGTTTAACAGATTATAGCAAAATGAGTAAAAGTTTAAATCTATATTAGCTACAGTAAAAAATGGAGAGAAACCAAAGGTGCAGGTCATAAAGAAGCCGTGGGCTTCTGCATAATGCTGCTGCAGGAGCCAGACAAATCAAAAAACCAGTTGGCCTCCCACTGCAGCAAAATTAGGGTCAGCTGACAAGATAAAAACATTAAAGTACAGGTTGCTAACTTTGTAAAGGCCGTGTTTGTGTGTGTAGGTGTGTGTGTGAGGCAGGAAATTCCATATGGGGAAGAACGAGGGCTTTGTTGTGGACTTATCCTTCACTGCCGTCCCTCTTTTTCTTCCTTTAGTTTTTCATATACACAGGCAAACACACTCACATGCATTTAAAAAAAAAAAAGGACACACACACACACATACACACACATACACATACACACAGGAATGCTTTCTGTGAGGATGACTTGAACAGGAAGATAACCACCCATACACAATAGGAGGAAAGAGTTGTTGCCTGCTTTGCACACGTTTTGTTTTAGGGGTGGTTAGAAGACATGCTAAGGTGCTTCGACTCTTCAGCACCTGTCTGTGCACACTACTACCCCCACCACACACATGCACACACACACAGTCTATTTTCCTCTACACACACACACACATCCTGTCAATCTCCCTTCACTATTTAACATAACACCACAGCTGTCCGTCTGCTCCACATTTAACCTTTGAAATAATTGCTACATCGATGCATTTGGCTGTTACAGCACACGTTGACTACCTTTGCGAACACTGACAACCGAGCAAAGCTCATCTAAAGTTTCAGCTCCGGCTTTATTTATCTACACTGGTATTTATAGACACAAATGGAGCATAGTACTGTGGTTTGTGCTCCACCTGAATAGCTCTCAGCCAAGATATTTACCCCAAGTGATGAATTCCACAAGAGCAGCTTGCCTCCAAACGCCTTTCAGAGCAGAAACCTGAGAGTCTGAGCCAAATTCTGCTGGCTAAGCCCGACTGCCTGGAAGCAGACGTTTGAAAAATGCAGCAACATCTGCACTCTGAATGTTGAATCATGAAGAGTGTGTTTGTTTTCTTATGCTGGAGTCTAATATGTGAACATCTCAGTCTGCGTGCATGTGATTTAGCTCAAATGCTAATTAACACATGGAAAAGGCTTCAGTCAGGGTCTTCAATAAAGTTTGAAGTTAATTTTCTTTTAGCCTCCGAATCTGTAAATAACATTAAAATGATTTATCATAAGTTTTTTTTTTTATTAATTTGGAACATTCAAGACATTTAATCAGATTAAAAAGTATCACGAGCAGATAGCAACTTATAACGTCACTTTCCTAAACAGAAACCTTGTTTTATATATAATAAAAAAACATTATTTGTGAAGTACTATTTATACAAAGTTCATCACATAATGAAATCAGGTCAAATAAATAAGAAAGCCCAAATACATTTAGATGTTTATAACTAAAAACATTCAAACCAATCCTGAAATGCATGTGGAGCGAATGCAGGGATTTTAAAGCTAATGTCAGTTCAATTCAGGTTTAATTGTATAGCAGCACTTCCCAGGGGACTTTATATGTGCATCAGTTTGAGATATTTCCTACAGAGTAGTAAAGAAACACCAACAGATAGCAGTGAGATCCTCCATCCTGATCATCCACCAGAAAAATCATTTATTTCAGTTTCACTTCCTTCATTGTGTCATCTCTTTATGATGGTATAGTTGTAACTATAGTTGTAATGCTGCACCGCTGACTTCAGTTTACTGACAAAATTATCTGCAATAAAGTCACATGATGCAGGTAGAACCTAAGCAGTGGTTTGTTAAAACAGGTCTATAAATTTTGCATCAAGTTTAGAAGTGATTTATCATCTTCCTGCAGTAAAAGTGTCTATTATTTAAAAAATGCACAGTAATGGTTCACAGCAAAGAACAGACCAGTAGACAGGCTACATGTAATGACCAGATCCAGGGTGTGTCCTCGGTTGGAAGTAGCCTGTGTGTGCTTAAAAGGTTCAAAAACAGATTTGCATTAGAATCACAACTATTGTGAATATGTGACTAAACCTTTCTGCTGTGTTATTTTGTTGTCAGTAATTGTAGGAGCAATGTGTTACTAGTATAAATACAATCTCCCTAAATGCTTTTGACTTTGCCCTTCTTCAGTGCTGCCTCCGGTTTTGGTACCAAGGAACAGCGAGTTCAATGCCAAGCATACAATGCTGCCCCGGTTCCGCAACCCTCTACAACAGAACGAGCCACACATGCCCCAGAACGCCACCTTCCCAGAATCCTTTGCTCAGACCAACCCTGTTCCTTTCCCTCATTCGCCGGGTAATAGCTACCCAAACTCACCTGGAAGTGGAAGCAGTGCCACTTTTCCTCATTCTCCATCCAGCTCTGAGCCAGGAAGTCCATTCCAGATGCCAGGTAAGACTCCGCCATGCGGGGTCCTTTTCCTTTTTTTTTTTTTCTTCACAGTAAACCACAACAACTCTGTTTCCTATTTCAACCTGATGCAGAGACTCCCCCTCCTGCTTATATACCCCCAGAGGAGCAGATGACTCAGGATTGCCCCCAGCCAATGGACACCAACCTCCTGGCTCCACCATTGCCCTTAGAGAGTAACAACCGGGCAGGTAACCATGGCAACTCCTCCATCCCTCTTGTAAGCTGCTCAGACCTGACAATGATCATGCCCCTTGAATCATTATAAGCTCCAAGTCAGTGTATTCCCATCTGGCAGTAAAATATTTATGATCTGAACTCAGATTTTAGCTCTGCAGGTAAATCCTTTTGCTCTTTATTCTCTCTTCATCCTTTGTCTGCTGCTGATAAAATAAGTTAGTGGTGTTGGGACCAGGAGCCAGCATACTTTACAAACACCTCTGCATCAGTCTTTTTATATCTAAATCACATCCATGCAGCACAAGTCGCTCCTCGGTTTGTTGGGCATCTGAAACGTACATGTTAATGTATTGCAGCGTGCAGGGGTATGCCGTAAAACGCTTCTGGATGTAAAAATAGGCGGTAAAGCACCTAACCGCAGCTGAAACAATAGAGCCTCATGAAACGATAGACATTTTCTATTGTCCAGAAGATTTCTATTGTCATATCGCCCAGCCTTAAACAAAGCAAACAGTGAAAAGAGGGATGTTCACATCACTTTATTCATCTTGCAAACATTTACATTTCCTTTCACTACACAGCTTGAACTTATCTCATTTTTGTGGCACAGTTTTTTCACAAGTCATTTGTTGAACAAGCCCTGGTTATGAAACACCGTACTGCAGAACACATCAGCCAGCCAGCAGGTTTATGCTTCACTCAAAACTCATAAAGAAATTCTTCCATAAACCCTGCACTGCACAGCAGCTTCATTCCTCTTTTGTTGAACTGTTATGTGCTAACCGTGAGAGCTAGGCTAGCTAGGCCAACTTTCTTTTGCAGAAAGTAATAATTTTGTTAATAAAACCCAAAATGCAGATGATACATTCAGTGACAAATAATAAATTTGAATTTCCAACTTCTGATTTGCAAAAAAAAAGGAAGGCAGATTAAATTTCCTGGTCAGGGTATAAAAACTGGCACCTGGTAAAGGTTTGTTATCTTATTTCTTTCTTAATAAAGTATATAGCTGTGTTATTAGGAGGAGGACATTCGAATTTCCACTTTATAGGTGCAGCAAATGTTGCATCATCTTCAGTTAAATTTGACGGCTGGATTGTTGAACTCTGAGTTTACTGAGATTTTCAAATAAAGTAGCAGCTTTTGCTACTTTAAGTCCTCATTAATGCGCTTCAAATATGAACATTTTAATAAGCAGGAGGAGGAGCAGGACGTTTGACCCAACCTAACAATTCAGCCTCTGATCACCAGCTGCCAGTTTTATGTTACGTGCACTTTTACTTTGCTTTTATTATCGACTATCAGCGTGAATACAACTAGAATCAACCAGGAACAACAGCTTTTATTACTGAACCGCTTTACTTACTACTGTAACTGAAATTTGTCCTGCATCTACCTGCTTTCCCAGGCCCTAATATTAATAATGTGATGCAATAAATCTTATCACAAGTGTTTATTTAAGTGTGCAGGATGGGCACATTGTAAACACTGTAGTCATGAATGTCAGCAACTAAATACTGTAACTGTATTTATTATAACCATGATTTCTAATAGTAAAAAATAGAAAATAGTAGAAAATAGATTGTTAGAATGGATCCATACACCTGGCAACCTAGCCACATTGATAACTAGAGCTTTTATGTAAGTAGATAGGTGAGAAGTAAAGCATCAAGTTAGACGGTTTGTGTTAATTGTTCATTAATTTAGCAGTTTACTGTTAAAATACATAGAAATTTAAATCTGACATTAGCCTCATTTGTAAATAAGCTCATCATTTATGCCAAACCGGTGGTTTTAGACCCAGATATTTTTACCTGAAAACCTGAACTGGTTGAAGCCTTTTTGTCCATAGAGGAAATGACATAATGATTAGATCACTGTAATAAAGTTTTTTCTTCTCTTTCTATCATCTGTAATTTCTATCTGGTAAGGAACTACAACACATTTAGTTTGCATATTCTAGCTATAAAATATTCTTGTTAGATGAGTGTTTGCTATTAAATCCATCAACACACGCAGAGATAATGGTGAGTACTGCATCTGAACTGTTGTACGCCCATGACCCACAAATGTCTCATCGTGCACTCGATGCTCAGAGGCTCTGCCCTCAGCTTGTGACAGTTCGAGCAGGAAGAGCTGTTAGCTGGACATGGGAGTGTTACGTTTTGTTAGATGGAAATGGGAGTTAAGGGAATCTTTTCTTTTCCACAAGCTGCATCCTGCACTGGGGAGCAGGTTTGTATTGTAGGCAGCTCTGGGGAGGGAACTGACAAAACACACCTGTTAGCCAGGAGAGGAGGTATGTGCCTAAATAAACATGATTTATTCTTCTTTCCAAAAGGGGTGAGGTCAGCTTAGGATGGATGGGAGCAGTGGAAGCTGGCACACAGACTTTCCACTTTAAACAGGCTAAATATACAGAGGTTACACTCTGTCTCTTGGCTCTATTGTTATGAACTAGGTGGTAAAATATTACATATAAGTCTGATGTCCTGGCAGTTTCTCCTCACAGAGGAATCTTTAATGTCCCTTAAACTTGTTTTCCCCTGCTTCCGTTCTTACAGTGTGCCCAGCACACCCTCATGACCTGTTAATGTGTTTCCTGTGCAGATGTGCAGCCTGTGGCCTACGAGGAGCCAAAGCACTGGTGCTCCATTGTTTACTATGAGCTCAACAACCGGGTTGGTGAGGCGTTCCAGGCTTCCTCCACCAGTGTACTCGTTGATGGTTTCACAGATCCCTCCAACAATCGCAACCGATTCTGCCTCGGCCTGCTGTCCAACGTCAACCGCAACTCTACTATTGAGAATACTCGGCGGCACATCGGCAAAGGTCCGGCACTAATAAAAGCGGTCAATGACCACCAGCTTTTAATAAAAGAGACTAAATCAAGTCGTGTTGTCAGTGGGGAATATTATGAATCTTTGCTATTAATATCATCATGTAAAAAAAATCTTCCTCCCTGTTGATTTAAGTATCACTAAATTGTTGTGTTTGGACCGTTAATCCAGCTAATTGTGTGTTAATTCCCTGCTGCGTCTTAGGAGTCCACTTGTATTACGTTGGAGGAGAGGTGTATGCAGAATGCCTGAGTGACAGCAGTATCTTCGTCCAGAGTCGTAACTGTAACTACCACCACGGCTTCCATCCAACGACTGTGTGTAAGATCCCCAGCAGATGTAGTCTGAAAATTTTCAACAACCAGGAGTTTGCCGAGCTGCTGGCCCAGTCTGTGAACCACGGCTTCGAGGCTGTTTACGAGCTCACCAAGATGTGCACCATCCGCATGAGCTTTGTTAAGGTATTCTGTTTGGATGTTCTGATCGAAATGCTTTCATGAGTCCAGCCTGTTCACTGCAACGTCATCTGCACGTGTTTCATACGATGCTCCTTATTTACCACCAGCACAATAAGAAACATTTTCATTTTGAAAAATATCAACCAAGCAGCTGCTTTCCACATAATATGAATCTTAAGATTTAAATGAAGGGAATTATCAATAGAAATTGGTGGAATTATATATTTGATTTGACAAATTGTGTGTGTCTTTGCGTTTCAGGGCTGGGGAGCAGAATACCACCGTCAAGATGTTACTAGCACACCCTGCTGGATCGAGATTCACCTGCATGGTCCACTGCAGTGGCTGGATAAGGTGTTAACCCAGATGGGCTCCCCCCACAATCCTATATCCTCTGTTTCCTAGGCTTCACCGTCCCGACGCCTCACTCTCCTAAGCCCTGTGGTTATCCATACCCCAGGATTTTTGGTCTCAGCAGCTAAAATAATGGCTAAATGTGTCCAGACTCATTTATGGTTTAGTCCGTTTTGCATAAACTGGGAAAAAAAACCTTAAAAGGTTTTTTAAAAAATGGTTAAATGTGTAGTTTTGTTTTCTACTTGAAGGACATTTAATTGGGCACATATACAGACTAGAAGAGAGTAAGCAAAGTGAGCATGATGCAGCTGGAAGATACTTGATCTTTGTGACCAACTGTAGCAATTAGACCAACACACTCATTATGAGGGAAGGATCTTGTTCTCACATGTTCTTTTCTACTTCTATCCTGTCTGATAAGTAGTTTGCGTATCAATACTTCCGTCACACATCCTTGTGTGGTCACAATATTTATGGGACATTCCAGGTCACCGAAAAGGCCGTTTGCTGCAAATATCTGTCTGATTTCAGTGAAACGGCATGAAATTAAGTCAACACATGCAAAGTTAGTAAAGACTTGTGTGGCAGGGATGATACAGTAAAACATTTAAAGTATTAAGGTCTAAATTAATTCCCTTTAAAAAGGTAAAAACACGAGGTCATTGAAGTGTGGGGCATGGGACTGAAAAGGCCTTTTAAATGTTTAAATGTTACACTTTGGTTTCAAATCAGTTCTGAAAAAAGTAAAACAATAGTGTCTAAATATATTGAGGTATAGATAACGTGCTGTGCAGTCTGGTTTTATGAAGCGTAGTTTGGTTAGTGTAGCGACCGGTAGCTGAATGAAGCGGAGGCGAGTGGAGTTTAGTTTCTCGCTTACTGTGTACTCTGTGACAGAATGAAACGTGTCAAATATAAAGCGGCGCTGTAGATACGCACCATTACTCAGACGTGGTAGAACGACACACTGCTTCCAGCTGTTACTGAAATGTGCCGCGTCTCGGTGAACTCTGACATCTGAATGTTTACATCCAGGACGGGAGATTTCACATTGGGTCGGGGAACTTCCTCCAGACGTCACACAAATGGATTACGACTGTTTTGGTAGATGACTTTAGGCTATAGTTGATGTTCAGGACTTTATTTTGTTTAATCTGGAGCAGCACAAACTTACTTTGGATGCTTCCTGGGTTTCTCTGCCATAACGGTTTGATGTAGTCTACCCGTCCTGGTTACTCCTCTCCTCATCTCTGGTAAAATAATCATTGAGGGATGATGACACTGGTGTAGTAAGAAGAAAGAAAACACCGCTTTGGTTTATACCCAAGTGGCCTTTTGGTTTTCCTTGTTGAAACCCACAATTACTGCATTGAGTTTTGTCATCCTGTGCATTCAGTGGGTATGTATATATATATATATATATATATATATATATACACACACACACTTTATTCTGTGTTTGGATCATTAGCTTCCTGGATGATGAACACCTGAAAAACCGGGCAGTCTTTCACCCTTCTGATAGCAAAAACGTTCCACTTCTTACTATGCAGTATTGTCTTACAATGAGGGTGAAAATAAAACAGGTTTGCAGTGTCAGATTTTATAAAGGGACTTTGCTCTTTTTCTGCATTTGCAGAGAATCAGATCCTTTGTTTCCCTGCTGAAGAAGAGTTCTGCAAACAGGAAACGCTCAGAAATACCATCTAATTAAAGTGTACAGGCGACAGAACAGGATGTACATAGTACTTATTGAAATGGCTTTGCAAACAGGGCTTTCCTGCCTACTATAATGCCTACTTTGTGTTATCAGTGCTGTCTTGTGTCACGGTTAAGCAAGTGAAAACAACACAGGTCAGCTGAAAGGCACTTATGAGAGCCCAAATGCATGTGGAGGATTATCTGCTCTATTCACATGTGATCTTATGCAAAGTTAAGAGTTAATACCAGGTAGTTTGCTGCGTGACTGCCACAAGAAGTGTGGATTGCTGTTTAAATGCAGGAACGTAGGAACCTGGAGGCTTTAGCATCTGTAATCAGGTGAGAGGCGGGGACACGCTGGACGGGTTGCCAGATCTTTGCAGGATACTGATTTGCAAATCAGTTTGAAGGTTATGCTTTCCTTCCTCACTGCATGAAAGCGTACATTTTATCTGTTCACCTGAACTGATTTCTATTTTTTACTGAGCTTTTTATGAGCATAATATTTAACCGTTAAAGGGTTTTTCTTAACGGGGCTGTGAGGTACATTTCAGTAAAACCTGGAACTATGGGCTTGTTCTAAAACCTTTGAAAGATAGTGTAAATATTTCAGTGACGGCCTTGTTGTATTTCAGTGGCTGAGCAGATCTGATTCAAGGGAAAATTTTGAGCATTCTGATTTAATGTTGACTGAGCAAAGTGTCAGTCGCTGAACTCTTTGTATTATTTTTTTTTATTTAGTTTTAGCATTTGTTTTTCTTTCTTTCTTTGGGCAATCCTCTTTGCTATTTACCGTTATACCCTTTACATTCTTTTTTTTAATGTATTTTTGAACGTTTTTGGTTTGTCTGCACTTTTGCATTTTGCCTCATTGAATTTTTTTCTCTTTTTATTTCTTTTTTTCCCTCCTGTTTTGCTCAGTAAAACTCCCAGAAAAGCAGTTTTATTCCATGAATATCAAGTCTCGCCTGGAAGATTGAATAAAATTGTTTCAATAAATGCAGGATCTCATTCTTTGGTGATCATTTTGTCCACATGTTTTAACATGAGTATGTCTTTGTGTACTGCTGGGACTTTCAGAAACTGCTTCTGTATGCACACCTGCCCTGCTAATGTTGTAGGGATGCATTGTGTGGTAACAGTTTGGTGGCTGCCACCCTGCACCATGAATTTATTTTAAAATTTAAAAAAAAAAGGAAAAACCTGCAGTTTTCCCTCAACTCTAGAAGTACAATATACAATATTACCTGGAAAAAAGTGAACTAATTTTACTAAAATGTTACTGATGTACTTTGAAACAAGTTATAGTAAAATGTGTTGACTTTATTTGCCATCCATCCATCCGTTTTCTGCCGCTTATCCGAGGTCGGGTTGCAGGGGGGAAGCCCAGACCTCCCTCTCCCCAGCTACATTCACCAACTCATCTGGAGGGACCCCGAGACATTCCCAGGCCAGCCACGAGATGTAATCAGTCCAGCGTGTCCTGGGTCTTCCCCGGGGTCTCCTCCCACAGGGACGTGCCCGGAACACCTCAC
>JBAMIG010000004.1:10338061-10350488 GCA_037177335.1 Kiunga ballochi
CACTTGGGGAAGGATCCTATCCCCCACTCTTAGAGGGCACTCCACCCTTTTCTGGTTGAGAACCATGGTCTCAGATTACATGGTCTTTGTGTTATAAAAGACAAATTACTACAAGCTTATGCAATATCAACCTTAATTTTAGTAATGAGTTGTACTCATTATTTGGCACACTAATGATGTGAGCTGCTGCATCAGGTTTTCTGGCAAAGATTCTCACAGGGATCAAGATCTGAACTTAGGAGGTCAATCCTTGCATGGAAAAAAGACTGACCTGAGACACTATACTATTTACCTTAAATTCATCCATTAAGAAGCTTGAAATATCCCCATCGAGCAGAGGAAAGTAAAACCTGTGGATGGTAAATGCTAGTTAACGAGTTTTCAGTTATTCAGCTGAACTCATTTATAAGAACATTTCTGATACTGGATTATAAGAACAATAAAAAAGCAAGTTAATCGATGTATTTCACTGCTGCCTGCAGACTGAGATGGAAACACCTGGAGTTCCAGCCTGGATCTCTTAATGATTTTAAGTTCCAAGGAAGGAAAATTAATGTCACACAATGTCATGACTGTCAGAGGAACTGTTTTAAGCTAATTTTATGCTTTAGTTCAAGTTATCAAATATTGCTGGGGTGCATAAAAAACATAATTAGTGGTTTTGTTGATCTTCTTTAACCTTTTTGACCACAACTCTAAAAGTAAAGGTGTGACACCTGGTAGAAATCCTTATATAAATTATGGGGTTTCAATCAGTAATTGCTTAGGTAATTTCTTTTTTCTTTTTTAGGTTTTGTAAAAGCTGCTAGTATTTGTACCAGACTCACTGTGAAGCAGTCTTCCATATTTTACCTCCAAGATATGGCTGAAAAAGCCATTAGATGGAAAAATAAAAGAAATCAATTAAAGTAAAACTAAGTTAACTGTGCTTATAGTCTTCCCAAAGGTTTAACAAACACAAATATATCCATGACTTTTGTGATCACTACTAAAAAGGAAAAACCTGCATGCTCTTCTGCTCTTGTGAGCTTCTGCTGCCACCTGCTGGCTAAAATCTACTATTGCCATGTTACTTTTTTTCTTTATTTTAAAACAGATTTACAGTATCAAAATTATCAATAGTTTTAAAAATGCAAAAAGTAGCAATTTTTTAAGATAATATATTAAAATATGAGGCTAAATAAAGAGTAATTAGACTGTATCTAAAAGAGAAACGAGTGTTTTTGTGGGCGTTGTCCTACGTCACCGGAAACAGGAAGAGAATGAATGGCTCTATCGCACTGTTGCTGGTCCGAGGTCAGGGTGAGTTTTGTCCTCTAACATTATGAATATCTTGTTTAAAGCGTTATCGCCTTTTAAAAATACATTAACTGACAAACTAATGTTAGATAAAAGCCGCTAGCTTGCTGAACAGCAAACGTCAACAGCGGAAACTCAAACTATATTTGCATCTCTGTTAGCTCTGTCACGGTTTATAAGCATTTCTCCGCCATGTTATGTTTATGGCTTCTATCACTCACATTTTAAACTGTACTTTTTTAATCATTTCTAGAACTCACACATTTGATGCAAAATGAGACGATTTGGGCTATTTCTTCTCTGCCACATCTCCCGTTCTTCACCGACTGTGCCCCGAGTCCCCAGGACATGTTGCCTTCATCATGGCACCTTTACTGTTTCCCCTCCATGTCACAGAAGCACCATCCCGAGCCTTAGTTGCCACCATTGGAAGGGACTGAGCAGCACTGCTGTCAGCCAGCACATACAGGACCTGAGTGGTCCCGAAGTGAGACTGTTAAACAAACTGTATGATGGACTGATCTCAGGACAGCGAGCATCTCTGGCTGAGTCCATCACTCTGGTTGAGACTCAGCATCCCAGGAAGAAAGATCTGTCCCAGGTGCTGCTGCAGAGAGTGCTGGCACACAAGAAGGAGCAGGAGAGGAGTAATGGAGGGAAGCCACTGGCCTTCAGAGTAGGTGTGTGGTTGGGGATGTAAGATTAACTGAGTGTAATTATAAAACTGTTTATGAGATGTAAAAGAAAAGAAGAAGCTCATCATCATTACTACTTGCTGTTTACAGAGAAGCCTTGCTTTGTAGTTTATCGACATAATGTGTGATTTTATTTACGGTCATAAGAGAAAATATTAGCAGGACACATTTAATGAGGGCTCATTCTTTGAAAACTCTTTTTAAAAGATACACAGTAGAGCTGCCTGACCCATTGTGTTGTTTTAGACCTTTTTAATCAGAGGAATTTAGACTTTTTTTTTAAGTAGGTACACTTCTAGCATAAGAAAAACAAATTGTGTCATAGTGAGTGGTGAACCAACACCATAATAACATTGCTTTATTGTAGTAGAGTTGATGTATATTTACTACGTCCTGAATCCTCTTAGAAGTGCAAAACATCAGGCTGCTCCACTACATCTGAAGACTCAGTTCAAGCTGAGTGTGAACCTTCCTGTAGGTTCATTAAACACTTCTAAGAAGCATAAAGATGGGTGCTTGTTGCATACACATTCACATTTTCATTGTAAAAATTGTACAAAGAAAAATATTGCATGCATCGTGCAGCAACATCATCTGAGGAAGAAGCTGAAAAACTATTATAGCAGCTAATGAGGACAGAGTTATCAGAATGAAACGTGTGATGCTTTATAAAGTCTCTAAAAGCTCCAAGACTTGTTTTATTATTCAAAGACAAATATTAGCTCAACTTAAAAGTGAGGGAAATATATGCTCATCCTGCAACCATAACCGAATGAGCTGTCGGTGGGATTTGTTAGTGATTAAATCTCATCCTTTATGTTTTCCAGGTCTGTCTGGTCCCCCCGGAGCGGGGAAGTCAACTTTCATCGAGGTGGTGGGAAAGATGCTGACTGGACGTGGACATAAAGTGGCAGTGCTGACTGTGGATCCGTCTTCTTGCACCACAGGAGGTAACACACACAATCCATCCAACGTACAGTTTATGTAAATATTAAGCTTCAGAAGGGTTTCTTTATGCTTTGGAAGCTCTTTTTTTATTTTACACAAAACATGAAGATGTCAGGTATTCTGAGTCAGTTTGTATGTTTTTTCATTCACAAGCACCATGACTGAATCCTCTGACTACAGGGTCCCTGCTGGGTGATAAAACTCGTATGACTGAACTCTCAAGAGACATGAACGCTTTCATCAGGCCTTCTCCAACCTCAGGAACCCTCGGTGGCGTCACCAGGACGACCAATGAGGCCATAGTGCTCTGTGAGGGAGCAGGGTATGACATTGTTCTTGTGGAAACTGTCGGTAAGAACATTTTATTTCTCCATTTTGTTTGTGGTCGCAGAATAAATTTGTTGGAACTTTTCTCCTTTCAGTAGCAGCTGTGTAGTTACCTTAGTGAAACCTGATTTTTATTTAGAGGTTGAAATGTTTTCATAGGAATGAGTCTCAAGTTACTGGCCGGCTATAATGAAAGTGATTTATTGCTTTTGTTTTGCAGGTGTTGGCCAGTCAGAGTTTGCAGTGGCAGACATGGTTGACATGTTTGTGCTTCTGATTCCACCAGCAGGGGGCGACGAGCTTCAGGTCAGTGCATCAATGCTTATAGATTAGTTCCACAAATTGCTTTTAGCAGCAAAACTATTTTAGTTTGATTGCTTAAATAAAAGTTTTATTAACTTTACTCATAATCCATATTATTATTATTATGTTGAAACAAGAGAAGCTGATGCACTGTTTTGTTTTAATGAAAGTAGTTGTGTCTTTCTGCTTTGGAAAAGCTGCCATTAAAAATAAAACTTGAATAATTTCTATATAATTTAAATGAAATATATTTTAGAAAACAGCTAAATTTCTCTTGGTGAATAAAAGGTGTGATACTAAAGTATTCAACAGCATTGAAAATAATAATATTTTACTAAAGCTTCTGTGTTTTTGCATCTGTGTGACTTCAGAGGAACATAAATGAATGCAGCCTCTGCAGCGTCACATGGGTGTGAAATGACAGGAGCTGTATTACTCGGGTAAAAGAAGGGTGTTTTGCTTAGTGGGAAATAATATGATGGATTGTGTGCTCAGGTCTGCTTCCTGCATCATTTAGATGCATCCCTTCTCAAGCACACCTGAAACAAATGGTGGAAAAGTGTCGTGCATGTGTCATTTAGTTCTGCAGAGGCCTCGTAACGATACGTTTATTTGGTTTAAGTCTGTTGGAGAACAGCTGCACTAAAAAATGCAGGACAGTAGATCCTGAGGAGCGAACTAGGGTACCTGACACCGTCCTGACATCACCGCCGGGCTTTACTGTTTAGACTTTGTCATCAACGGCGTATTTCTGGGCAGGTTTATTCTAAATATGCACAACCTCATCTAATCTGTTATCTAGTAAATGTTGTTTACAGGTTTGCTCCATATAAAGCCAGGTTTATCATCACTTCCTTCTGGAAGTTGTCATTTTGCACCAGGCAGAGCAGGAAATGGGAGCTTTTCTTCAGCAATAATTTAAAAATTGATCAATTATTCTGTATTTTACTATTTTTTTTTCAAATCTCACAACTTTTTCTTTATATTATTATTATTATTATTATTATAACTTTTGATTATATGACATCAAAAGTATTCAAATACACCACGTGATTGCATAGAATGAAACTTTTTCCTTAAAGGAAATTTGAAGCAAAACAGGCTCAGGGTTCAAAGATTTAGTAGTAAGAAAGATTTAGAAGTAAAAATGCCTGAAAGCTACACTTCCATCTCTCCATCACAGATCTCGCAAGAAGATTAGACGTCCAGACATCAGATTTATTTAACGTCTCTAATTCTAACATCTCCATCCAGGGTATCAAGAGGGGCATCATCGAGAGGGCAGACTTAGTGGTGGTGACAAAGTCGGATGGAGATCTAGTGGTGCCGGCCAGGAGGATCCAGGCTGAATACACCAGTGCCCTCAAGCTGCTCAGGAGACAATCCAGGTCCTGGAACCCAAAGGTGTGTGATCTACATACATTACATTTCATAATGACCGAGGCCAGCTACAGGATTATATACTTGATGAAATGTAAAAACAAAAGGAGTGATCGGTGTTTGTGCTCACACCACACCATCCAAGTGAACGGTCAGATGAGGAGAGGAGGAAAGAGGGACGATGATGTCATCATAGTATCATGGGTTTGTGTGCTGCAGAGGCTCACCCCAGCCTGCATGTCCCGTCTCACCCGCTGCCTGGCTTCTTTCTTTGTTTCCTCAGCCCAGTGCAGAATCTGCCCCCTGGGCAAGCTGCCAGGAAACACCCCCACCCTTTACCCCCGCCACGCTGCGTCATTAGAAGGCTGCACATCCATATAAAAGCTGGAAAGCTTCTCTTGTAGCAATGCTCGTGTTCTTCCTGCATTCAGATGAATTTGTTTTTTATTTTGACCAATAGTTCAGCTTTTCTTTAGCCTCTCCCACTTTCTCACATGCAAACATGACTGTGATTTATTACTATAGATCATATTTTAGGAATTTATTTAAGTAGACAAGAGCATCAACGCTTTACATCAGCAAATCAAGAACCACAAAAGTTTTAAAGTTGTTTAAAAAATATAGATACTTGAATGGTTTATACTATTTATTAAATAATTCACATAAAATGAAAGCAGTTACTGAATAGACATGCTTTAATCCAAAGCCGCGGTTCGTTTTTCATGCATTTTTTTCACTATTCTCACGATGGCTGTAGAGAATTTATTAAATGTTTTGTACCTTATTAATATTTTAAACATGTCTGAAGTTGATACAGTAGTCCAGATGTAAGAATCACCAAACTTCATGTTTGCATTTTATCATACTGGAACCAGGGACTCTGATTCAGATGGTGCTGTCCGGCTCACAGCAGAACCCGCAGAACCATGATGGCATCAGGACAGATGCTGTGGGTATCCAGCCTGGACACTGTTAAAGAAGCAGTTATGGCTGGATGTCTTTTTCTGTCTATGATTGATAAATTAAAATACACCCTAAGTTGATAATATACAGTTTTTTTTCTTATCTTTTCTTTTGCTAGTTTTTAGCTTAATGTTCCAACTTTTAGTTTGATTGGCTGGGTTTTAAAGCCTGTAGCAAATTATTATCACAAAATTGTGTGCTGGGGACAGAAACAACCTTTTGAAATGGTGCAGAGGACGTGCACAACATAATGCATGAGGAAATAAGTACCTGGATCTTTGTAGATAATTGATTAGTTTGGATTTCAGGACTATTGTAATAATGCACTTTTACCAAACTCAAAGTTAGATTGTAGATGTTTGTGTTCATGTGAAGGCTGAGCAATAGAATGATCTTTTCTTTTAAGTAATAATGGATAAACAAAAACCACAAAACACCCAGGGATAAAATAGAAAACAGGCTGAGGAGGAAATTCAGTAATCATTTCAAAAGAAAGCTTTGAATGAAGAAGGTTCATCCAGGAACCTTTCTATGTGGAGTTTGCATGTTCTCCCTGTGTTAGTGTGGGTTCTCTCCGGGTTCTCCGGCTTTATGGTGGTTTGTCTGTGTGTGTTGGTCCTGTGATGGACTGGTGACCCCGCCTCTCACCTGATGTCAGCTGGGATTGGCTCCAGCGACCCCGTGACCCCGTTATGGTGAATAGGCTGTAGATGATGGATGAAATCTGAATGCATCAAGCTGCATTGCTTAGTTATATGTATCTATAAAAGACACTTTCTTTCTGATTACTTCCCAGGAACAGTTTAAAGTTATTATTAACTCTTAAAGAAAAGCTTTTTTATATATATAAAATCCTGCATATTTGGTGAAGGGGGATCTTAGTTTTGCTTTAGTGTTATATTCTTGTCTTGGCTTTCCCCTTTATTTTAACTGTCCATTTAATCATTTATGTTTTGTGATTAAATGCAAAAATATAACTTTAAAGACCCTATTTCCAAAGTTTGAAAGTTTTGTCTCTGCTTTGTTTGCTTTGCTTCTCTGTTATAGTAAATCTGAAATGCCTCTTTGTCCACTTTAAAATTGAATGTTGCTCTCACACTCGTCATGTGTCCTAAATTAAGTAACTAACTGGGGTCATAGTCTCTTGTTGAAGTGACACACAAGCAATGTAAGTTCCCAGATTACTTGTGTTTGTTTTATGTTGTAGTAAGGCACATAATCTGTTTGTGGATGGCAGTTAAGCAAATGTCAGATCTAATTATCTGCAGATCTGTCCTCTTTTTAAGAAAATGCATTCTTCAAATAGCCTATATATATATATATATATATATATATAGAGAGAGAGAGACTTAGATTGTTTCTTTTTGGAAAGCCTGAACACTCATCACTATTAATTTAAATGCATTGTTATAAATGTGCCAGTGTTATTACACCACCAGGCAAAAAGTAAACCTGAAGCTCCAGCAACACCAAACAAAAGGAGAGAAAACAGCAAATTTACCAGGAGTTGTAAACAACACAAACAAATATATGTACTACCTAACCCACACTAGTAGTGCAATCAGCTGAGCATTCCTATGCGAGAATAAACTATTAAAAGTAGAGATGTGTGATAATATCAGCTTAGAAATGTGATGTTGGAAAATATTGGAATTGGTTTTTATTTTCTTTTAATGACACATTTTATACAACATTTATATTTTATAGAACAAACTAAGTCCTCTCTAACTTGATCTGAAACATGATAGATATGAATATTGATTAAAACATCCTTTTTATTTGCTTATAAATGTGTAGTATATATCTTTCACAGAGTAAAAAAGAACGCTTGTTGTTTTGCATCTGAATCTGGATGAATTGTGTTAAATCAGAGTGTTGGGACGAAGACATCTTCAGACATTTGTGTGAAACTGTTCTACAGACTCAATATAGACTCATCCATCCCCAGGTGGTGCGTGCATCCTCACAAACCCTTGAAGGCATTCCAGAAGTGTGGGGCAAGATGGAGTCGTATAGAGACGCCATGTTGACCAGCGGTGAACTGCAGGGTCGACGAAGGGCTCAGCAGAAAGTTTGGATGTGGAGTTTAATACAGGAAAACGTCCTCAGACATTTCCAAAATCACCCCAGCGTCAGGGAGACTCTCCCTCACCTCGAGGAGAGGGTCACCAAAGGGGTCATATCTCCTGGACTGGCGGCTGATCTGCTTATTAAAGCCTTCTCATCATCATCATCATCATCATTGTGATCCTGGAGCTGCACTTTTTATTAGGACTAAGACTTAAGACTGGATGCCAAAGAAACAAGGACTTTGTGGTTTTCATAAAGAGAAAAGTTTTTAAAAGGAAATGTTACAAGTTAAACATAAACACTGCTTTGACACTTTTACAAAGAGGAAGGAAAATAGTGGGTTTTGTAGCTGGAAGATGCTTACAATTACAATTAAAGAAAGGTTTTATCATTTGCCTTCAGTCTATAAGCAGTTATTGGTGGAAATATTGATATTTTTAATAAAAATGTGGTATAAATTTAACCAATGAGCAAGCACTCTTCCTCACCGTTGTCATGATCAGGGTCACATATTTTATAAAACATAAACTGCTTTGCATTATTTTAGCTTTTTCAGGAAAACTCAGGGAGTCACAGGGAAGCTGGAGAGGTAGGTCTCACCCTGGACAGGTCACCAGTCTTACCACACAACCATTCACCCTCATATTCACTCTGAAGGAGACTTTTGACCAATTAACTAACCTTTACAGAAAAAAAGCTACTTTTCAAACCTCATCCTATTCGAGGCTCAAACCAGCGACCTTCTTGCTGGGAGGTCATCATGTTAACTTCCTCACCACAGAAAAGAACTATGTCCTTTTCTGTAGAATGAGTTACAGCTGAGGGGATTCCTGTAAGGGTGTAGTGGTGCTTTCATACATTACAGTGTAACATTAAACTCTTTCCTGTCCTCATGTTTTCCCTGTGAAAATAAAAAAGGATACAGGACTAATGTCACTTTTACAACTATTACTGAGGTTTAATTAAATGTATTTTCGTCTCTATTGTGCTACAAATCTCTGAAAGAGGCAACTACATGCATGCTTCTGATTTAGGCCAAAAACATTAGCACATTTCTTCATCATGAGGAAGAAGTGAGAGACCTGAAAGCAAGGAGAAGCCATTCCTCCACAGAGGTTGGTTTATTTTTCTTTCAGCATATCAGTGGCAGATGAGAGGTAGCAAATGGATTTAATGCTGCCAAAAACAGTATGCCTTCTGACTTTTCCAAGTTATCAGGGTTTGCCTATCAGGATATAGTAATCAACCTCAGATGAACAGTGTTACATCATATTGCATCTCTGTGAGTACAATAAAATCAGTGTGTAAAACCAATACTTCCTGCTTCTGTGGGAGTTAAAGACCATTTGTAGCAGACAGATATACTTGGATCAATTCACGATCAGCGTTTGTAAAAGATGTCAATCGATAAAAGGGGTTTGCCAAATCGGAGAATTCAGGTGTGTTTTCATTATGGAGGAATGACGTCAGCAGAAATATCAAGCAGCCATTATTCTGAAAAGGTATGCAAGACAGTCTCCAAACTAGCCGAACGCCATCATTTACAGACTCTTTAGGCCTCGGTTAGCATGTCAAATGTCAAAGTTCATGATGGTAGTAGAAAAATGTCAAACAATTAAGGTTTTCTTTTAAAGGTTGTCAGGAAAAAAGCCTCACCATTTTAAAGACGAGGAGAGACCAGACCAAAGTGGAGAAATGAGTTCATTTTGCAAGTACCATGTTTTGTGAAGGCTAAATTGAACATCTCATAGCATATGTCAAACATGATAGTAAAGATCTAGCTTAGTTATTGTAGGACCAGGGTACTCTGTAGGGTTGACCCTGATCTCTAATTCCCTGAATATGGCCGACATGAGACCAGATATCCAACAAACTGGGCTGAAGTTCTGCTATATAACAGGATAACTGACTCCATACACACATATACATACATACATACATAATGTACATACATAGACATACGTCATATAAGACGAGACGCCTCAATCCACTGAAAGACATTGTGAAGAGGTGTAGACCCAAAAATCCAATGTATCATGCAGGAAATGATTACTCGCCTCATTCTGCTCAGTAAAAACGGCACTTGTTGTAAATATGAGGTTTTCTTTCATTTTAACAGATTTTTTATCTGCAAAAACGCATCACATCTTATCTTACTCTCTCGTCCTCTTCAATGAAGTGTTGCAAGCCTTCAACCACAAGAGGTCTCCCAAACACAACCCAGATTTGGGTGAATTAGCCCTCATGGCTACAGGCACCACCGTCCTGTCCTTCTTAACACCCCTCCTCCTGCCCTCCATCCATTCTTCATTAAGGTTGCCCAGGGTGCCGGGTCACTTAGAGGTGAGGACATCAACAGCTGCCACTCTCCTGGAGCACATTCCCAGCTCCCTGTACCAAACCCTTGCACCTCAGACCTTAAATCCTCACTGAAAAAGGAGGATCGCTGCTTCCTCCAATGCAGAACAAGAGGGTTGCCTGTATGACTGTATAGCACACAACCTCAACCCTCTGTTTAAGAGTGGTAGAGATCAAGGAAGAGATCAGGGGAATTCAATACTTGTCCTTGCCAGTATGCTTTTGAAATACTGAGTCTAAGCCACCCCCAAAGGCTGGACAGGTTCCCAGGTCGCTGCTCGTTTGCTCCCGCCTGCGTAGAAAAGGAAGAATGCCCCATGAATGCAGATGGATTCATTAGGTCTGAGTAACTCCCTTCTCCTCCATCATGCTGACACAAACACATACACAGTGTAACTGCTCTGGCTTTCCAAAAGGGAACAGTGAGTTCTGTTGCACACATGCATAAACACACACACACACACACACACACACACACACACACACAGTTGTCTCCAGTATAAACAACACCATGAGGTTCCACTATGGAAGATTAACTCAGATGCTGCCGGCTCGTGTTCAGCCATCTTAGGTTAAATACCAGGCCTGTTCACATGTGTTGAGCATTTACTGGATCTCTGAAATGTAAGCAGGGGATAGGTTGGGCCTTTGATGAGGTTTTTCTTGTTTAAAGGAGATGCTTGGATTGACAGAAGTTCTCTGTTTCTGCAATCTGAAATCCAAACTCTGCTTTTGTAGTTTTAATAGGAGTAAAATGAAAATAAAAACTCTTTTTGTCTTGAATAAAGATGGAAAATGTCAGCAAAGCATGCGTGTCATAGCAGGGTTTTTCCACGCTGGTTATATCAGTGTTTGAGTTTGCTTGTTTCCACTTATATCAGAGAGTGAGGAGAGCCTGACATGGAGGGAAATGTCAGACTGGTTCTGCTACCTGGCTGATTGGGGGGGAGCTGTGCATGTGTGCAGTGTGAAAACCGGTCATGGACTGCTGATCCACAAAGCCTCAGCCATCCCTGCTGTGTTTGCGCTGCTCCTCACACACAAGCACATAACATCACAATGGCCCACCCACCCTCCTTCCTCTTACACACATGAAAACCCATCCAGCTCCCCGCCTACACATTTACCACACACACACACACACACACATATATCCATCCCCTGTCACACATGCATCTCCTCACAAAGCCCGCCTTGTTGCCCACCCAGCCTCCCCGACTCAGCTGGCTACACTGCCATCCCTCTGTAGTGACAGATGAGTGTGTGAGAAGCATTTCTTTCAGGCTGGTACTGCACTTTCAAGACAGCCACAAAACGATATAGTGAGCCACACGCTAATGGGGTTGGAGAGCTGCAGCGAGGCTCGGAGTGCTTCTGTGCACGCTTGTAGATGTAGCACCCCACTCATTATGCTCTGATGGGTCACCGTGCAGCCTCTTTATAAGAAGACCCTTATGGCGACATGTCTTATTATATCAGCTGCTGAGATGGATATTAATACCAGGCTGCGCTGTGCATGCTGCGCGCTCTCTAGCCTGTAGAGTGATGAGACGCAGTTGGTATTCAAAGAGCATCCTATTGCACGGGCTAATTCTATTTAACCTGCTGAAGTCTGCTAGATGGTTCGGTCAGAAAGCCCCAGGGAGACCAGTATGTACCTCTGCTTTATTACACACCTGAGGAGGCTAACTCTCCCACACATGCACAATGCGCTGTTTGCTGTGTAATTTACAGGTCAGCCTATGGGCAAGGCCTTCATCTGCAGGAAGGCGCGAGGAGAGCCTTGGCGCCAATAATTGGACTTTAGAACAAATTGGGGAACTTGATTGACCCCCGGTAATGGATTTGAGTGAATAATTATTTGTAGTTATGGTTGGAAGATAAAATCAGGGAGAGAGAGAGAGAGCAATCCCACCAGTGTGACTCACCCCTGCCGCCAGAGCAGAGCGCTGCCAGCACTCAATTAATGAAATCCAGCTGCTCAGACTCCCCACGTGTATAGCTGATCACACACACACACACACACACACACACACACACACACAGGGGTCTGGTCAGAAAAAGGGGTTATCTTCATCCAACCT
>JBAMIG010000004.1:10358530-10371852 GCA_037177335.1 Kiunga ballochi
ACAGTAGGATCAGGATGGGAGATTGTTCAGGAAGCATAAAGTCATGACTGACAAAAGAAGCAGATTTAGATTTCCAGTTAGATCCACCGACCCGCTGGAACCTTGCAATCGCGGTGAGAATCACTTTGTCTATGTCCATCCATCCACCCTACGTCTATGTGAACAGCAAAAACATGCATTCAATTAATGTGCATGACTTCGATATGGTTCTAATAAACGTGACGGCACAGTGGCCTGGGTCCATTCATATATCCTGCTGCAGTGTGGAGAACAAGCTGCTTGGGATGGCAAAGATGATTATCTAACTTCAGGCTTTCTGTAGTTAAGAGCTAAACTGGAAGTATTGGGATCTAACAAGCTATTTGTGCTACTTTCTGCCTTGTTGATACCTGTCAATCAAATGATTTACCCCTAATTATGCCAAAATTTAAGATAAAAAAAATGGACCCCCCTCAGTGTCTTGGCCGTGACTTGACCTATTAAAACTAAAATGTTTTTGTACCAGTCTGTTCTCGTTTATCCCTGCTATGAATGTGGCCTTTTTAACATAGGAGTCTATGGGAATTTGCTCCGTTTTGGAGGAAGCGATGTTGGCCCGAGCCTGCTGGCACACCGGGATGAGTGGCTACAATCCAGTGTTGCTATCCTCTCTAACCCTGGACACCACATGGTTTGTAACAGCAGTTATGAGCACATCCATCTTTACAAACAGAAGTTGGGGCTTCCTACCTATGATGGTATGATGTGGTAAGGTGAAGCCTTTAAATAGGCTAATGCATTTACGCCTCTGTGGATGGATTTCACAGAGACTAGCTTTGAAAAATATCTTTAAAATTTGGTTTCTGGTTTTGACTTGGCCTCTATTCTTGAATATTTTTACCGTTTGGCATTACAAAGGATCCAGCTGATAGATCCCTCTGTTGCCATTTGAAATTATGTTTATATCCATGTGTGGTTATCAGGAAAGCTATTTGTAGTGTGCATCATCCTCTACATAACTGGCAGGACCTAAGGTTTACCCAAAAAATCAGTTCTCATACCAGCTTTTCATTTCATAATCATATATGTTGCCATACTTTTTCATTATTTTACTTCAAACGTTTAATGGTTGTCTGGTACATCATACTCACGGCAAAGTACTGTTGTAGAAAGTTAATTTATGTTTATCACTCCATTTGTCACAGGGAATGATCAGTGTATGCTAGTAGCTAAGGAAATTAGCAAGCAGCAATGCAATGCAGGGTCAAGTATTGGTAAAATATTACACCACTCAAAAAAAGACCAGAGAAAAGACAGATAATTGACATAATATCTGATGTAAGCTTTACTTTCAAATCCTGTTACATTTAGATCTGGCAAGTTGAACATAAAATAATGCCAAACAAAGAAAACAAATACAAAACCAAAAAAAAAAAAAAAAAAAAAAAGTACAAATGATCTCTTTACCAGTTATCCTCACAACCCTGTACAGCCTTAACAATGGAGTAATAAAAAAAAAAGCTTTGTACAGCACAAACCTATCTTTACCAAGTGCCAAAAGTTAAGATAGTTGAGCCTTTTTCTAATCATAATACAGCCAAACATAAAGCTAACTGATTGTAGACAGTGCAGTGTGATGCTAACTAAATGCTAACCAAAGGGGTTAGTTTGAAACACAAATAAGTGCTAAAGAACCAGAGAGGACAATGTCATGCATACTCTGAAGTGCTGCAAAGGTAGTCAAGCTTAAAGGTCACTGTGCTGCGTACGATAGGGATCAAATAAAAGTTCAGGTAAGTGCTTGAAATTTCTGCTTTTCTAAAGATAGTATCCTGTTACCGATTGAAAACATTTCACTTTAACAAAGGGGAGCAAAAAGAAGTGCAGCTATTCATAAGTATGCTGTATTAAAAAGGCAGACGTTTGAAAAGAGGTGTTTAGAGGACACATTCTTTTGATCTCATTATCTTTTTTTTCCTGTTGGACCCTGACAATTAGTTTAACTCATTCTCAGAAGTCTCAGGTGGTTTGCTTCCACCAAGTGGCACTAGAGTATAAAAGATAACACAGATAGCACAGGAGAAGAGTGTTTGCTCCTTTCTCTCCAGAGACGGCATGCTAGATGTTGCGGTTGAGGGGAAAAAAAGGGATTAAACAAACTGCTACGTTTGGAAGGGGAAGACAATTCAAAGCAGGACGTGACGGATTCAATCCTAACATCACATCCTGTGGCCAGTCACAATTTGGTCTTAATTTATGATCTCTATCCAGTTCATGTTTTTCTGACATGATTTTAATATAAAATAAGCAACAATAGATAATAATGCATCAGTAAAATAAACAACTGGAAAAAAATGAGAATAAAAAATCCATTACAAAGAAGGGATTTTGGCTTGAAGACCACTTAGGAACACAAGCGCAGTTAGTTACAAGTAAAGCTCTCTTTAAAAGAATAATAAAAAAAACAAATCTTAGACTATGCCACCTTATCCTGCAAAACAAAACTGATTTTGGAGCATTTTTACAGATAAATACATATTCTCATAATCAAAAAGTGCAGCACTGTGCAAAATTGGCTAAAACAATTTAGCCTGGGACCTTTAGTTCCCAGGGGGGAGCTTGACCTCTACTGTCTAATTCATGCAATTTGTGTTCAATTACTTTCTCCGATTTCACAGAGGCAGACCCTTTTGCAACGCCAGAAATGACCAGAAGCTGTTGGGTGTTGATTGAGTCATTTCCCCGCAACAAATGCCTACTTTACATAACGGTAACTAGGTGGAACTAAGTTCACACTTAAAAACAAAACACGATGTAGAAAAAAAACAAAAAGATTTAAGTGCTTTTGGCTTGAAGATTAACTACATAAGTGCAATTAAAACTCAAAAGCTCAACATAAAAAGAAGTGTAAGGGTGGGGGAAGGGGTGGGGTAGCAAAAAGCAGTACCGAGTCTGCTAAGCTAACATAAGCCAGTGCTGCTGAACACAATGCTGTACATCACATGGCTTTGCTTCATCATTGCACCTACAGGAGCATTTTCTCACTGTGGATTCTCTGTGAATGTTAGTAGAAAATGTTTAATATGATGCAAAAGGCTCAGTTAAAAACGAAAAAGAAAGTCGTACAAATGAAAACAAATGAAAGACAAAACCAAAGACACAGAAAGGCCACCAAACAAACTTTCCTGTCTTTAACAGCACAGAAGGCGTTCCTTTTCTCACTTCTGCGCCGCGTCGTTTTTCATGTACATAAACAAAAATACATTCATTCAAGTCATTTTGGAACAGGGTTTTTTTTTCTTTTTTTGTACACAAAAATTACAAAAAGCTCCAAAAAGCACCATTGAATCGGCCTGTGGTGACCTCAGCTGAGGGTAGCTTCCTTACCCAGAGCAGGTCACCTCCACAAAACAGTTTTCTCATATATCTCTTCTAAGTATGAGTGCATGATACATAATTCTGCATATGATGTTGTGCTGATGTCACCTGTCTCAGAAACAATGAAGAAGTGTTTAATTGGTTTTATTGTAGTCTCACACTGGATAATTACCAGGTTGTAAGTGGGGGAAATTGCAACGAACGCTTGCTGTGATGACACTGAATGCAGCATAATCTGCATGGCTGCTGCAGGAATGGTAAATGGATGTGCTCTGAGCATCAACGTGAGGATTTGAAGCGTCCTTACAGAAATGTATGAAACGCTTCACTGGAACAAGTCTGACCAGATACTTGCATGGACACATTTTTACACATTAAAAAAAAAAGTGCATGATTAACATTACCTAACCGTTCCAATGAGGAAACTGGGAGGGAGCTTTTAGTTCTGTTGTCCTCCATTTGTTTTGTCCCCTGCTCTACAACACTGGACTAACTTATAGTGAGTACTGATGTGTGTGTCAGTAACATGATATTTTCTGAGTTTGCAAATAAAACAGAGGGATCTATGATTCAGAGACAGAAGTGAAATCAGTCAGCAGAAATGCAGAACATGTTTTCAACATATTACAAGTAGAAAAAAAAAAAAGATGAAAGACCAAAACATAACTCAGGAAAAGGGGCTACAAAACTATGTACAAGATTGATAAGTGCGTGGTCTGAGGCGTTGCTTTGGAAACGTGCTTTTTTTTTTCCCAATGAAAAGCTTTCCGTTTCATTGGTTCGGTCCACATTGCACCGCTAACACTTCAGGATATCTCGAATTCAGCTTCCTAATGACGTCAAAGCGAGCTGAAACACAGAAACAGGCATGCTATTTCAATGCATAATAGCAAGGGACAAAAAATGCACTAAAATGTAGCACTTGCAAGGTCTGTTTTGACTTTTTCAACTTTTTATCTTGACAAACAACTAAAGAAAATATCTATAAAACTGAGATACGTTAGTTTCATCAGATAAAGCAACTGGGTCCAGGTCATTCAGATGCTTAAAAACCAAAAGGAAGGTAATAGTGTATAGTACTTGAAGTAGTAATAATTCAATTGATGGAACTGATAAGAAAAGCAGCTTTTTGATATAAATGCATTTTAACATGTACAGCGTTTTTCTTTTATAAATGTTTCTTTTTCCTCTTAATATGTTTGTCCCGTCCAGCTTATTTTGCTGGTCTGATTGGAAAAGACGTTGCTCCCACCGCAGTGGTCGAGTGTCATTTACACCACCGTCCGAGGAATGAGTGGAAGGAGCAGGAGATGGGGAGGTGGAAAGAAAAGAGATGGGCGAGGTCAGACAGTTTTGGCCCTCTCCATCAGTCCAAGGTAGGCCAGGAAGGAGTGTTTGTGGGAAGAAGGTGAGGAGGAAGAGAAGGAGGGGGATGCAGGGTTGGAGAGGAAGAGGAGAGGAGATGTGGCTGGCCACCATTTGGAGTGGAGGTGTGGGTGGAATGTGAAGCGATTGTTGTGAGTGTACAGGGTGGTGAGGGGGACCAGGTGGGCTCGGTCATAGTTCCTGTACTGCTCGATCGTGTGGCGGGAGGATGGCGAGAAGAGGGAGGGGCTGCCGCTGCTGCATTGTCTGGTAGTGTCTGTGCCGTTGGTGCCTACAGAGTTGTTCAGAGGGCCGCTGGGGTCAAGCTGACGAGACTTGCCCAACGTGAGCGACAGAGCGACGGACTGGAGCGCTTGAGATGCGGTTAGACTCATGAGGGGGCTGTTGCTCCCACTCCCTCCGCTGCTACCCCCTCTGCTGAACAGGAAACTCTCCTGGCTCTTCTGCATTGAAGAACACCCCGGCGACGCTCCTTTCAATGGCTGCTCCTCCCCTCCTGCCTCCTCATCTTCTTCCTCTTCTTCTCCTTCCATACCTCCATCCAAGCCCCCCGCTCCTCCACTCTGGTGTTTCTTGAGGTGGCGGCTGAAGACAAAGGGGTGAGTGGTGATGAAAGGGCACTCATGGCAACCGAAAGTCTGGCGCGGCGCGTGCTTCAGCTTCTTGTGCAGGTTGAGGTTGTCCTTGCGCTTGCAGCTATAAGAACAGCGGTCACAGTGGAAGGGCCGCTCGCCTGTGTGAACACGCACGTGCTCGATCAGCTTGTTGGCCGTTTTGGACAGGTAGCCACACTGCTCACACTTGTAGTGGTTGCCCAGGCGGTGCCCCCGCATGTGGGTCTCCAGCGAGGCCTGGTCGGGCCACAGTCCCTGGCAGATGCGGCAGCGGTACTCCATCTTACAGTGCGTCTTCAGGTGGCACTCCATGGCCGCTGGACGATTGGTGGAGTAGATGCAAAAAGGGCACCTGGTTAATGCAACAGAAGGGAAGGAAGGAGGGAGGACACGACACACACACACAAACAGAAGACAGTTGAAAGGAAAGTACGTTCACAGCCATGTAACACAGCTTCACGTTCATTTACACAGAATGATGAAGAGGAGGACAGATAAAGGAAAACGGTGTATCGAGTACAGTTGTGTGTGCTCATGGTGTTATGTGTGGCAGTTTAATGGTGGAAAAATTGAGGTGATCAGGTGTATGTGTGTCAGGGAGGGTGACAGGCTGGAGGAAAGTGAGGAGCAGAAGGACATGAAGGGAAATGAAGGAATGAGTGGCACTTACATTTAAATAGCACCTTTCATCTGCTCTGGGCCCCAAAGCGCTTCACAAACCCTGCAGAACAGAATCACCTCAGAAAAACCTCAAAATGGACAAGGCCCTCTCTCTCTCACTATACACTGCTACACACAGAGAAACACTTGTGTGCATACACATGTACACATCTGTCTACACCTGTTCAAGTTCTATCTGCTTTTGACAGTAGAGAAAAATAAGGTAAATTACAGACCGTAAACTAAAGCTGGGCAATATGGGGGAAAATGTAAGTATTTTCACACAGAATGGATAAACATGTATGTATTTTTATTATTATTATTATTATTATTATAGAATTCTTTGTATTAACCATTATCTGCCACCAACCAGTTTCACTTCTTCCCTGATATCACTAATAATACAAGTAGTTATAATTTATCATATGAGATAAAAATGGGAGCTTAAGTAAAGCTTATAAAAGTATATGTATATGTTAAGCAGAAATCATGTTTTATCCCCCAGAATTCAGTTGACAAAATCAGCAACTTTAGATAAAGTCCGTGTTGTGACTGGTTAAAGTCAAATTATTGCGATTGTCTTAATTCATATGTGCAACTCAGGGCTCGGCTGCTGACAGACGGGGACAGACGTTGCTACATTTAACACGTGTTGCTTTTTTCCCCCAAAAAGAAGAAAAGGAAGAAGGGGGCAAAAAAAACGTCATGGACAAAGGTGGCAAAGTTAGCATAAAAAAAATGTTTAAAAGTTATATATATATATATATATATATATATATACACTCCAGGGTTCAGACAACGTCACATTAAATCAGTATAAAGGCTAATATCTGATTTTATAACTTGTTTGAAAACATAAGATCTCACATTAAGCGTTTGGTTGACTGCCCAGCCCTAGTGTAAGCCTGGAACCAGTCACAATGTGACCTCTGAATAGCTCATTTACCCTGTATTTCCTTCACAGAGGTAAACTAATCTACAATATTCACTGCTTATAACCATTCATCTGCCTTTAAAAACATTAACACCAGACAGATGAAACATTTAAGAACGCGTTTACATACATTTTCTCACACTGCAGCTAAATGTGTGAGGATCTGTGAGCTTTGGAGGGGCTTCTTGTGTAAATGTGATGAATTATCTGCATTTTTTTTAATCTAACACAAGTTAATCACTTTTTTTGGCAACTTCTCTCAGTTATTAAGTGAAAATGCTACCTCTCCCAGACGTTAAGACATGTTAAGAAAATGCTAACTGCACTCATGGCTACACAGAAAAAATATGCAAAACAGATTTTTGTTCATGACATGATGAGGCGATACTCAATGATAAACAATGGTTCTGTACATGCAACGACTGGAGTTATGCAAATGTGTAAAAACAAAGACATGACTTGCTTACAGTGAATCTCCACACACACACACTGCAGTTTTACTGCTGACTTTTCGAAACTCCCCCACATGTTTCCATGCGTAGAGGGTCTGTAAAACGTTTCAGAAGGCGTGTCTCTGGGAATTTTTATGAATAGATTAAAACCCCATAGCACCAGCTGTGGTGTGTAGTGGTCAGTAGATGGAGTCTGTGTTGGCTTGAAAAGCCAGAAATGCTATAAAAATGTGTCACAGTACAAAGAAGGCTCCTTTAGGACTGGAGTATGGAGATGGAGAGGAAGGCATGTGAAGGGCTAGACGGATACTTGCTGCTTTATCAGAAAATCTCTAAATATGTATAAATTTGTATAAGAAAAGGCTTGAACATTGGATGTGTGTTAACTCAGGCATTGTTTTAGCAAAAAAGCATTTAAATGGGACTGTTTGCCATTGTGCAGAAGTGATTGCATGTTAGTGTTTACAGTGTGTTCTCTTGTTTGATTGTCTTTCAGGGGTGTGCCGACAAATTTATAATCAACTGAATAGTGCACCATTATACATGTCTTTTTATAGAATAGGGAAAAAAATAGCTTTTTGGATTGCAGATTCCCTCTGATATTTTTCTTTGGCATGACTGTTAGCTGTGGGCAGAGGAACAACAGACCCCGAGGGGAAGCCCATTTCCATCTCCCTTCTGTTCAGAACAGCCACAGCAGACCGAAAGACCACTGCCTAATAAGTTGTACTTGCCAAGAGAAGCTGTCGAGCAGCGAAACTACAGCTTGTATCATTTAATTTGCTGGCAGTAGATAATGAACATAAAATTGAGGTTAACCAATTAAAGCCACATGGCTAAAATAATCTTCAAATTGACCTTGCATCTGTGTTTTTTTTCCTGTGCAACAAATCAAAGTTTACAGGTGTCATCTTTGTATTTGTTCTTATTTCTTTGTGATCAGTTCAGTTTATAATAAAAAATAAATAAAAATGATGGGGGTGGGGAAGATACAAAGACATTAAAATGTCTTTCTGCTGTATTCAAGTTTAGCTCTAGTTAGAAATAATGACAGTAGTAGTCAGCGAGGTTAATGAATGGACATTTATGCAACATTTTTATCTCTAAGCTATGCCACAAAGTAACTAGAGCATGTAAGATCACTGAAGCCTTCATGATACATGTAAATCCTGCTTGTTTTTTCCATCATCATTATCACTGTTTGAAGTTATAACATGATCTTAAAATGTTTTTAAAGAGCAGGATCAATTTGCAGTGAAACTGATCCAGCTAGCACACCCCTGATGTAGGTCTATGAGTATGTACAGTGAATCGGATGGGTGAGTGAGCGGAGGATTGGTGTAGTTCGGAAACCACTGTCTGTACTTGCTTTCCTTACTTGAGCCCTCCAGAGGGGACGGTGTGACACTTCTTGTGCTCGAGCAGCTGCTCTGGTGTCTTGAGAAACTTGTGGCATACGTCACACTCGAACATTCGCGTGATGAGGTGGATCTGGAGGTGCCGTTCGTACATGCTGCGTGTCTTGCATACAAAATTGCAGAAGACACACTCAAAACCTGGACGGGGTGGAAAGAGGAGAGCATGAGTTAGCTGGACTGGATCTCAGTAGTAGTCCACCTGCAACCAGACAAAGAGTCCTGATCAAAGCGGTAACAGGGAACAATTACTAATAACACAAAATCCTGCAAATCCTACAATAAAACATGATTTTTTAAAGGTCCCTGATTGATAAATAGATACACTGCTAACACTGCAGTTTTTAACAGATACTTGTATACATTTGTAGTCTCCAAGCTCAACACAGATAAACCAAAACGCATCATCAAGGTTTATTTAGACAATATTCAGACAGTCCCTCCAGCGCCTGTAAAAACACACATTTTAATAGCAGGTTGAAAGGTAAGCATGTGTAAACTGTGCGAGTGTGAATTTAATTCATAAAAGCAAAATGACTGAGAACAGCCCAGATCAGGCAAAATACCAAATCAATGTATTTACACTCATTTATAGATAAACTAGAAACTGAATTTTCTGCCAAAAATGCCAAACTAAAATGTCAGATCTGTGTATTTCTTTTTTCCTTTGCTTTCGGGACAGTTTTTTAGGAAAATAAAAGTTTTTTTTTTAAATCTTTAAAAGCTTGAATGAAAAAAATCCTGACAAATGTTTCTTGGTCAATGCTATTTAAATCGGAGCAATTCTTATTCACAGTCATTAAAATGTAAATTAAATAGGTTCTACATGTAAAAATCACTAAATACATGAAATGGCTTTAAATTTTGTGGCTTTTGCAACTATAAATGTTTGAGAATGTAAAAATAGTTTTTGGACTTAAATGTTATGAAGCTAAAAATCTGGTAATCTAGTTGGCAACAGTTCCTTGCCTTTGTCTGGTTTATCCTCAGTTCCTGATCCTGAGTGACTTCCGGAGCTGGCATGGCTGCCTGCGGAGGAGGGCGGAGCGAGCAGGCTCTTGAGTTCTTCGTTACCGTGGGTGAGATCTCCACCCTCAGAGCTGTTGAGTGAATCACTGAGGGCCGAGAGGGACGATGAGGTGCTCTTGGTCTCGCTGAGGGGGCTTCTTGAGTTCAGAGCTGTAGAAAAAAGGACAGACAACAAAAAGCAAAAAATTATAATAAATCTTATTTTTATAAGGTAAAATAAAGACTTTTTTTTTTAACCAGCATTAACAATAAAAGGAAAACCTGTAGCGAGATACTTCTGAACAAACTATGAACTGTGCGTCATGCAGAGAATGAGTTTCACACGACCCCCCTGATGTATGAACATTCATGCACACTGAAACACACAAGCAGAATAATAATAAAAAAGCAGCCTTTTGCTGAACCTTTGCTGCCAGTCCAATCAAGATGCAGTGTGCTTTTATTGATTCCCTTTTCTAAGTCCACAATTCACCGAGAGGAGAGAGAGAATTGGGAGGGGGCGTGACGGGAGCGTTAAGGAACACGGGTCATGGCCGAAGGAGCTAAGATGGCGAGAGCATCTCAGGGCACAGCTCAGCAAAGAGCATTCACTCAAGAGGAAGTGAACAGAGGGAAAAAATCCTCTATGGTTCCTGAAATGGTTGACCCGTCTTTTCAATAGAGATTTTTAAACCATACAAGGACATACACACATACGCTCCGACACAGAAATCATTCTGTGATGGAAGATGAATAACTACATTCAGTCTGATTTATACACCAGAGATGTGTGTAAGATCCTTCCTGCTTCTTTACGGAAGTGTTAATCATCTCCTTTCCTTTTCCCAGAATCATCCCAAACTAACCCCAGAGTTTAGGTTTCACAGTGGGTCACTGTTAAACCGGGACATTTGCCTGGGTGTGTCGTATAGGGCGACACGGGTAATGTGGTTTCAGTCATAAATGGAACTGGGACTATCATTCTGTATGCAGCTTTGCCAGCTCACTGAACAGAGCTAGAGCCTGACAGACGATTAAACCTAACACACCAAAGCAGGACGTGTGATTGTGAAAAGGAAGGCGTCTCAAAGCTACGCTTATTTGCATTTGTGTTTGGTGGGGTGGTGTCCATCTTGTGAGACAGAGATAAATGCCACGCCAAGCTGAGAGACTTAAAAGACGGCCACAGTGGCATCGTAAACCCAGCTTGTCTCTAAAGGACCCAAGGGCTATTGATTTTCTCCCCCCTCAGGCATGATAAGGTCCAGCCTTCTCAGATAAACAAGGCCACCGTGGCCTATGAAAGACCCTTCGGCTGTCTGGGCTGGACTAACCCACCCACACACAGCGAGGGGTAAAAACTAACAAACATGCATGAGGTTTAGTGAAAAAGCAAAACATCAACAATAAACTTAAACAGTGAAGCTGTTTTAGACAAAAACACTCATATCGACCAGCAGAGTTTCAGACCAGCAGCTCAAAAAGTCCAAAGATGGTCGATTGGAGGAAGGCTGTTTGTGAAATTCAGCCCAGCTACTCGTCTTTCCTCATGTCCTCTGAACGGATCTCTGACTGGCTGTTTAGGAAGGGTTTAGTCTTTAAACAATCCCAGCTCATTTTTAGTAGACGCAATGAAAAACAAACAAACTACATACTTAGAAAGTGACATTTCAGATTATGTAGAGGACTTAAAATTTGAAGCGATTGTCTAATAAAAAGCAAGTTAACTGGCAAAGCGTGTATATGAGATGTGAAGGGTTCTGAATATTGTATTAAAATTCATCTTATAAGTGATGTTTTATGTTAATTGGTTTTCTCGTGGTCAGAAAGTTATTTATTTTCAAACACAGAAACAACAAAAAACTAAATATCAATGCTGAAAATGATTATTACCATTTAAAAAAACTATCATGAAGATCTAGAGATGGAGAATCTTTTGAAAACCAAATTAAATATCTGCATATTTTTATAGAGCGCTCAAATTGTATGTAGAAACTGATTAAGCTGAGTAGGAAAAGCAGCTCTTAATGCTTCCTGCTCTACTGCACACAAATGGCAATGATCCCTAAAACCCTAAAAGCTGCAAGTCAGCTGTTTAGCCTCACTGACCGTTTCATTTAAACCCTGTGTGTTTAAGTACTAAATAAAAACAACACAAAATATGTTGCCGGCCTAATATTGCACACTATTTCTATTCCGAGTCAAAGACAAGAGCCACAGCGTGCACGCTACCACCCACTCTTACATGTGCGAGTAATTTCCAAAACAGCTCCATAAATCATCTCTGGAGAAGTTGAATTGTGCACGTTTCGACCATTCAGCTTCACGAACAAAGGAATCAAAACGTTACACAAGAGGTGAAACATGTTACTGATTCAGGACCGATTCTGAGAATAAATGATTCAAGACATTTTTGCAACATCTATAAATGTCTTCCGGTCACTTTCTCTGATGGATGCAAAACAAGAGATGGCCAATCTGCACTACAAACATGAACAACAACAACAAAAAAAAATCCATACACTGGACCATTTAAAGAAGGTAATGTGAAGTTGTGGGCATGTTGGGGGTACCTGCATGTCCGGTACTGATGTGGCTCTTCATGTCGTTCTCCTCCATGCAGACATAGTCACAGACACTGCAGCACAGTGAGAACATCCACTGCTCCTTGTCCACATGAAGTGACATGTGGCTGACAAACTGGGCATTCAGCTCCGTCTGGAAACCGCACACATGGCAGCTGGACGGAGAACAGAAAGGAAAAGGAAGGGAGATGATGGTGTGTGTGAGAGGAGGGAGACAGCTTTGTTGTTATGCCTGTGCAAACTGGCTAAAATACAGTCTTTGGACTTTCCTTTGAAATAAATCATGTTTAAAATCATCGAAAAAAGACGTTTTTCTTGATTCTGAAAGGGTGAAAAACTTCGGTTTTGCATACGACGATTAAACTATTTTGGGAAGCATAATTGCCTCTTTACTGAAAACATAAGAGTTAAAACAGTCTGTATTAAAGATGTGAAAATACAACAAGGACTGGATGCACTTGGCTTGACATAAAAACTGCTGGCAGGAGGAGACTGTTTATAAGTGACACATCTAAAACTTACACATCAGATTTGCTACACAATAAGTGGCGAGTTGGAAGGCAAAGAGCCGATGATACATCCTCTCAGAGAAATCACAAACATTTCTACCCTTTGTTCTTATTTAAAGCATTTAGCAAATGAGACAAAGTGTTAATTAGTGAGATTAGTTTCCTAAGAAAACTCTGACTGGCCTTTCCCCCTGTCTCCACTTTTTATACAAACTTTTTGTTGCTTTAAGATCAAAGTACAGATTTAAATGTGGCATCTATTTATCTATAATCTGCTCTTCTGACAAGAAGGTCATCATCAGCGGTAAACACTGAGAAACTATTCTTTAGCTGACATATCAGTGACTCACAAAACAGAGATAGAAAATAACTCAAGAATTATATATATATATATATATATAT
>JBAMIG010000004.1:10395149-10413766 GCA_037177335.1 Kiunga ballochi
CACACATATATACACATATACACACATATATACACACACACACATATATATATATATATATACATGCATATGTATATATACGCACACAAATGCAAAAACATCCCGTTTTCAGCATTTTCCACACTATCATTCTGTATCCCCGTCACTTCTTTGAACTTTATTTGCCGTTACATTCTGCTCCAAGTCTAGTTTCTGCCTCTCGTGTTGCTTCAGAGCTCATCTGAATCCCCTTCAGACACAGAAACATGAAATAATTCCAGCACTTCTGTAGAGCAGGATAGCAATCAGCTGAACCCTGATCTGTCATCCCTGCAGTGTGTAGCCTTGCTTAGGCAGTGAACTGTCACATGGATCGCTCTGCTCTAAAGTCATCTTTAAGAGAAACTGGGCCACATCTAATCCGTCTTAGATGAATAATTAATAATTAGACATAGAGCAACTTCCGATAGCCGCTGAGAAAAGAACAGCAGGCTTAGCGCTTCTCTTTGTGTCCCTCAGTGTGTTTAACTACTCTGCATTAAGTGAAGGTTTACACAGGTTATAGCTTACAGTGCTCTTTAAAATATGAAACATTAAACAAAGCTCTAAAAATATCACCCAAAGTATGACATATTTGTTGTGTAAAAGGTGAGTTGGGATCCGTTTCATTCAGTACAGTGGGAGCAATGGTAAGTTTAGTGGAAGACTTGTTTACACTGATGATTAAGTACAGGCCTAACTAATAGTTAGCATAACTAACTATAGATACATAATGGTTGTTTGTGTCTCTGCGTTAGCCCTGCGATGGACTAACGGCCTGTCCAGGGTCTATCTGTCCACCTCAACCCCAATGTTTGCTGAGATAGGCTCCAGCTACCCCTGACTGTGATTTGGAATAAGTGGTATGGAAAATAAATCAGTGAAAAGCTAACAGCAGTGTGTGTCTGGTGCAAAATAAAATATTAGTGTTAATAACTTGTTCTGTATCACGTGGTATCTCAGTTCAATGATGTCAAAATGCAAATAGTATGATGAAGACAATTGTTTTAACCCAGGTTTCTGGGTTTCTGGGTCCCAGGTTCCCTCAATCTTGGCTTTTAAACTATTAAATTTACTGTATGGATGTTTCAGGATGTCCAAGGCAGGATTGTAAATTGGGACGAGCTGAAATATAACCCAGCAAAAAGGACTTTCTTACTATTATAAAGTTGAAAAGAAACACCATCACCTATGATTCAGATAGCTGCGTGCTTCATAGGTTGTTCTCTTTTTGTTTGTTTATGATTTTCTAATGCTTGACCTCTAAAGTCTTTAACTACCAATCTGATAAAATAATTGCTATAGATCTATGAAGGAGAGAAATGGTTTAACCTTAGAGAAGTTAATTAAATTGTAGTTAAAAAATGTATTTTACTATTTGAAAGCTAAATATTTGTGCCAATACTGAGTTTAGTGCAAAATAGTTTGCACATCTGGTAAAACTTACACTCTGGAACAACCTAGAAAGTGTTTTCAATATGTTTGCAAACTCACAAACGCCAACACACACATACTCAGGGCATAGATATAACAGAGACCATCACTCTTGAGCAGACTGATGTCCAGTTTCCTCTGGCCCCTGCAGAGATCTGCTCTGCTCCTCACCTTACCATCACATCTAACATCTTTAACCGGCACAGGCCTGCCGGGCCTTGCCCGCACCATCAATCTGTGCCGGCTCCAGTCCTTCTGATTAATGATGATCTATGCGGAAGGGCTCAGTGACAGGGGATGCAGGGCAGAAAAGGGGACAGGTACTGGTGTTCTGACCACCTATGTGATGCCATGATGCCATTGTGCCACACCATGGCAGGCTGGGGCTGCAGTTCAAAAGGGTGTAAAGGAAGAGGCTGAGTGGGGAGGAAGAGGAGGGGTAGTGACCTTCAAGTTCGAGGGCAGTGGCGCAGGGTCGCACATGGCACCAGCTGGAAATGTCACGCTGTCAGATGTCAGCGGGCAGGCTAAGTATAACCTGGTCATCACCTGGAAGGACGTCCTCTAATTAGAAGCGTGTTGGGCCATGTCGGATCAGACAGGGACAACACACTTGGTCACTGACTTACAAACACAAAAATATGCATTTTATGAAGCAGAAATGGACACTTCTGTTACTTCATGTGGTTCTTTGCTGTTTACCGTAGCAGCATGCAGCAAACATTTTCACTGAGCAGCATGTTGGCCAATGACAAACACTCAACATAAACTTCCTCAAATCTTTTTACCTCTGTGGCCTCGTAAGAACAAAAGCACTCCCTCAAAGTCACAGCTCTTTACTGACCTTTAGATTGCTCCTAAAAATAGAACCTATTTCCACTCAATACTGGTTACATTGCTTTCTTAATTATTTAGTAGCCACAGCCAGTCGACAATGTCTCTTTTTGATGGTTGATAGTTTAAGTACAAGTGCAACACAATAGCAAAAAGACAACTGTGGCAAAATCAAGCCAGTGACACTTCAACTTACTCTTTGGCCTTTTGCCTGTCAAAGTTTCACATTTGCAATAGCATCATTACCATCCGCCCACAGAGCTGCAGAGAAGATGGGCATCTCTTGGTGACTGAGCTGTTCTGTGGCAGTGTGGTTATGCACTGACCATGGCTCTGTACATGATACTGTAAGGCTGCATCTAACACAGGATAGACAATGCCATCAGTTTCTCTCATTGCTATCACAGTCTTCTGACACCTGCCACCAATGCCAAATCTATAGCTCTCTTGCTTCTTTCTCTCCCCCTTGCCGCGCTTTTCTCTTGCGCCTCATCCGTCTCACTGCCAGGCACTTGTCCGCTCCACCTCACCTCTCGCTCTGTGGCCAGGACTGCGTCAAATAACTTCATTAGCTTTCCACCTCTGTCACGGCGGCTTGCTCCCCCTCTGACAATTGGCTGCCGTTTTCTCCCAGAGTTGAAATAAATAAATAAAGGGCTACGTGGGGCAGGTTGAGAACCCAACAATAGCTGACAGTGTGCTAGACACTGGGCAGCGATACTGACGGCTGCAGTGGGGATGTATGGACCAGAGGTCATGTACAAAAGGCCCGCATGTTACTGCTCAGACAGCTAAAAAGCAAAACACACACCAGATTAAACCTAGATATTCACAAATGGGGAAAAAAAAAATTCTAATTTGAAGCATTTATGTCTAAAAAGCCAATGCAGCATTTTTATTCTAAGACCAACACTAGATGAGCACATGTGATCAGTATACAGTTCAGGTAACAGCTATAATCTAATACTAAAATAAAAATGTAAACAACCATAGTTTCACTCCAGCTTTCTATTTACAGAATAAAAGCCTTTGTATCACATTATGATGCCAAAGCACCACATGCGAGATACTCCCCCTGGGAAAAATGATAAATAAGACAAGTCCAGAAGCATCATGACAGATGCAACACCTCCCACAACCCCCTGCATAGCAATTATTCACACCCAGCCAGGGTCAAGCTCGTTGTGCCTGTGTCACCGCGGCACGGGTGGGGGTAGTGTTTAGAGGGTGTGCAGTGCCCACTGTCATTATTAACTCAGGGTCCACTGGGCACAGAGTAGGGGCTGAGCATTTCAAAGTGCCTCGGTGGCTTTCATCTCTGAATCGAAATGTGGATCACACTGGATAGCTAACGGTTGTGTCAGCATGCAAGGATAAAAATCAAAGGAGGATCAGTAAAACATTCAATGGAAAGCAGGGCAACCCCCCCAAAAAAAGATATGCTTATTATGTCAGAGGTCACAAAGAGTTCACTGCCTTTTTATGCCTGGAGAACTCGATGCAACTCCCTCGTTGCTTCCTCCTCTGTCTCACTCTGTTGCTGTCACTTTATCCGTTTTTTTAAAATTCCCCCTGCAGCCTTTTAAACACCTCACCAGCCCCTTCTCATAGGCCTTGTGAGACTGAGGCACTGACACAGCGGTGCAGTGTAAAAGCAGAAGGGATGAGCGGCTCTTGTACACACTCAATCCGAGTTGGCAGGGAGGTCAAGAGAAATAGAGTCCAGAGGTCCCGGGAGGTGCTTCCTCACCTCTGCCTTCTCGGCCGCTCTATGACACGGGTAAGCCTCAAAGACCCAAGTCTGGTACTTTGCAGTTTCACAACTGCCTATTGTTGCCTCAAACACCCTGGCAACAAAGCGAGAACTTTGTGATCAAAGAAGCAGTATTCATTAAAAACCATCATCACGCATTTAAGTTCAACCTCCTCTCATCCGGTCTTCTTACATGCCCCCTCATTCTCCTTGAAAGATGTCCTGACTAGATGCTCAACATTTGACATCTTACTGACATTGCAAGGAGCCATCTTGGCTCCTTTGGGAGTTACCTGGGCTTGATTGTGCAGTCTGGGAGTGAAGTGCAACTGGCACCCAGGGGGCATCCATGTGGAGCCAGGGCATTGGAGATTGTGGGGGAGTTAACTAAGCCGGCCCAGGCCCAACGCATCCTAGAGGGGGGGTCACAGGATGGCGCTCAGGGCGCTAATCATTTCAAATTATGAATTCCTTTTTAATTATGAATTATGCATACATTTTTAATTAATCTAATGTTCTCAGGGTTTTTTCCCCCCTCCCATCCTTGCACAAGATTTCAATCTAATTACACAGCATTAAGTGGGAGAGTGGCAGTTGTAGCCTCGACCCTGGCGCTAAACCTTGGTTAACCTTTTTCCATCAATCTCATCGCCATCTCCGAGTTTATCTTGATATTTTGCAACATGGTAAAATGCATCTAAACGTAGCACGGACCTTGTATACCCTACAGCACTACATTTGTGAGGCATATTTAGCTCATTAAAAGGTAGGTTAGGATAAATATTGCAACTTTATTAGTGGAAAAAATACTTCATCAATTTTGCAAATCCAATTTTAGAAGCAAAAAAAAAAGAACACAACATGGGTAATATAACAACTTCCACCTATTTAGAATCGTATTATTCCACATGCTTTAATATTCATTTTTTTATTCCCACAGGGAGTCTGAACTAATATTTGTTATCATTTTGTCAGTAAAATCTCCTTCAAATAAGAATAAAAAAGGCAGTTGGATACATTTCCTTTTTTAATCTTTCAAATAAAGTAGTGGATTTTGTTGATACTGGGACGCTTGCTCAATTATAATAAAAATATATCTCATCTCATTTCTGTGTGTTGATCCTATTCTACAGTAAATACAAAAAGTGAAATGACACAATGTTTTGATGAGAACCTCTCACTCCAACACACCTTTACTACATACACTAACATGTGAGAAGGGAGGAACTGTAAGTTTACTTAGATGTGTTAGAAATCAACAGTTTTCAAAACTAACTGGCCTTCAAGTATTGAGATGTGGCAACTTCTGCAGATGGACTTAAAGAGCTCTCACCTTCCAGCATTTATCCCAGTATTGCATCAGCTTACCAGAGTTTTTATGGAGCATAGCTGGTATGTTTTAAGCTGCTTTGTTTATTTTGTGTTTTCCATGCCAGTTCAATGTGTATTGCAATTAGAGGAACAATTAAGCTTAAACTTTTTTACGTTTACATGCCACAAAAATAATGCAGCACTAAGTGTTCATAATAATATATATATATTTTAAAAAGTCATTTATTTTATAGCAAAAATGTTGTCATTTAATTGGGATGGATTTTAAAATATCTTGAAAGCAACCTGTAAGAAAAAACTAGGTGTATTTGTTTTTATAAATGTCCTAATAAATAAACGCTGTGTGGTTACGTGCAGCCCTAACTAGCTTCAGGTCACTCAGTGCTTCTTAAGCTAAGAATATTTATGGAAAAGCTGAAGTATATATTCTAAATTAACCTGTGCACAGATTAAGCCATCTATAATGTCCTCAATAAGAACATCAGTTAAACAGCTCCCTGACATACATCTCAGTTTACTCATGCATGACACATGCAATGTGATTTGCTCCATGCATAAACTGCTTCTTTTCACTTCCTTAAAAAAAACGTTCTATTCACAGCATCACCGAAAACAGCTCAAAGCTTTTACTGTTTATACTTCTAATGACTGTCATTTCTGGTGACAGTGAAGTGTTGCATCTTGCTGGGGATCAACACAATGTTTAGTGTATTCGAGTTTGGAAGAACTGAAAAAGCTTTGATGAATCAATAAAGTTAGAAAGTCAAGTGCAGAAAATGGCATAATAAAGCAATTACAGACTACAAAGTCTTCTATTTGCATTTGTCACATATATAATACCAGATGCAATTTGTCACATATTTAATCAAAAGCTATTATCTGCAGCGGACCATCAGTCTACTGCTCATGATCATAATGTACTAAATGTACTAATCATTGACTTCATCAACAGCAAAACAGATGTACTGTTCTCCCCAAATAATTCAGGAGCCAAAGTTTCTTTGTAATATTAAAAATCCAATTTCCTCTATAATCTAAGCATGTGAATGTGATGCTCATTTAAAAAGTGGTTAGTTCTGTGTGAACATGGGATAGGCATACGATCACTATCAGCTGACATTTGTAGTAAATTGGTACATCAGAGGAAATGGGGGAAAGGGGTGTGTACTTTTAAGTTTTAAGGGACTTCTAACCTGAAAGCTTCATAAGCAGGTCAGTGGCCGTTTTGGTAGAGATGTCAGGGCTGAAGATGGAGGCTGTGGTTGGACCACTTGGACTTGATCTCACCCCAACTCCAACTCCTGGTAGGTCCAGGGAGTTTGCACTGCTGCTGGCACGATCCCTGCAGATACTAAACGGGGAGAGCACAGAAAGGTCTCTCTCCTGTGGTTCCTCCTTGATGTGGACATGATTGGGAGAAGCCTCAACTGGGGGAGACGTCTGCTGCCGAGTGTCTGAATGTAGTGGAGACATGTCCGTCGCCCTCAGGTCTGTGGAACCGCTGTCACCCAACACAGAGCCCTCGCCCTCCGTGTCAGTGGTTAGCTCCTCTTTTACCTTGAAGTCTGTGCGGGGGAAGTGCTGGTGGCATCGCATGTGAAGCTTTAAGCTGAAATGTCGGGAGGAGGTAAAGGGACAAAGTTCGCACTGAAACGTCTCGCCCCGGTCCTGGTGTTGATGTACCTGGAAAAGGACGGCAGGTTTAAGTGTCAAAAATCCACACTTCTCACTGTCACTACAGAATGGATGCAAGTTGTTTTGTTATATTTATTTATTTTTAGTCATTCTGCAACAAACATTCAAGAGTAAAAAGTGTAACTAACGGATCCATATCTTTTTATGTTACCATATTGCGAAAGCTAAATTACACACTAATCAAAACTAACTTCTCAGGGTAACGAGAGGTGTTGGCTTACACAATTAGAAAAAAATAAAAAATAAAACAATAAAAAACATATCTGACCTTCATGTGGGACTTAAGATTGTCTTTGCGAGCGCAGCGGAAGGGACATAGAGGACACTGATGGCTTTTCAAGCCTGTGTGAATGACCATGTGTCTCTTCCAGTAGCTCTTGCGTTTGATGACCAGTCCACATACAGGACACTGGAATGGTTTGCCACCATCCTCTGGAGAGCCTTGAGGAAACAAAAGAAAGTTCAACTTTAGATATAGTAAGCTTATTTAAGGAATTAAAAACATCCCTTAAATAAAAAGGAAGTGACTAACTATGACCAGATCTTTAAGAGACAGAGTCGGCATACCTAAACTATCGATGGAAATGTCAGCTGGAAGCAATGGAACAATAAAGGTAAAAAACTCAGGCGTGTGTTAGAATCTTGATGATTGTTGTTGGCTTCATATCCAGCATCCATTACTGTTTAATTGGTCTTATTAGAAAGAGGCATGATTGCATTACAAATTCTACAAGGGCCTGTCAGGATAGCTTCATAAGTATTCCAGTGCTGTTCCTTGAAAAACATCTGGTAATCAGTGTTTGGTGAAATTACTGTGCTCAGCCATTCATTGACCTGAGGTGTAAAACCTCGAGACTGCCTATTTGCAACAATAAACCACCATCTGCGGCCCAAGCTCTCCAAGCTCAGCAGAGATCACGATGCAAAAAAAAAAAAAAAAAAATCGCTCCTGCTTACTTGGAGTTAAAATGAATGAAGCAGAAATAAAACAGAGGGATGAAATGTGTGAGTTTGGTACCTTTTGTGTTTGTGCTTAACATGTCCCTCACCTGTGTAATCACTGAGATTATCAGGGAAAGGAAGCAAGTTTCTCTTAAATATGCAGAGCACAAAAACATGCTTTGTGACACAGTTTTCTATTTTGACTGGGAAGGGAAGACAATAAAACAAGACATGACAGTCAATAATGAAGGTCACATTTTTCAGTCTGGCGACCAAACAGCTACCTGCATTTTTACAGCACTGCTCGACCTTGACAGCACGCTGGGTTAGAGCCCCCCCCCCCAATCCTTTTTAGCATGCAGATCACAGAATATTACATCGACTGTCTCATCTGTCTGAAGTCAATTTGATCCAGCCATTTCAGGTTTGGCGGGGTTGCGACACAATCCCTCAAAAGTGCCCATCAATCTCTCTGAAAGCATTCAGTTGTCCCTTATGACTACTTAAAGTCCGAAACTGTATCCCTCTTTACAAGAGTGAGATCTCTGTGTCCACCACTGTTTGGATTGCATGTCTACTTCTGAGTACACACTTGGACATTATACAGCATGGCCATTTCTGAGTAACACAGGGCCAGGGGGGGGGGGGGGGAAACAGTGTAAGAGAGGAAAAAAAAGTGTGTGTGCATGCATCTGTATCCAGTCAGTGGAAAGTATGATGCGATTGGCCTCCAGTCTACTGTGCTGATCAGTGCAGAGGATTCTGGTTAGCGGGGGCTGAAGCCAGGACGAGGCTGCCGAGATGGATATGGACTCCAGGGCTCCCCACTGTGTCGAGCACACACTGACGGCCCCCTTTTGGCAGCGCGCACATCCGAGCACAAACGAGCTGGTTTGGGAAGGCAGTGAGGTCTCAGTTGGAACCCCCCGTTGAGCCCACAGACCATTTCCCAGACTAGAAGGCCAGCCAGGGCTGTTTTTCTCGGTTATGCTCTCTGCTCAGCTGACAGTTGAATTGAGGCTACACTACTTGCTACTTCAGCGCCCGTGAGGTGAGAACAAAACTATTACAAAACTGGAGAAAACATGTCATGAAAGTTCAGAGTTGTGCTTTTCTTGTGACACAGTGACAAGTAAAGCTGGTACTGGTTCCACACAATGACAGTAAAGATATTTCTATCTTTTGGGATTAATGGTAAGTGTTTTTTCTGTTCTTTTTTCAATACAAAAGTATAAACTACTTTTGATCTGTAGATGCTAAATGGAACAGTATATATGAGGAAATATAGCTTCTGACTAATACATTTAAAACAACTTTTCTAATGAGCATAAAGAAAGCAGATGAAATAGCTTAAAGCATCGAAGCAAATCTGAAATTATCCATGCACATGCTATTTAATACCTTATTGCAAATTAAGATTACCTGCTTGGTTATTTGGTTTCCCTCTGCCTTTTGGAGTAGAGGGCATCAACAACTCTAGGCTTTGAGTGGGCGTCGATGGTGTGGGTGCTTTCTGGTTGTTGTCCAGCAGGGGCTTCACATCCTCTTGGAGGACCCCTGCAGATGCCAAGGGAGAGCCTTCCTTTTTCTCTGCCAGCAGGTTTCCTGCTGCCCTAGCAGCCACTTCTTTTAGCAACGCAGCAGAGGATGTCATTGACACGAGAGAAAGAAAGGAACTTGCTGAGGCCTGGTGGTCTGAAGCAGCGCTGGCTGTTGACGATGCTTGGCTCCGCTCACTGACTTTCTTGGAAAGTGCAGCGAGGGTAGAGCTAGCTGACTGTGGGCTAAATGGAGAGTTGAAGGCATCAAAGCGCACCACATCGTCTCCTCGACCACCCCCGCTGAGGGTGGGGACTGCGGATGAGGCAGAGGTGGAAGAGGAGGAAGAAGTCGTCGAGGAGGAAGCAACAGCATTCTTGTCTTGAAGTACGGCATTGGCTGCTGCTTTTAACTTTTGGATTGCAGAGTCTGGAGACAGACTGGAACCGCAGGGCGTGGAGCAGGTGGCGGGTGGCCACTTATCTGTTACACCAGCCCAAACAAAGCCACTGCCATTGGTAGTGGTGACGGAGTTAAAGGGGTCGAGGGGCTCTTGCTTGATGTTGGAGACTGAGGGTGCCAAGGAGGCAGGTGAGGCACAGCCACTGTTGTTGTTATTAGCCAGTTTTCGGGCAAGAGCACTTAACTGCTGGGCATGGTGGGAAGATGGGGAGAGTGTCAAAGGTGGGGCTAGAGCGATTGGGGGAGACTCTCCCCCAGCACTTCCTCTAGATGACCGACCCAGAACCTCTACAGTGTCTAGTTTGAGTGACCCAGCCTCTAGGAGGCGCCGTAGGTTGCTGCTGAGGGGCTTTCCCAAGGCTCGAGATGCCGTCTCGCCATACAGTGAGGACACCACAGAAGAGAGTGTGTCCTGGGCCGAGAATGCACCTCCGTCCAAGCCAAGAAGTTCCAAAGAGGCACGATGGATGGGTGTATGGCAGCCCAGTGAACTCTCGCCTCCACAGGTATCATGATCTCCAGACCCAACACTGACTCCAAGTTGTTCATCGGGAGAAGAGCCCCTGTGCAGAAGGAGCTCATCTTGGGTGTCTCCATAAGACGATGACTCTGAGCGTGTGTCAGAGGCATTCCCAAACCAGCCTTCCTCCTCCACAGCACCGCCATCAGTCCCTCCTTCCTCGTTGCCATCCACATCTGTGAGAAAAGGGACAGATACAAAACAATTTAGGTGAAAGGTAACAAGTTAGTTCCTTTGCAAGTATTGTTGTAATCAAAGATACAATATCTCTGCACTGTTATTGTGAACAGTTAAAACACTATAAATCAAAATGAGTTTTTTCATGTAGGCTTTGCATGCAACAATTAAGAGGAATAAATATTTCAAAACTATTTCTTTCAGCCTTAGGTTTTAACTGTATTTTTAATAATCGGTATAATTTATTTTATGTCAATTCATAAAGTCTATTAATACCTTTGTGTATTTGTATTCATGTTTCTCTTTTTCTTTCTCATTGTTATTAAATGTGTTTGATCTTGATATTACTTTTTTTTTTTTTACAACAAATGCCCTAAACCAATATTAATGCCTTTTAATGACACATTTATAGGTTTCCATATTGACATTATTTGCTACTTATGCTAAGGAATTTTTGTTTTTAATACTTTATCTGCAGTCATAAAATAAGGACATTTTATTATCTTAGTGAGTAAAGTAGAATTAGCTGTAGGTCGGGCGGAAATCAGTTGTCTTTAACTGGAAGGTCAGTGGGCTGATGCGAGACACTACATACTACAGTAGTAACTCAGTTCACATGGATAGCAGATAAAGACCTTGGTCCTTTCTAAAGAGCTATAAATAATATATATATAATATCTATAATGATCACTTCTTATCTCTGTTCTGGGAACAGACTAATAACTAAACATGCAAAGTTATATTAAAGTTTATTATTGTATAGAAGAAAACATTTAAGAAGTCAATAGTCTTGTAACATTTTATATTCTTAAGAACTGAAGCTGTTAAAGTACTTAAACTTTAGGTTTTTATTATGCTTTAGACACAGATTAAAATTGTTTTTTTATTAACTATTATTTTGAGTTGAAATGAATTTTTTTATTTACTATTATTTTGAGTTGAAATGCAATTAAATATAAATTGGACATCGCAACAGCAGGAGTTTACAGTAATAATGTTTGTGTCTTTTATTTGATTAAATCATCTACTAAAATCCATTTGAATAAAAACATGTTGCATTTGGGTTAAACAGCATAATGCAATTAAAATGTAATTAATAGAAATCAATTGCAAAGCTTATAATTGATTATATACATTTTTCCATCCTGCATCTTCTCCAACATACATTGTATTGCAAGATACTTATAAACATGTAATGGCCAAGATTTTTGTGCAATTTGCTTTTCCTGTCCTTTTAAACACACATTTTTCCCACCCTTGGACTGGAAGAGCCTAGTAAAAGGGTTACCATGACAACGGGTGCTTCTGGGAGGCTAGACAGCAAAGATTAGGGTAATGGAGGTTACAGAACCAGATTAATATTCATGAGCCTGCAGATATCACCAGGGAGCCAATAAGGATAGGGTTAAGGTCACCAAGGGTCATTAATATACACTTCATGTATCAATATTCATAACCAAAACATTACAGCTTGCCAGACAAGGGCGAACAAAGAAAAGTGAATATTCCTGATACATATTAACAAACCACCATAAGAATATGTCAGAAGCACCAAGACTGGGTGAAAAGAAATGTCAGAACTGACATTTTCTCTTTGTATAACTGCACACAACATCCCAAACATCTAATACAAAGATTTGGGCCAAGATTAAAAAAAATAGGCATGCATGCTGTTGGAAAACCATGAAGCAATGAAAGAATTATTCAACATTTCTTTTAACACAAACATAGCTGTCTTAAAGCAGTCTTAACCACCATGACCCCAACAGAGGTCTGTTAGCTTTGCCCCCGGTTTACAGGCAAAGGTAAAAAAAAAAAAAAAAAGCTTGCCAGGCAACTCAGCCCAACAACCTGTTGGGATTATCAGAGTTGGCTGAAATCTGGCCAGTGTGACTCAATAAAGTCTATAAGGGTGTCCAAAAATGAAAACCCACAGTGGCTACTACACCCTTGCTGCAACATATATCTTACACACTGAAAGATATCTTATTTTTTAAACACAGTCATACTTTCTTCTACTTTTTGCTGTAACATACAATTAATACAATGGTTTGTGTTTCACAAATTATGATTTTCTAAAACTGTTGATAAACCCACCTCAAGTAGACCATGTTGCGATGGCCAAAGAAAAATGTGCGGGAAGTTTATCCTTCACATTTTCTTATAAGGGTGAATAAAAACATCAAAACACACTTATTTGAGCCCCATTTCCCATATTCCTTCGAGCCAGGAGCCAGTGAGTCATGCAAGGCAGGGCTTGACCCATTTCCATGTGACATGTGAAGAGCAACAAGAGTTACTAATGGCTATAATGTGGTTAGAGGGAAATTGCAAGATTGTTGACCCAAGGTCTTAGCTTTGAGGCTGAACTCTCTTGCTTTTCAGATTTACTCTTAAGCATCAGGGTTAGGTGCAGCTAAGTACAATGCTAGGTTTCTAGCCAAGTGCCACAGTGCACTGATGAACTCCACTTCCATGGCTTTGTTTGTCACAGGCAATCCAGCCCCATGGGCAGAGTGACATTTTCCAAGGTCATGGTCTCTGGCCCAACCTCTCAGGGGGCTTAGTTTGAGATCTGCACTCAACGCTGTTATAAGTCTTCCATATATGCGTGGGGAAAAACATATGCATACATTTAATTAGGATACAACCACTTTGCCAACTATGTGATTTAATGTTTAAGTCCTCCCTCCATTGCTTTGTTTCTGACACACAGTCATCTATTTTGCCTCTGGAACAGTGGCTGGCTTGGTGACAGTAACTAACACACACATACACACACACAATGTGATGGAGACATGGAGATACAGGCTGAGGCGGCTAGCGTCTGCCACTGAAAGGGGACCATTTAGCGGTGTAATGGCGGGGATGACTTGCATGTTGAGACAAACAGCTGCAGGGTGCTCAGCAGTCTGGATCCGTTATCACTCACACACAAATGATTCACTGGTGCAGCGGTCGAAGATTTTCTTTCTGGGACACAGAAATGTATAACACCACCATATTATGAGACATATCTACAAAGTCATAGTGCAGGCGACATAAATGAAAGGCAAAAAAGGTCCTGGTAAAGCGAGCATAACCAGATATGAACACAACAAGCAGACATGACATTTTGATGTAATTTACAGTATTTGGAAGATTATTACAACAACTAGTAATGAGGAACTTGCAGCCAGCATCTACAGCTAAAATGAGTTGGACTTTTCAGGTTGTTTCACAGGCCTTTCAAGTAACCCTGCTTGTGAACTTGGCAAGAGAACACAAGCTGCTGCTTTTCTAGGTCAGAGGGACTGAGTATATGTGTGTAAAGAGAGAGGACTGTGAATTAACCAAGAGAGAGTACAGCAAAAGACAGGAGTAAAGGTAGGTCAAGGGGTCGTACACCACATGACTCGTGAGGATGCTGACTAACTTATTCCGGCTCTTTCAGACCTACACATAATTTTTATAAACACACATCCTCACACAAAGCTACTCTGTTGCTTAGCCAGGCATGAAAATTGCCGTCGCTGACCTCAGGTCTAAACAGGGTAGGGCAGAGGAGACAAAAAGGCGAAGGAAGGCAGAGACAGATAGAGGAATGGTAAATGGGAGGGGCTGATTTGCCTGGGCAGGCAAGAAGAAGAGGCCATTAGCCGATTAAGGTTGGAAGGGGGTGCATCAATACTGCGCTGATGTCAAAAGGAGAGTCATGCCCATGAGCTAATATAAGAATGAGAGAGAGAGCACCCAGGAGATAGAAAGAGAGGTAGTGCAGGTCACAGAGTCACTAAAATCTCAAAGATTGCTGACCGCAAAGACCTACAAAGTGAGGCAACATAAAAGACTGCCACAACATACTCAGGCTAAAGTTATCACATTTACATCACCAAAATGATTAGCCTCTTTCCTGCTGGAAGGGTGCGGGTTGTCTGTGTGTGCGTACATATACATGTGTGTGTGACTTTACGAGTGGGTTAACGGGGCTAAGCAGAGGGTGAGGACGTAGGAAGGAAAGCTGTGAGTATGGAGGTAGTGGAGAAGGAGAAGCAGTGGTAATTAAGTGTCCGGCTGAGCCCTAGCGGGGCTTGCCATGGCCGCAGGCTATGCTAATGAGCAAGCCCAGCGGTCAGGGCTGCCTTATTAAGAGCTCACTGGACAATATGGTAGGAGAGATGCACCACTGGCAGGCTCACGTCTCAGCAAATGACTAACAGTTTTCCCAAGGAGGAAGGTAATTCCATTAATTGGGACGCACTGGATAAGGATCACCTCCCTTTTCTTTTTTAATATTTCGTCACTTGCAGGATCTCTTTTACATTCACTTTCATGCTATTTTGTAAAAACATTTCTTTACCTAAATGTGCCTCTTCTTCCTCCTTAGAATAACTTGAAATGAAAATATCCAAAGTGCATAAAAATTGGAGTTAGAATTTAGTATATTATTTTGTGTGACAATGTATCATTTGTGGTAATAATGGTACTTTTTTGACACAGAAAATGTCAAATTGTGATATCACGTGATCACGCATTCTCAGCCTAATCACATCATTTAACTGCGACTTGACTCGTGTAGCAGAGGAGCTCAGGTGAATGAAAGAACAAGAAACATGGAGCCAAGCAGAAGGAGCATAGAATGTTGATTATGTCTTAAAAACAAGATGGTAAATACAATAACTAAGACAAAATACTCCTGTCATATCCAAAGGCGGGTTCAGTCAAATAAACACCAGAAAGCTTTTATTAAAAAACTTTTTTTTTTTAAAACCCAGGTAGCTTAATTTGTCATTGAGCCAGTGTCCCAGCACTGCAGAATACATTGGAGGTATACACACACGTACACATACAGTACTATTCTACTATTCTATTAAATCCGATGGGAAAATGTGTCCAAACCTTTGACTGGCAGTGTATACAGCCACACACACACACACACTATAGATGACAAGCTGAGAAAATGGTGAACTTTACAGAGGCTGTGGCGTCCTGTTTGGCCAAAGACATCAATATAGAGTGTGACGCTTTTATAAATGCATTTTAGTTATTTCACCCACATCTATTGTTTCACGTTTCTTCTCAGAAACACCTCTATTGTTTCTAACGACTATATGAGATTTATTCCACCATGTTAGTTGTTTTTCTATCGCTATTTGACGAGACATGACAACTAAAAGGACAGGGCACGACAAGTAAACTCTGAGGCAAAATTTCATCCAGCACACTGAGCAACATATGTACACATTTGATCATGTGATATCCTGTCCTTTTTTACATTTTTTCATTTTTTTGGAAAGTATCAACATTTTTCATTAACCTGTCATTTTATTAAAATACAGTTGTGCTTATACGTTCACATATTCTAGGAAATTTCATGATTTGTGGCCATTTTTTTTTAGAAAATATTAATGATGACAAAAACTTTTTCACTTAGTGAAAGTTAGTCCTAAGCAAACATCTATTATCAGACAACAGTGACACCTTTTAAATTATATGAAAAAAAAACTGTACAAACAATCGTGATCAAAAAGTTTACATATCCTTTAGACTTTGGCTTGTAAACATATACACGTTGACACAAATTGTTTAAATGACTAAAAAGGTAACTATCCACACCCGTCTTCTTGTAATCAGTGTGTGCATAAAAACAGAACCTGACACTGAATTCTCTGGATTTTGTTTTAATGGGGAAAGCAAAAGAATTGTTGAAAGATTTGTGAAAAAAAGTAATTGCATCGGGATAAAAGAAGATTTCCAAGGAACTGAGAATGCCAATCAGCAGTGTTCAAACGCTACTTAAAAAGTAGAAAAGGAAGATTCTGCTAAAAACAAAACCATAATCAGGTAGACCAACAAACATGTCTGCCACAACCATCAGGAAAGTTGTTCAAGATGCAAAAGAAAACAGACGACTTCAACTGAAGTTCTCTGAAAAGAAAGTGGTGTGGGTATTTCAAGGTGCACAATAACCAGGCACTTGGTTGAGTCGGCAGAAAAAGTCATTACTACGGGAATCCAAAAAAAGAACAAAAAAATCATGTTTACGAAATACACCTTTCCTCCTATGAAACAGGAAGGTGGATCGCTGATATTTTTGGGGATGTGTGAGCAAAAAAAAAAACATGGGACATTTAGTCAGAATTGATGGCAAGATAAATGCAGTGTGTTATCAAACTATACTGAAGGACGGGCACTCATCAGCCCAGAAGCTGCACAAAATCCAAAACACAAAACCAAGTTATTGTCTACAGCAGAATAAAGTGATGGTTCTGGAGTGACTCTCCTGATATCACTGAGTCACTCTGGGGAGAGCTCAAGTGTGCAGTTTATACAAGACAGCCCAAGAGTTTACAGGAACTGGAGGCCTTTTGCCATGAAGAATGGGCAGCTTTATCATTGGACAAAATAAAAAAAACTCACATTATCATGGGAATTTTTTTTTTATTTACAAAGTAAAATTGAGCAGCACAACACAGCATTTAGGCAACCGTTCTGCTTGCATTAATGATGGCTGTTTTTTTATTGTTTTTTTATTTCAATGAAAAGAAAGTTCTTCTTTATTACCATTGATAAAAAGATGAGGATTCATGTTTAACATTCAGTTTCAACATTTTGGTAAACTTAGAATCAATTCTTTTTTCAACGTGAACCATTTCTGTTATTATATCCCATTTTTGTTAGTGACGAAGACACTCTGAGCTCATCGTTTAGCTGGAATGTGAGGTGAGATGATACTCTGCTAGGATCAGAGTTCAGGCAGCAGGGCTATATATATATATGTGGTTGAGTCGTATTGAAATGTAGTGCAAATTACCATGTGTGTATTTTCAGCCTTGGCCTCCGTGGTTTGTGGGTACTTTGGGCTGCGTGCCAGAGGTGAAACAGGAAGGAGAAGTGTTCTTGGAAGAGAATGAGAGGACTGAGAGCCTGAGACCTATGAAATTTCTCAATGCAGATTAAGGGCACTTTACCCCTGGTTTGTTATTCCCTTCTTTTTTTAGCATCTTGTGTAAAAAAAACAAAAAAAAACACAAACAAATAAATCTTGCTCACAACATAACATGTGTCATCAAATCAATGAGCCTGAACTGCTTGAGGGAGAGGTAGTATAAGTACTGCATCGGTGCAGAATAAACTGCAATATTACAAGGTTGACCAATAAATATCAAAAGTCTTTTATAGGGTTACATTATTGTGGGGCACCAAGTGAAGTGTTTCTAATCATGAATTACATAGAACATGTAATGATGAATGCAAGTATATATTATACTATGATGACAACATGCATTAAATTACTAAAATATACTACATTGATGTGATAAATATATTATTTTATACTTTTATCATTTGTTTTTCATTACTGTTAACTTTTATACTAATCAGAAGCACAGTGACCTTAGAAAACATTAACTTTATGTACTGGTATATGGCTCAATAAAGAAATGTGACAAAATTGGATCATAAGTAGTCATTTCTAAAATAAGCACTACAAAAATTTACTGAACTTATTACAAACTATGTAATCTCTCTCAGCACAAACAAATATTATGTTACTGGCCATTATGTAAAAATACACATTAAGGGTTTTTAACAACCACCAAACAGCAGGAATGAATGTGACCACTTATTGAAGAGGTTTTTTGCAGTGGTCTTTTATAAAAGGTTAATACACATTTACACTCAATCAACACAAATATCAAATAGATATGTGAGCACTTGTAAATGTAAATTTTTAAAGTTCTTTAAGTAACTTTTCCTCCAAGCACCTCTTAAAAGAAGGTATATGATGCTTTTAAATCCTTCCTTTTAAAATGTAAATTATTCATTTATTGTCTGTATAAAGTAGAACCGCACCGCTTTGGTCTGAATTCCTGCTTATTCTCGCTCCACACACACCTTATAACCCTGTTCTGAGGTGCATCTTCAGAGCGA
>JBAMIG010000004.1:10421390-10443573 GCA_037177335.1 Kiunga ballochi
TCATTTTTGTGATCGTTGAAAACCCATATCGTAATCGTAATTAAAATTCGATTAATCGCCCAGCCCTAGTTTATGTAAACAGAAAATAAAATAATTTCATTTGTTGGAACAAGTATCCTTCAGAGTAAACTGAACTGGGAACTATGGAAATCTGCTACTGCAAGTCAATTACACATCTGTGACCTTAAAGCATAATTATGACGCCTTAATGATTGATGATTTGTGGCATCAATTTTAAATCCTTGTTGTTTTTGTTTAACAGAAATGATCATTATGGTTAACTTTTCTCAAAGAAATAAAAAAAACTTCTGATGTTTGATAAATATGGAAATCCTAATGTTTAAAGATTATAATTTAGAGATCTGGCCCTAAATTTTCTAAGAACTGTTATATTAAATATTACTGTTACCATACCTCATCAAAACAAATCGTTCTTTGACAAACCGAACACATACAAACATAGACTCAAAACTTTAAAATACCATATATGAGAGACACAACTTGAATTACAAGTGTTTAATCAAAAGCATCTGTAAAAGTTGAAAATATCACCCCAATCACATTTGTGCTCGACACATGGTAATTTAAAAAAAAACTATTAAGCAGCATGCCAATGACTTATTCAAATCAATTTTGTGTGATTAAGTGATTTTCTGTAGATCCTCATGGTAAAACAGAGTAGCACTTCTTCCCCCTGCATTCTTTATTTATCATTATACATGTAATATTTTCCTTTGCTTAAACATTTAAATTCTGTGAGTAAATTAACTTCCATTAAATTCATTACTATGATTTTCATGTGGTTTAGAAACCATCAGCTACAAGCAGTCCAACAAACTACTCAGCTTGTCATCAATTTCCCCCTCAATTAAATGTACTTTCACTTAACTACAGATGTTTTTCTAAGGCAAGGTAGATTCTTTAGAAGAAGAGTGAAAGCACAGGCCATCACCCTGCTGCGTAGTTTTCTGGCATACTGAAGCTTCTCACAGAGGTGATTGTGTGTCTGTAGAGAAGACGTGAGAGAGAGAGAGAGTAGGAGGGTGGAAGGTGGGTGTGTACAGTGTCCATGTATTGTTTGTAAATCACTATACTGGCAAAGGGGACACTTGGCTCCACAGCGGCACAAGCCAGGGATACAAAGCAGGGGAAAGACGGAGATGATATATATATATATATATATATATATATATATAATTGTTATTTTCTATGTATGTATGCATCTGACACTCAAAGAACAGCAAGAAAAAAAAAAGAGTGTATTGAGGAAGACTAAAGTGGCTGGGAATCTTGAAAATGCCGGTGTCTTTTCTCATGGGAGTATTGGTTTGACGTCTGGTTGGCGCAAGGGCTCAGGGCAATGTCAGCTTGGATTTTACCCTGTCACTTAGGACAGAGACACTAATCAGGATTGGTTCTAGGTCCTACCCAAGGAAAAAGGGAGCACTTTAAGGCCATTATTTGTTTTATTTTTTTATTTTTAAAAAAGAGGGTGCAAGAAGGAGAGAAAAATTGCTGTGGCACAGCAGGAAATGCTCACCGCTAACCTCATTTACATGCAGGTCCAGGGAGAATGGGGGGAGAGCTTATTCCATTTCCAATCTCCATGTTAAATGCTAGCCAGGGCAGCTGATGGGAATGAGAGGTATTGTTCACCTCATGCAGTTTTTCGATCTCCATTACACTAGTACCTGCCTTTCTGTCTGTTCTTAAAAAAATAAAAAGGTTAAAGTCTTAATAATTAAAACCTTAATTTGCAATCTACACACCTAATAAACTACATATACAGCTGTTTACCTTGTGCAAATGGTGTACTGGAACCAACCCTTCTAGGTCTATCTGTTCTGTCATAACCAGGTTGTGACCTGAGGCTGCTGCATTCAAAGCCATCCTTCACCCACTGAGTCTGTTCTATGGCATAATGATTGCTATGACAACCATCACTTAAAGCCACGGGTAGGTGGAGGAGAGATGTCAGCTTCTCGTCTACTCTTCTGATGATCTCATTTCTGGCTGGCAGGTACAACAAGGTCAAACCACTGAAACTGGAAAAGTGGCTGCATGCTACATGCAAATGACAGAACCAAATGTCCAAACAATTATGCTCCCCTGTCCAAATCAACATGGGGCTTTGCTCCTAAAACCACAAGGTGGGGATTTAAAAAGAAAAGGGGGAAAATAAATAAATAACAGTGAAAGAGATGCAGAGGGAAGGATGACCGTCGTTGGCCAGCTATCGACCAAAGTCTGGCTGTGCGTGCCAAATGAGGTTTTTAAACGGTTTTTCTGGGAGGATTTGTGCTAATCTAGAAAACCTTCTGGAGGAAGCGCAAATACATCTGTCGCTGACCACTCCCCTGTAGTGTACGGGGGATTAATGACATACAAATCTGAACCAATGTGGTCTCCATTCAAAATACTGTGGGAGTGTGGGAAAGGAAAAAAAAAAATCAGGCAATTACAAGCTGAGCCTGATTTAGTATCGTTAGAACAGCTTCCTGTGTAAATTCCTTCATTTACCATGCTTATTTGATTATCTTAATTTTTTTCTACTTGAAGTTTTGGTTTCTAAAGTAAAATAAGCTACATGGTCCTTGGATCCTTCACTCACAAATATCTGACGATTAGCTAATCTCATTAGCATCACAAGGGCAAAATCAAGTGATGCCCTTGGTAAACAAAAAAAAAAGGTGAGACCAAAGACTCATCTTTCTTCAAATGCACCAGGAGATGCTACTACATGGTGTGCAAACGGGGGGCGGTGTCTTCAGGACAAGATGCTCGCATGCATTTTAAGCATCATAAATAATCTCTCATTGCCCTGATAGTTGCTGCCTTAGAGATGACATCATGTCAATGAGTTTAACTTCTCAGGATTTTGTCCCACAGCCAAACACTTCCACTCTCCTTTTAGAGGTGATATATTGTTTCCCTAGAGAGCTGTCACTGCCTTATGGCCCTACAATGCTGTATCTGTAAGAACACCCCCCCACCCCACACACACACACACACACACACACACACACACCTCCTTGATTCTTTACATTTTTAATCTCTCAATAGAACTGATCCTACATCTCAAAAAGCTGCAGACACATAGTTGTTAGCCTGGCTAGTTAAAGACATTAGCCTGTATTTTGCTTGACTGTCTAAAAGTGCAAAGTGGAAACACTTCCACACAAAGAGGAGAGGAAGGTTAGCTGGCTACAGCACTAAAGACTAACTGAAGCCAGGCTGTGCTTCAGGAGGGAAAACTGCATGCATATGTGTGTAAGAGGCCTCCTGCCCTTCTCTACCCACACAGGAAGTGAGGTCATCTCATAGCACTGCACGATGCAGACTGTTCAGTGAGGGTGACAAAAATCAACATGTTGGTCAGCCTTTTAGCAGATGTACTTGCACCAATGACCTATAACGAATTAAAATGTTTCAAAACCACCTTTGTGGACAGTTATTGAGGATTTGGCTAAAACAGCCAGTTAGTACAGAGAAAAAATAATAACCAAGACAAAAATATATTAAAAAAAATAGCGAGAATCATCAACCATCATGTGCCAAAAACATCCCAATTTCAAGCACTGCTTAATGATGTACCACATGCTCAAGGATTTCTTCACAGCCCACAGGGGAGGCTTCTTCTTTTAAGACAGTTGAGGAAGTTCCTTATCTCTCAATGTAATACAGTGTCTTTCAAGGAGTGAAGCGTGATACAGAGGCAAACAATAAATCACATCCCTGTTTAGAGCAGGCGTCTGGCACGACTGGCCGGCTTCAGCTCCCCAGACCACCACCTCCTCCGCTGCTGCCTCCTCCACTCCTCTCATGCTCTCCATCCCTCATGCCTGTTAAAGGCTTGTCCTGCAGGGCCTGGATGCACTTGTGTGGTACAACAACAGAGAAACCGCCCAAAGCTCTTAGCAGCTCTTCCTCTCCACTTCCTCCCTCCCTCCATCTCCACTGCTACCAGCTCCTCTCTCCCTCTCCACTCAGTCTTTCCCAGCTGCACCGGCGAGCTGTTCCGTATGAACTGCTGCCAGCTGAAAGCCTGCTACTCCTGTGAGATTGCTATTACTCAGTGCAAGCAGGGCTCTGCGTAGCCAAAGGGCTGCTCTCCGAGCTGTAGATCTCCATGTTGTGACTTGTCAACACGGGGAAAAATCGTTACTAAGACCGAAGCACTTCCATTCCACACAGAGGGTTCTGATTGTGACCAGGCCGACCGGCAGGTTCTGTACTGGAGGTTTTAGGATGTCTTCTCCTGCCCGGTCTTGGTTGCAAATGATGCTCAACTCATTCAAGATACTTCAAATTTCTTTGAATTTGAGTAAACTTTAGAGAAGAGTTGTACAATTTGGCTCTAAACAACCAGCTGATAAATGCAAACTTCATAGAATAAGTATTTCTAATGATTCTGTACCATCACTGGTATTCAAAAGATTTCATAACAGCATAAACAATACTTGAGGTAGATATATATTTAGAGATATGAAACAGGTCCCTTAAAAATCAAACGCCACCAACAACTCTCCAGAAAAGCTCTTTGAGCTGCTCTGATATGAACCACTGATGTGTCTTTCCATTGGCCTAAAACAGACAAATAGCATCTTAAAGATATGAAAAATCTGCCAAATATTTCTCTTTTATTTCAAGGTTAAAAGTATTAAGAAAATAAAACAAATCCAAGATTTTACTCACATGCCTTTGTTTTTAAAAAAATCTTATTCTTTTCTATAAACTATATTTCACTTTTCCATATTGATCATTTTATTAATTCTAAAAATAAATAAAAAATAAACACAACTTGCCTTATTCTCATTATCAAATATTTGTCATTTAATGTTATCCATATAATCAAGTTATTGATATTCTGAGAGAAGTTATTAGTAGGTTTTGGTATGGACACATACCCAAATGTTTTTTTTTTTTTAGGCACCATATAGTTTGTCATCAAACTTATCTAAGCTTGTTTCATGTAATTACTTGTGTATGCATAACTTATAACAATCTTTTACATATCTATATCTGGACAGTTTCTATAAGCCTCGCAGTTGCTTTACCTAAGAAACCAGCATTTCTCCAACTGGAACATTTGTTGGGCAGTTTAATTTTAGACATGCAAATTGATTATTTTCTAATTGTTTTCTCTGCTGAAAACACAATAATACAATATCATTTAATATTATAAAACATCTTGTAACTGTTCATATCCACACATTTCAGGAAGTTGCAGGTTGGATGATAATGGATGGCACTTTGCACGTGGTATTGTACATTAGCGTGAACATAAAGCCAATAGTCGTTTGTGTTTGCTGCAGGAATGTTTAAAATGAATTTTTAAATGTGTGGTCATGAAATTTCACTGATAAGTAAAGTTGGAAAAATTAAATCCGATTTTTTTTAATGGATGCAGTGCCTGAAAATTTCAGAAAGAAATATTTTTCTCCAGTGGCCTTTGATATATAAACACATTTATCTTTTACAAAAGAATTTTGCCAAAGTGTTTTGATATATTTCAAAAAACAGTAGAGAAGATTTTTAGAAGCTATAGTTCAATAATATCCATGCCATTGTGCAATAAAATATGTATAATACACACAAACAGAAAGGTTACTTTAAATGAGGGTTACTCTTTTTAAAATAACTGAGTTAGATTGACCAGCTTACCACAGTGTAAATTAGAGTCAGTATTTAACTTGTAAGACCACTGTTCCAATACAGATCACTTTATCGTCATCCTCATTATACAAGTTAAGTAAATAAAAATATACCCACATAACAAGGCTTCAACTTGAGTTTCTTCTCAAGACACTATCGTGTGTTTTACTTAAATAAGAATGTGAATATGTTGCATCCTTGTAAATGACAATGGCTGACATATCACTACACCACCTATTAACTTTTTTAATCCAATTAATTTCACCCTTGAATTAAGTAAATGGCAGCTCTTCTTCCCCAGTGTGGTATGCTGTGTAGAACTGTCTTGCAATTCCACCCTCTTCTGCAAACCTCCTGGAAGATTCTCACTTTCCAAATGCTGCTGGCAGACATGCTGCAATTCCATCAGTGCATCTGTCCCTGCATACTTCATGCTTTTACTGTGCTTTACAATAGTTGCCTGCTTAAAGTTTGCAACCCAGTCAGCAAACTTGATTTTTTTTCCTGCAAATCTTAAAATACACTATAAAGGAATACATGGTGTTCCATTTTTCTGTTTTTGCAACATGTCAACCACATAAGCTGAGCAATTTCTATCAGAAAGACGGTGGTTCTGCCTCTTTCAAACAGAGATCACCTGCTGATTCCTAAGCAAGAGTAGACACTTCCTAACTTGGCACAGGTAGATAACCGCCTGTACAGAACTGTTTATATTCTCTGTGGTATGGTGACAACCTCATACTCTCCAGTCACATCATGAGCACATGAACACACACAAGAATTGCAAGTCCCTTTTCAGTGTTTTACATTAAAACATGTCAAACTAAATTAAAGGACTACAAAATGAAGTTGCCCTGGTTTCATCTACTCTCCAATGGGACAAAGCGGACATGGTAACTGGGTTTTTGTGCAAAACTGCTGAGCAGGTACAAAATCACTCTCATTCCTCACACTCAAACTTTTCCCAATGAGAGGGTACAACACCTTAAGACGGGGTGAGGACAAGGAGCACTACATATACATGTTAAATATTATACGACTCCTGCACCCAGATGCAGAGCCACATTTTTACATGCTGAAGTTACATGTCAGCATTAATAAAAACCTAAAGCAAAAGATTACTCAGAAATGTATACAATGATGATATATTCAGAATGTGCAGTCGAGCCTTTGTGATGGACATCAGTTCTCAACATAACACAGGTGTTTCCATCTTTACCTCAATGGGAGAGCAGTGTAAATCACATAAATAACAGACTACTGAGTAGTTCCTACAAGGACAAAGTATAAACCTGGTCTAGTGAAGCGTTTACCAACTCAACTTAAGAAATATAGAGAAAATTTATGTTTTTAAGTCATAATCCCTCATAATACATTTCAGCACAAACAACAATAACAAATAAACAATGAACAAAGAGCTTGAATTTAAATATGAAATCACAAAATCAAATCTAAATCAGAATGTTGCTCATTAAAATCTAAATTAGATCATCCCCCACCACCACTACTACTACTACCCCACCCACCCATCATTTTGGCCTATTGTCTTCTGCCTTATTTTGCTTCCAACCCACCCTGTTGCCATTGTATCAACAACACAGATAAGCAGACCCTCAAAGCCAACAATGACTACTTATGCTCATGTTCTTATTTAGTTGCATTCTGCAAAATAAGGATGTCAACTTGTACAACTTCATTTCAATGAAACCTGCACAGACACTACTTAAATAATTTGATAGCAGCAGAAAATCGTGGCTCTGAACATTAAAGGATCGGTGGGCCCACAAAGTAGACTCTGGGGAATAGATTGTCTGTCTTAAAGCGACTATGTGCATCTGCATTCCTACTGTTTTGGCTGAAATTCATTAAATTTGTGCAGAAATGTCCCACATGACACCATAACACAGGCTACATAAGCAGGAATTCAGCACTGAAGTAAAGGCCTTACTTTGATGCTCAAACTTAGAGGAAGATGCATTTTTCCTTCAGCTAAAGCTGTGGCCGGTATTCCTGGATGGAAAATGTGGTATGAAATATTGAAAAGCATGAAAAGGAGGTGAAATGCCTTCTCCTTCAACCACTAATAATTTGATGTCAAACAAGTTTGCTCTATGGTGTAACACTTTAACTACTGATACATTTACACATTCAGCCGGTCTAATGGGTTTCATTTTGTTAACATTTTAAAAATGACACCAAAGTTGGACATCATGCAAAGACCTCTAGAAATTAAAGTGAATTCTCCATTAGTAATGGGAAGCTGGCAATTTTAGGATTCTCTCCAAACCCTAACAAAGACACAAAACAAACTTTTGACCCTCAACAAGCTTTCATTTTAAAGTGCTGTAAAGCCTCCTGTCTGTGTGCCCTGCCAATTGTCTGAAGTAGCAAATAAGGTTAACATTTATGTATAAATATTGATCTTAGCCCTAAGGCTTAGCAACTTCTGTGAAAGCAAGCCAATTAAACCCCTCTGAACAAACTGTTCATTTACATCACTGTGTTTTCTCTTACTAGCAAGTAAAACATAAATGGCAAAGTCGAGTTTGTCTGCTGAAAATGAACTGCTTATTGAAAACAGATTTCTGTGTTTTCCAAGACAATAGTCAGAGGGACCCGGCATCTTTAGCCTGCCCTGTAAACTATTTCCAAGTTCAAGGCTGTGTATCATTATTCGCTTGAGCTCTATTCCCAACGCCGACAGTGTACCCCAGCCCCATCAAGTTGAAGGGGAGGGGGACAGGGCAGTGAGGGGGGCAATTCTTGGCAGAAAGTGCCCAAAGATTTTATGCCAAGAGGGAAATGGAAACCTCCTCTCATTTTCCTTTCCCCGTAATCCAATGTTTTCAAGCCCCAGCCCAACCAAGGTCATTATAATCATAGCAAGTGGAAGGTAGCCAGCGACCCACCATTACAGGAAAGTAGACAGCCACCCAGTCAGTCAGCTATTGGCTGTCAAAAAGGTACACAATTCTGTCAAGAAATGTTCAGCATCTCATCATTTTAAATGCAGTTAATCAGGGAAAGAGAGAGAGAGAGAGAGAGAAAGGAAGACAAGTGCTCTTCCAAGGTTGTGCTCAGCATGATATGGATCGCCTTGACAGTCTGAGAAGTGTTAAGGAGAATCCTTTGATCCAATGAAACCATTGCCCGCGTTTGCACATTTTGGCACAGAATATGACAAAACATCATTGAATGCTTAGCCTCATTGGGACTGACTGGGCATGATGTTGTCAACACCAGAAAGTCGCACATAAATAACCATTCCTAACTTTTTAGGATGAGTAATTAATAAGACGGTAAAATTATACAAGCAAAGTGCAAGGTCAAAAAGAATGACAGTTTTCATTGTGGCACCAAAGGTCATGTTTGCTTGTCAGAGTGAGGGCACTATACTGTACTGTGACCTCAATAGCCAGCCCATGTACCCTCAGACACACAAACACACCCAAAGAGGTTATGTGTTCACTTTCACATGTGCATGCGATGCTTGAACACCTAAAGAATAGTCTAACTTGTCGTACCGCAGAAAATAAAGCAAAACAAAAACCACCACGACCCATATATCTGGGTCTTTTCTATGATAAAGCACCCCTAGCATTAAAGCCGGTGTATTAGCTTGCCCTTTTTCACCACAGATGAAGAGATTTGAAGCTTGATATTGTGCTTGTTGGCTGGCACACCACCAGATTGTTGTTGGCTGCATAATGAAAACACACAGACTGACAGCGGCTGGCAAGAGGTGACACTTTCATTCTAGAGTGGGAAGATCCAAAACAAAGCGCAAAAAGCTTCTGACAAATTCATACTTTTCTGTGACAGTTTGTTGATGGGTGGCAGGGGGGGGGGGGGGGGGCGGCAAATTTTAAACCATAAAAAAACTTTATCTAAACGCATGAATGCAGATACAGCAGATACAGCAGTGCCTCAATGCCTACGTTGCAGGACAAGATTTTAATTTAGGGTTGAAGAGTATGTATTTGCTGACCCATTACCAAAAAAAGGGCGACTGAAATGTTACCATGAGGTTGTTTTAATTTTCATGCCTAAAAGTTATAAAATAATGATCCTCATGTTTGGCGAGTGTGGACCTAATCTGAGCTCCTTTAACAAGTGGCATTTAAAGTGAGAAAAAAATCTCAGTATTAGGTCTCAGATTTATTTAATCATAAGTTTATATATTTTAAGCTTTAATTTGCAATCAAATTTAGCTGATTTTTACTAAATATTTGCTGAAGATTTCACACTGAAACGTTTATTCATAGGGAGGCTCAACCATCGCTTGTTTCCATCACAGAATTTTGATACAGAGCATAAAAATACAATTGAATAATGTAATTGACAATACACACTTCTAGCTTAGTCCAACTTAAACACCTCCAAATACCCTCAAACAAAGAACACAGAGAAATCCCTTAGTCTCTTTGGGACCACAATTTGACCCCCATTAATACTCGTTTCCAACTAGATTTGATTTTCCCAAAGATCCCAAAGATCTTAAAGTAACATGTTTAAAAAAATCTCACACAATGAGTTTATAAAGTTGGTTGCAAATTAAAAATCAAGTTATAAAAAGGGTTAAAAAAAAAACTCCTCTCATGCAATTCAATGCACCCTAAATTTGACTCAAGAAAATAAAGACACACTGAACACCTTCCAACAAGTCTTGATGCTACTGATAGAAAAAGACTGCAATGGGTCATTTTTCATTATATATGAAAACCCAGCTCTGTGCAGTCCATCCATGTGACTTCAACTCTTCTCATGCAGCACATTAGTGAGGACTCACTGTCATTCTGTCAGTCAGTCGCTCACACTTGCACAGAGAAGCATCACTGCATCTACTGTCACCCAATGTCCACCTCCATGCCCCTCTGCCTAACCACTGCAATTCCCCCCAGTTCAATCCCCGGTCAAACACCTGAGTAGTGTATACAGTTTTTTTAAAGTGTTAATGCTGAACAATTGCAGAGATGTGGCATTTACAAAAGAGAAACGACAAATGCATCAAGCTTCAATTGATTTAGACGCGAATCTACCAATTATTTATTACATTTACATATTACTGATTAGAGGAGACGGCTGTTTAAGTGTCTAATAAAAAAAAATAGGCGCATAAGAGGAAAACAACCGTAATAAATGTCACCAATTTTCGTTGTCATTGCCCACTAAGATCTAAGGAATCCTCCAGTGGCCGGAGTCTGTTATTGCAGCTTTTCCATTATCTGGGCTGATAAAGGGACAATATCGAAGATACGGAGGGTCAAATGCACAAAAGTAAACCGACCTCCTACCTAAATAAACTATTTGGGAAGTAGAAAAGGTTTCTGCTGCGGCACGGGGATTTTTTTTTTGCCTTTTCTTTGCAGGCAACGTAGTGGAGCACAACTGTCGTTTCCTCTTTCTAAGCGCGTTATTGATCGTAGTCTGTCTGCAATGAATGGCTGCAAAGGGAAGGGGGGAAAAACCCTGAACTTCAGGTGACCGACCATGGCTCTGACATAGCCTACATGTAGACTGGGAGGGGTAGAAAAAAAAAAGCACACATCGTTCGGAACGAAAAGACTCAACACTTTTTAAAGTCGACGACAAACAAGCGCAGGCGAAATCGGTTCCGCGATGTGAAGCGGCAAAACTGAGGCGAAAGTTAGACGTTTATCGCCGAGGAAATTAAGTTTACTGAGCGTTGCTAGATAGCGCTATTGCTAACTAGGAACACTGGGGTATGGGTAGCCAGACTCAGGCTTGTCTGATCCGACTGACCCTTCATTTTATTGCGGCCAGACTGCCAGATCCTCCCCTTTCTACCCGAAAAGCGACCGAGCTGAAGCGAAGGCATTACCGAAAACACTCGGCCGTAATACCGCACACACAACCGACACATATGCCAACTGACCGCAACCTTTAGCGGAACCGGACCTTATCGATTATACTCTTAATAAAGCCACGTATCATTTATCCACTCACTGCCTTGCTAACGGTACCCATCGCCAACAACATGGCTGCCTTGCTCGGACCTAAAAAGGGAAAAATAACCTACGCCGAGTCTTTTGTCTGTTTCACCTCTATAACCCTAAACTACTGCGCAAAACACACGGAGAGCCGTTAAAATGGCACAAATTGAGTGAACGACTTACGTGAAGGCAGGCGCTTGGGCTGCTCCTGCTTCCTCCTTGGCATTTTCCCCCGTTTTTAATCACATTCTCGTCCTTGTTTAGGAATAAGAAGAAAAAAGGTTTTTCCCATTGAGACTGGAGGCGCCAGTGATGGCAAGGACTTGGTCGTGCACCTGGCTTAGCTCGGTTTAAAGTGTATTGTTGGGGAATGGGAACACAGGCGGAGGAGGTGCCGCTGTTGTTGTTGCCGTGTCTTGACTATGGCTGCTCTCGGTGCAAGTGTGTCTCCGAGCCCCTAACTAACACTAATGCAGGGATCAAAGGGCAGCAACAGCAGAGCAGACACACGCGCGTAAGCACGCACACACACACTCACACACACTCACCCGCACACATTCGCACGCTCTCACACACTCAAACAGACTCTCGCGCGCACGCACACATTGGAGGAGCTCGCCCCCGACAGCGGCGTACGTACAAGGTGCCCCTAAGCTTTCAGGGTGTATTGCCGAAAAGAAGATATATTTGAAAACGCAAATACACATATTTCAGCGGAGAGGCCATATTGATGGAGTCGGGTTACAGTCAACGTAATTTTCTTTGGAAAAAAAAGGAAGAGAAAAAACAATTAGATAGTCATTTATGTAAATGATGCTTAATATATCACAGCTTTAACTCATGTGAAACATATAAATTATTGTTAAGCAGCAAAATACTTCACAATTTACCAACATAAATTGTTATTATAAATGAAAATTTAATAAAGATTACATTCTGGAAAGGAGTAATAACACGATTTTTACACAGTTAAGTTTATAAAACACAAAAATGCATGATCACACATTAAAATCCTTCTAGTACATAGCTGTCAGTTAGGGGTTATTTAGACTGTCATTAATACTAAAAGTAGCCTAAACCTATTGAGTCTTTACAGAACTGCATCTAAAGTACCATTAATGACCATTTTAAAAACTAATAGGCCTATTACACAATTTCTGAACAATGGCTTCACTTACACTAGGATTATTGCCATCCTAGACTTTGATTTTATTTTGTCTACTTACAAGATCAATAGTCACATCCAGGTTTCATACAACTAAAACTGTTTGTTCAAACCTGCCTGCTATGCAATTTACTGAATTTGACTAAAAAGAACATGAAAAAAGAAGGTGATAAGGACATTGTGAAATGACCTGTTTTTAATCATGTGGAGGCAATAACAAGTGTCAATGTCAGAAAAAATGTCCAAAAATGATCCAGCCTTATGTAGTTATCTCTTTATCAAAGTTACAAGAGGCTAAACTGGCCAGAGCTGAATCCTCCTCCCTCTCAGCTGGGTGTTGGGGCTTTTTCACAGCGCAGGCTGTCCCCCACTCCCTGCTGTTGGACTCCTCCAGGCTGCGTTCTGTTGGCCTGCCGCGTTCTTTCACACCTCGGCCGTGTGTGAGGAGAGCTGTGTCTTCATCCCTCTATCCTTCCATCCTCCAGTCCTCCTCCTGCCATGCCTTCCACCCACCCCCAGTGGAGGCGCAGGAGGCTCGTTACCGTGGCAATTAGTGAAAAGCCCAAATTAGCCCTCTTGGCTGTCCACAGGTGACAAAGACACTTTGCATTTCTGCTAATTAGGAAACAGAACAACATGATTAAATGGGGCCTATCAGGAGGAGAGTGGACAAACATGTTCCACAAATAGCAAAGAGTGATTTATTATTGCATCTCCTGCACAAAATAACGAAGACATCCCTGTAAGGGTTTTCATTTGTGAAGAGGATAATGCTGGGCTGTGATGTTGCAGATTTAATCGACTTTTGCTTGTGTGACTGTGCAAACAGCTGTGTTTCTCACCTGGGCTCGCCACTGGACATTTTGTGAACAGGTGCTTTGACCAGAGAGTGTCCAAGCTGTTGCAAGAAAAAGATGATCATTCAGCTTTTTTAAAGGGGGTTTGTTCTTGCTAATTGGTTATGTTTTTGTACAGTACAGGAAATACATGTGTAATAGTTTTATGATGATGCTTAATCTACCTTCAGAGAAAGAGCTCTCTGATCAAGCATGTTTTTTTTTTCTAAAATTCAATTTCTTGAGATGTAATAGCTTAAAACGAGCTATAAACTGAAGAGTCAGTGCTGCCTATTCAGATTTTGTGGTTGTTCACTTGCTTTAAATGATAATAACATAGAAAAGGGTGATTTTAAAAATACATAAAAAGATGATGTTTTTCACAGTACCTTTTTTGCAACACACAATCAGTAATGTTTCTTCTAAAGTTTGCACGGATAAAACTCCAGATAAACATGTTTCCACATCAGGTCTAGTGCCTCTGAAACGTTTCTCTTAGTGTTGCATGCTGGGCTTATTTAGTGCTCAGTCTTCCTCTGCATGTCCCCTCTTCACTTATTACACCACATTAAAGAGAGATTATTAACAAACTCCCTATATAGCAAATGCAGTTTAGAGTTGGCTTATTCTTGACAAAGATTGTTGCAGAAATGTAAAACTTCTGCATTTGTAGCCATCACTTCCACTAAGTTACAGTACAGCAAATAAACCATTGTGGGGTTGTAGTGTTTGTCTTGGTGGTGTTTTTGTTCCCCCAGTGAGCTTGGTCACTATGGGGAGGTCACAGCCTGTTCTCTGACCCTGACAATGCCAGGCAGCTGAGGTAATGCTAGCAACAGGGCAGTCTGCTGATTGTAACCATAGCAACAATGACATGACCTCACTCAGGGTTGAACCTAAAGGTCATTCCTCAATAGTTCAGCTACGTTTCCAGCAACCGCTCTCAGTTTTTGCTGCTAGAGCCCACAAATGTTGATATGATTTATGTTTTTGAATCTAAATAATGGGATGATGGGTATTTCTGTTTGCTAAGTTATATGCAGAATAGATGTAGGGTCAGACAGAAGAGTTTTGTAATGTAGCTTATGTGTGGGTTATGAGGAGGTGCTTTAGCGGAGAAAAGATCAGACTGGGGAGAAATTAGTAAATTGATTGTGTGCCTTGGGGCCAAACTGTGCATCTCCTTGTTTCTTTTTTTCTGCCTCATTTTCTCCCTCTCCTCAGAATTTGTCCTGTTGGGCTAACGTTAGGCTCAGCCAGTCAGATGTTGCCCTGGGGTAAACAGAAACATCTGTCCCCTGCCCAGCCGTGACTGTCGCTGAGTGATAAATCCTGGGGTGGCCTGTGCCAGCGCTGTCCGGTGTGCCACCTGTCCCCCTCCAACACAATATCCAAAACCCGGTGCTCACACATAACACGCACACACCTCACCTTATTTGCACTCATCCGCCTTCATCCTGACAGTGTGACAGAAGCAGGTGGTTCACTCCCTTTTTTGCCCTCTGGCCTTTTATGCTCTCGTCCTCGGTTGGCACATTTATGCAGGGTGCGAGCAAGTTGTCGCCTCTAGCAAATACCAATGGAGACATCCCTGCACAAGGTACTTTAGTGGCAGTTTTAGGAAACTCAGAAACTTATCATGGTTGTTTTGATTTATTAAACAGTCTGCAGATCAGATAAACAGACTTACAGTGAGAAAAACAAAATGTTGTGGGACAGAACAATGGCAGAAACGCAGGAAATTTTAGAGGATATGATATTCAAATTTTTTTGGGAGGTTGTTTATGCTGCAACTCATCTGAACCTGTAAATCAAATAGTTTGATAAAAGATACAAGCAGTGGAGTGGTTTCTCACATTCTGTCATGTCTCCTGCTACCACTTCCTCTCTCCGCTCAACTTTTACTAGTGTGACAGAGGCAGGTGGCCAACTTCCTGCCCTTTGACCTTCAAAGTTTCCCTGCAGCCAGGAGACAGTTAAAACACACGTGCACGCACAAAGGAGGAGTCTAAGTTGCCCTGGGTGAACTGGGGCACAGGTCTTGTGAAAAGGCCCTGGAGGGAAGTAAAGGTCCTTAAACTCAGGGACAAAAGTTATTTTCGGGCCAAACTCAATGGGCTGAATGATCATCATTGTTCCAAAACCTCGCTAAATGTAAAAGGCAGATGCATGTGTAGGTATGAAATGCAGCCTTGCACTCAACCAGTACCACGAGGAATTATTGTGGTAATCAGTAACAAACACAATTCTAGCAACAAAGCCCTTCTGTATCATTCTACACTATTTTTTCCCAGTCCTTGATGAGCAAATGGGGAAAAAAGTTTTTTTTTGTGTTTTTCCAATGATCTATTTGAGCCTTTTTCTTTCTTTGGTAACATGTTTAGGTTTATGTCCAAGAAAGTAGTGGAATTCACATCATTCAAAGCAAAAGTTCTGGTCCAATATGAAATTTCTTTCAGCTGTACTTTCAGCTTTTGTACATCCATGTGTACGACTTGCATGTTTGTTTTATGTCTGTATGTATGTGTAAGAAGACCCCTGCTGATTAATGTCACTTCATCTTGTAATGGAGTGATCAGAACACATTCTGAAATCTCTAATGTGCTACCAGTCTCAGCTTGATTTTATTGCCATGGTCTAATAGGATATTGCCACAATCATTTTTTGGATTAACTTCCATATCACTGCTGCTAAACCGAGTGAGGTTTGCATGCGTGCAGGCACACAAATGATAGGGAAGGGAGAGATATCTGTGATGGTGGGCTGCTCTGGACGATTAATTTCCCATTCAGCACCTCCTTCATAATGTGCTGCTTTTGTTTGTCACAACACTTTTCATTGTGATCAGTTATCGCTGCTCTTTTTCTTCTTATAGAGTGAGAGACATGTTTTTATCCTGTTAAAAGTCAGATACTGAGGTCTAATTATGCTACTCATCATTACTTTTTTTGTATATATCTGAAATGATGACTTGCTTGTCTCTGGCGCATACTTTCACATAAAGGATAGGCTGATCCCTAATGAAGATGTCTGGCCTCCTTATACACACACAAACGTACACACAACACTCTTCTTTTTTTTTTCCTCAGCAAGGAACAGGCAGCTATATGCAGAGGAGGCTGCCCTTGCTCTGTGAGTCCTTTGTTTCCCTGCATCCCCAAGCTCCACCTCTCTCTCAGCTAACCCTCCAATGAGAAAGCCTTCAGGTGTTGACCTTATCGGGTGTGGGTCAAAGCCAGGTCAGGGATCTGTTGCTAGGCTACCATCAGATAACTGGCTGGGGCAGGCAACAGTGGGCAGCTCTGTCATTCAGGGCTTGTCATGTAATCTTGTTCATTTGCAGACAATTGTCTGGACCCCAGTAAGGCTATCTGGACCATAGTGTTGTAATGAAGCACATTAAAATATTAAAACTGGCCATGCTGAGTATTGGCAGGTCTGCTTGGCACATGGCTTTTTTTTTTTTTTTACACTCATGCCAACCGTCATTCAGTAACACGAACCCCTTAAACACGCTTGTGTGGTTGAGTGTGTTGAAATTTCAGAGTTCTTCAGGATGGAGTTGTATTCACTTGTTTTTTTTTTCCTTTCGTTTTGTCTTCGACCACTTGACGCATACTGTTTCACATAATAGATTGCTACTTTTAGATGAAATATAGTTGATGATGTAATTGTGAAACTGTTGGATTAGGATGAACAAGCTTTACCAACTAAATGTGTGAGGAAAAAAGTCCTAGTTTGGTACAACCCTACCAATTTTTTTTGTTAATTTGTATGTAGACTAATGTGCTTTCAAAAGCTGCCTATAAATAAATGGATGAATACATGCATGAGTCATGGCTCATTTAGGGGTACAGGTGTGGAGTCATCGTGTTGTTTGCTAACCTATAACCTTTGAATAGAGCACAAAGACTGCTTCAGCCGTCTGTTTGAACACAGAAAGGGAGAAAGGAAGTGATGGGAGGGAGGGAGGGAGGGAATGAGAGAGAGAAAAGTGAAAAAAGAGCGAGTTGTTGCATCTTCACACCAACATGGTCTGTTCTCCCACTCTGCCATTCCGCCACCTGGACCGAGCTATGTGGGAGACTGCGACACACAGTGATGAACGACACCAAACTGAGCAATTTCTGTTCACACTGCAGGTCATGTGGAGTGAGACGAGTTGACACAGCATCTGTGTCATATCACAGGTTCCTCTTTGGCGACACCTGCATTTTGTCATTGTCACCCACTCAGGCGTTTAGGTTAACTGTCGAGCCGGTGAGGAAGTGGCCTTCAGAGGAGCAAGACCTCAGATAGTTAGACATAAAGAGACATAGATAAGGCACGTGGCGATTTATCCATGCCAGTCCTTGTACTGTAGCTCCAACATGGGATCTCGTCTGTTAGATTGGCGCATTGTGAAAAGACGTTCTCAGTCTGGGAAGTTGCCAGCTGACATTCCACGGAGACAAATTGAGAGAGGCTCGGCAGATTTATCAGGCCATTGGCTCGCCTCAGGAATTCTCTTGTAACATGGCACTCCTGTGAAAGGGATAAAGAAATTAGTGTAAAACAGCCCCGCCACACCACTTCTCCTCGTCGGCATCCACTGAGATATCCAGTAGTAGTTTGTGAAGCCACTAACACACACACATATACACATATACACATATACACTTCCTTTATATGCACAGATATATATCTATATCTATATATGTGTGTCTCTCTATCTCTTCCTCTCTTTATATAGGCTATATATATATATATATATATCTTTGCAAATGGGTGGATGGATTTGTGTGTTTGTGCTTCAGTCCTCTTATTGCTATGAATATTCAAGAGGGTGAGCAAAAGAACATTGCTGTATTCCGGCTGTTGAGTCACAGGTCCTCGGTGGCAGGAAGCACTGCTGGTCAAATGACAGAGAGAGTGTATGAAAAAGAAACACGGAAGACAGAGAGATGTGTGTGTCTGTGTGTGTGTAGGATTTAAAAGGAAATGCTTCTGGCTGTCTTGGATATTTATTCCCCTGTAAAGCAATGAAGTGTTAACAGAAACAGGCCAGATATGCTCTTAATGTAACAGCGAGAAGACTGAGGAGTGTTTCTGCATGATTTTATAAAAACATGTAGCCTACTCATCTCAAACCTGTTGTTGTTCAATATAGGAATTGAACCCCCACCCCCTCCATACACAATGAGGAAAACAAAAATTACATGCAGCGTGACAGTATTTTTGAAGCCTTCGCACCACAACAAATCATATTCATCATCAAATAACAGGCATTAATCATTAATTATTTGTGTAAGCATCACTGTGTGAAAACCACTTCTTGGCTTTGCATACAATAGAGTCCTAATGCCATCCCCCATATCATTTGTCAGCATCTAGAGGTTATCTGCCAAGTTGATGAACAGAGAGATTGGCTATGAAACACAAGGTGTGACAGTACGGCAATATGTTATAGTATGCAGGCAGAGCTCATCAGGAAAGAGAGGACGAGCGGCTTTGTTCCAAATGTCACAATGCATATTTATGGGCGCACTGGAGTGGCTCTTTGTATAAGCACCATTCACCATCTATCAAGCAAAACCACTACAGCGTCTCTTTGACAACTTGGTAGGTTGTCGTTGTGCGACAAAGTGATCAAACTGGGCAATCTGCTCATGGCTCGAGTCAAGTTTTCTAGTGAAATCGAGTGTCATTTAGACAATAAAGTAAACTAACAGAGGTCTCAAAAATGTGCCAGCTTCACCCGGCAATACGTAAATGTAGAAATTAATTGTCTCCTGCTTTCTTTTTCGTGCCCTAAATTGCATTCCTCGCCTTAGATTGAGTTATTAAAGCGAAGTGGGAGAGGTCTGACAGCGTTAAGAGAGAAAGATGGGCAGATAGACTGTTTGAAGCAGAGACTGCAGCATAAGCTCCATTGAGCTCTCTCTCCACTGAGGAGGATCTCAGGAGAGTTGTGCACTGGCTGGCTGCGCCTGGACTGTGCCGAGCAGGATGGGGTAGTCTGACTGTCTGGCTGTTGTGCCACTCCTTGGGGAAAGAACATGGCTCCAGGGCTGTAGCTGATTTGAGATGGTCTCAGGACTAACCCTCGGGGGATACCAGCCAGGCAGAATTGGTTCTCTCAACCTCTCTTTTCAGAATCAGTGGAGCTTGGTGTCTGCAAAGAGATGGAACAAGAGGAAGGCTTTCATCTTGACTGCAAACGGCTCTGTGGATTTCCTCCAAATTACAGGGAGTGATTACATCCCACCTAGTCTGCCTGGTGCCCACCCTCTTTACCCAGCATGGAGCCCCTAGGTCAGCCTACCACTGTCAACTCTCAGTGCTCATGGCTGAGTCATTAAGTGGAAGTTGAGCTATGTGTCATTGGCATGGAAAAATAAGGAGCAAAACCCAGGCCACAGGCAAACATGCACTCAGTGGGCAAGTTACCAGTGTATTATAAATGTTAGCTCTTTAACAGTCACCTACAATAATGAGGGAAGTCAGGATGGTGAACTGTTGTCTAGTTAAATGTGGGGGGAAGGAATGGAAAAAGTGACACGAGTATGAACAAGTTAGGCATTTAATATAACCCTTAGTGTGACAAAAGCTAAACATACAAGCATCAAACCACAAAACTGAGATTTCCTGCCCCCCTTTTGATGGCAGAAAGGTTTCCCATTACTTCCACCCTATTACCTCCATAGAGTAAGGGATAGGACCGATGCAAGAACAGGGGTAGCACTCTGTCTACCTATCTGTATTCTTTTCTTTTTTCTTTTTTTGAAAACTCCCCCAAGCTTTTCCATTATCTTCTCCATATCAAGCTCGACCTCAAGAGAAAACCTGGCCTCAGAAGGGTCAATGAAGTCTAGAATTTCTTCTTATCCTGCACCACCAACCCCCACATCTACCTCACCCCCCATCCTGAATATTGCTTTAGGAAACAAGAGGGATGTGCTCCCTCCTCTTTATTCCCTCTCACCTAAAGCCCTCGCTTGCTTCGGTCCAGTCCCCCATTTCCCACCTACAATAGCATCTCCCTTCACCATAATCTTTCTATTTCACTAGCCTGACTCTCAGGGTCAAGGGGTCTGGAGATGGAGACAAAATTTGTCTGTCAACTGACAACACTGCTGTCACAATTTCTGGCTGACCACCCTTTACTGAATGGTCAGAGCATCTTCACAAAAGTAGTCACTTACTGTTTGTTCAGATATTTATGTTATTTTTCCTTTATATAGTTTTGGAAATCTGTCTATGTCTTTACCAAGTGATTTTTTTTTTAATCTCTTTTTTCTTTTTACCTTTATAGTGACAGAAAGTGTATGTTGCATAAAAATAAAAGACCAGTGGTAAGTTTTCTTTGGGAACTGATTTGCACCCAATGGGCTTGAAGTCATTTGAATACAAATCATTTTAAAGTTATAACATTGTGCTAAGTCCCTGAAGTAGCAAAAAATGTTGCATATTCATTAATATTTCTTCTGAAAGAATATGTTTTGCATGTTTAACATCAATGGCTGGTCAAATTAAATAAAATCTGACAAATATTTAATAAAAAGTACTGACAGGCTGAAGTTGAACAAATATGTAATGACATTTGGTATTTTTATTGACTTATTTTACCTAAGGTAAAGGACATAAAATAAAGGTTTTAATAACTTTTAATTTAATTTAAACAGGAATAAGTAAGCCAAATGATTATTTTACTATTTCAGATATTCATAAATTAAAAATTGCCTGGATGTGCTCCCTGGTGTGTGTTAACAAGAATGTTTGGGGTCTTTCTGTGTGGAATGTGCATGTGTGGATTCTCTTTACTCTAACGTACTCTAACGTCCAAAAGCATTTAGGTTCAATGATGTTTCCATATTCTTCTTAGAAATGCATGTTTGTGTTCATGGTTGCTTGTTTTTGTGATGGCCCTGAAATGGACTCGCAACTTGTCTATTTGTACTATATCTCTCATTTAGAAGCAGTTGGGATTGGCTACAATCCCCTGCAATCCCACATTGGAAAAACTGGATATAGATAATGCACAGATTAACATGGTTTCTGGTCTGACTCCCTGACTCATGCCTTATTTGGGCATGCTTCCTGCTGACTCTCTTTGATTTCAATTAACACAATCAGTTTTCACTTTGCCAGTTCTTTACCAGATTGTCTGCAAACCTCACTAGGATTCTGACTCTCCAGCCTGTTCCTGAACCCACCCTGTCATTTTTGGACCTGATTCTGATCTGACCCTGCTCTGAGCCTCTGGCCCCCTCCTGGATAGATCTGACTGGCACTGAACCTGACCCTTCTCTGGTCCCCTTCCCTCCTGGATTTATCTGACTGGCTCTGGACCCAACCGGGCTCACTTGGCTTTTCTGCAAACAAGTGGACATCAAGTCCCTCCTGTTTTGTGGTGGTATGGAGTATATTCCATCCTGAGTGACTGCACCATTTCTCTATTAAACATATATTTATATTCTTTCAGTCTGTCACTGGTCTTTTCGAGTCTATTAGTTGTGAGGGGGGGGGGGGAGGGGAGGGGAGGGGGGGGGGGGGGGGGAGGGGGGGGGGGGGAAGGGGGGAGGGGGGGGGGG
>JBAMIG010000004.1:10461398-10476180 GCA_037177335.1 Kiunga ballochi
ATACATACAAGCAGCTTCTTCTGCCCTTCAATGCGTTGTTCCAGTGAAATACCGGGGAGTGAATGAAGTGGCTTAGAGACAAGTTCCTTGCTCTTCTATTAATTTCACATTCTCCAAAGAGACCATATATATCTTGTATCTATTTAATTAGCTCTGCTGTCTATATGTTGCAGAGATTTATTTTACTCCCTACATTATTGTCCGGACCAGTCGAACATGGATTTTATGAAACGTATGCATTGCATATCTGTGGACTGTTTAGAAGTGGAAACATATTTAGCATCTGAATCATTACCAGACACAGAAAACAGCAATTCAAAGAGATTAAATCAATTTAGTTTTAACTTATATTCACTGTATCTCTTTACTGACTTTGACATCAAACAGTATGAGTAGTGGTTTAGTTTACTTAAGTACAAAAGGAATGTTTACAGACACAGACCAGTGCTGAGGGCCTAAAGCAGCTTAGCTTGGATATTTCTTTGCAAAACAATTAAGGACACATGTTGTGAAATCAATTCAAAACATCTCAATAGATGATTTATTCATTTGAACAAAACTAATACAAATTTTATAGATGTTTTTCTTTTTACTGTTGTATGTTCCTACAGTAAGCAGCAGAGCCGGGCTCCATCAGTGAGTGGAGCCGATGCCCACTAGGGGTCAGGCTGACACAAAACATAACCACATTCATGCATGTTCATGCTAAGACACATCTGCACGCTCTAGGATGTTTCAGCTGTATGACCTGTAAGTTGAGATAGTAAAAGAAAAACATTCAGCTTGATGGTAAAAGAAATATTAATATTTTGGTAAAAGAAATTAAACAAGAAAAATCATGAATGGCTACACAAAAATCAATTCAGAGATACGATGCAAATATTATTTTCCATTTTTAAATGGTTAAAATGAACAAAATAAAGAGATAAATGATAAAGGAACTGCAGATAAATGTTTCTGTTTGACTTTGACATATGTTTTCAGTGAAAATGTATGAAATGGTGACCAGATCAGCTGTTTTTGAAAGAATGATGGCTAACTTGCATCACAACGAAAACTAAGTTGCATCACCGTCTCACTGAGGACGATGAATCCAAATAAAATAAAATAGATATGTGAATAGGTTGTAAAATTTGCTGACACCCGTCAGCAGGAACTGAACCATAATATGAGCCATAAACAAACATGCTGCAGAATTTTCTTTTTCAACAATTCTTTCTTGAGTTTTCTTTTACACATATCTTCAAACTGCTTCATTTTCTCACGTTTTCTGAAATGTATCATATAAATTGAGCTTTTTCTATCTTAGTCAATTTTTAATATGAACCGTTCTTATTTCTACTGTTTTAGACCTTCACCTCCTAAAAAACATTTCAGAGTGGAAAAAAAACAAGCAGAATTTATTCTGGTTATTGAAAGAACTTAGAAAAACTTTTGTTTCTTCACAGCAAACTGCATGTTAGATTTCCATTAAATATATGTTAAATATATGTTAAATATATGTTAAACTAATAAACTAAATTAAATACATAAAAATAATACATAAACTTTTAAAAGAAATATGCAAATTGTTATCTGCAACTCTATCCAGACAATTAATTTAATTTATTTAATCATTTTTCAGGAATGTTGATATAGTCATTACATATATGTGTATGTTCAATATGTAATATATATATATATATATATATATATTTCGTATTAGATCATTTGTAATTTGTTTTGCATCTCAGACCTTACTACGGTAATAATAATATTATTAATAATAATGATGATAGCAATAATAATTTAACCTTTTTAAATAAAAGGGAATAGAAGCTTTATGTTCCTTAAGTTTGCACAATATGATCATTTTATTTTCCCACTTTTAAATGTTACTAAACAAGCCCTGTGTATGTTTGTATGTGTGAGTTCAAATGCTTGTGGTATATTGCACCGTGCTAATAAACAAGCCAGCAGACAACAGTAAAGTTTTTAACAAGCTGTCAGGGGCCACAACATTGTTCTCCTGCAACTGTTAACACAGCTCACCAAACAGCTCCAGGTAGTGACACCCTGAGAACACTGCAGATCACCTCTGTGGTCCAACATGCAAACAAAAAATGCACACATGCTGTTTCTTCACTCGCGTTCTCACTTCTGGCTCCATATAGTCCTAAGCAGCTAATAGGCGTCAATGTTGTAGCTTAATGGAAGTGCAGAGAGAGTTCTGCTGTTGAGGTAGATAGGGCCCTCTGGGCAAAAACACATTAACCTATTTGGAGGGCGTGAATTCTAGATGGTGTTATTAGCAGAGAGTCTGAACACCTTGAGCTGAGCTACTCTAATACACAGTGTGAGTTTGTGCTGGTTTGTCAGAGGAGTGCGAGGAAGAAAGAAAATTCTTGTTTTACCTGCCAATTCCTAACCGGAGGGAAGGTCTATCCATCTCAGCAGTGTTAATCAGGGGGTTGAAGGCAAAGCTGGACCTCCTTCATTCTGGGTTTTATTAGCTGTTTGGCTGCTGCACAACAAAGTTAAAGCAGTGTAGGATGACAAATGTGAACCAAAACCTACCAAATAACCATTTGAGTTTGATGGGATAAATGTAAGCAAAGACAAAGTTCAGAGCCATCTTGATAAAAAGTTACATTATCATCAGTCAGTTAAAGAAAAACATCCATCAAGCAACGACTTGGCTGCCACAGTCACGACTACATACTCAATTTTGCACTAAATGCTTAGACAAAGACGAGACAGTTACACTTATGCCATCCACTAATTCTGCCCAATTAGCCAATTAAGGCTAATTACAGTTTTAGCTTTGGCACAAGGATTTTCATAATTAACCATTTATCAAATCTCCACCCTACGTCTCGCCAGAAGACACCCAGGCAGCAAAGCAGAGAAGGCTCCCGCTCCTCCAGTCTCCCAAAGCCACATTTCCCAAGAGAGCGTAAAGCTGTAACTGAAGCCACTCATTATCTATTACAGCTGTAAAGTAAGACCTATTTTATTTAACCCCTCTCTCTCCCTGTTCCTGTTTAAAAAAATAAAAAATAACCAGGACAAGTTAATTCATTGCTTCATGACGATTTTATACACACTGGAACAGGGATATATAATATTCAGAATGAATCTGATCACATCCTAGATCGCCACCTGAATGACTTCACTGAGGTGAACACGAGGCCACAGGGCCTACAACCTGTCCTGTCTCCCTCTGCCACACACACACACACACACACACACCCACACACACACATGCTCGAACCTCTATTGTGCCACTGCATTATCTACTTTTGGTAAAATTCTCCAGTTTCACAGTGTAAGTGAATTTCATCAAGTTGTACATTATTAAAGGGCAGAAATTATTTAGTGAATATTCATTATTTATATTTATACAAGGAGCTTGTCTGCAGGGAGCAGGTCTCATTTTCAGCCTCATATTTTGTAAACAGGCAGTCACAGAAGTGACAGTTCCTCTGATTTAAAGAGACAGGCCTGCTTATGGAGAGTGATGCCTACCTTGAATTCAAATGGAAAGGTGATCAATTTTTAATATTTCTTTTCATGCAGCATTTGCATTGAGTCTCTCCGTGTTTCTGCTCTTGTCGCAGCTCCTCCTTTCAAATGGACAATGGATGGCAGGCAGGTGAGTGGAGAAACGGGGAGGGAAAAAACATTTGAGCTCAAGCTGAAAAAAGGGCACTTGTTTTGTTTTAGAAAAAATAGAAAGAAGGCTAAAAGAAAGTCACTTTTTGCTCCAAGCTGACCTCTTTGCAGCTTCAAGAGGATTATTGATGTAATTCCTCCTTGATGTTTTTAATAGAAAAAAAGGGAACGAGATGGATTAGGGAGTCACGAAAATACAACAAAAACATATTTATTTAAGAGGAAAAATCTCTATTGAGTGGATTTGGAGTCGGCACGCTGAAAAAAGTTTGGTCATTCATGGCTGCAGCTTTTAATATGCCTCTTCTTATGTTAACAACAGAACAGACAGCCATGTCCATGTTTGTTAGTGTGTTCTCACACCTTCACGCCCCCTCCTGCCTGACTAGATGGCAAGTATGAACAAAATAGCTTTTCAAGGGGAATAATGTAGAACAACATCACGCCAACTTTAGGATATATTTATATATTTCTTTGGGCTGACATTAATTTTAAAGCAGCATTTTAAAGTCGGAAAAAAGGGAATGCTACACTCAAACTGAGTTATATGGTTATGCAAATGAATGAAATGAATGTCAAAACTGCAGTGAAGAATTGATGAGGACAGAGAGCGCTTGTCTCGGTTGCGAGGCCCGCGGATGACTGAGAGGACAAGTGACGTTCATTTTCAAAGGAAAGTTTCATGCCGCTATCATGGCAGCCATTGTGACTCGTAGATAAATTTTAATGCCCCACTCTGACGATCCTGTGTCACTCTCCCTCTTCCTTTTTCTTTCTTTCCTTTTTTGTAAGCACCCATTGCCATCTCCTCTCCCTATCTGCGATGACATCCGAACAGACACATGTGCATGTGGCGCGCCAGGACCCAGAAAGCCTCTGCACATGGAAAGAAAGATGGGGGGAAAAAGTCTTTATAAAAGATTCATCACAAATGTCTCTAATCCACTACTGCATTGTCAAGGAGATGTTATAAAGCACACATTGTAAATGGATTCTTCTCTCACTGACTAAAGTCATTTCTGCAGAGGGATGGGGGAGTGGAACCCGGGTGACAGGGGGCATCCTTGTGTGGCACCAGACAAGTACATAGTGTGAGCAGATGAGCGGCACTCTCTGGGACTGCATTACTACCTGTCCCCAGTGCTGCGCTGCCTGTGAGCCCGACTCTAATGTACAAGCTGGCCACATTCCCCATGTCAAGGCCTTGACGTGCACATCAAAAATTACCCAACCTAAAGTGACAGTCTTTTTTCCTCCCACCTCCCCCCTCCACTGCAACTTGGCCTACTAGTAGAATGCTTTGAAAACCATGACTGCCAGTGCCACTACTGTGGCAGGCACTTTATTTATTCTTCACCGCAGGCACTGGAAGGTAAAACAATATGGATGGCACAGTGGAAGTTCATAATATTAGCTTTGGCTGTGGGCTCTGGGCCATAAATATAACACTGCCTCATGAAGAATATGATTGGTGCCACTTGAAGAATCAAGATTTTGAGCAAAGGTCTGGGAAAAAAAATGGCGGATGGGGTGTCACTACTTTCCTTTCATCTTTTATCAAATCACCGTTCAACTCCTTCATCCTCCCAGCGCAAAGTGACATAAGTCTCTCATGCTTTTAGTGGCACTTTGAAAAATAAGATCTCAGTGAAGCAAAAATAATCACTCTTTTCAACACTTCACTTCATCTGGCGATGCTCTTCACTCCTCCATTTCAGTGCCTCTTCAATCACATAAGATGATATTGGGTATTACTTATTTATTTTCTGCCTGTTGGAGGGGCGCAGGGGTTGAAATAAGGAGGAAGTGACAAGATGGTGAAAAGGGAACCTCATCCTGCCACAAACAAGCATGAAAACATCCGCACAAAATTTGACACATTTTGTGTCGCTTTGATCTGTTTCACTGCCTGACTTTCCCTTAACTAAAACCGTGACATTTTATGATCTTTTTAGCCCCGTCATCATGCTAAATTACCCCTCTGTGTGTGTGTTTTAGGAATATGAGGGAAAAAGCAAAGAGATATTTAGGTATCTCATGTCTTTTGTTACACGATTCTCTCGAGGTCACAAGTTTTTGAAATCTAATATGGCTGCTGAGAGGTGTATTGACATTTTTTAAGGCAAGCCGGCACATCGTGCTGAACTTGCTCACAAACGTGTTCATCAACATACAATACAGAACAGACTGGATCAAGGACAGGGATACAGGCGCCTTTGCCTGATCTGGAGCAAAAAAACAACTTGCCGTTTCTTCCGATCAATAATCTTTTGTTGCTTGGATCTCGCCTCTGTTCTGTTCAACACGTCCCCAGACTGACGCTGTTTCAGTCAGTGCGATATGTCTATTAAACTCAAAGAGAATAGGAGAATAAACGGCTTATTTTTAGGCTTAGGGGATTAAATAAACAACTGCAGAATAATAATAATAAAAAAAGATGTTTTAAAGATCGACAAGATCAGCACAGTACCACAATTACAATAAATCTCATTATTATGTATCTATTTCACTTGGCAGGGCTTAGAATAAACTCTTCCAGGGTATCAAAAACCTGACCTTTTCTAACTGGAAGATCTTTATTGCCTCCTACAAACAGTAAAGTTGAATCTCTGAGGGTTTAATAAATAGCTTATAGGGCCAATTTACAACACTTTACAATAAAGGAGCATTGTTTTGAACTGTTACCTAAAAACCTCTTCACACTCCAATTGCAGCCTATCAATTAAATTATTTCAAAATAATAAATGGATAGGATGAAAAACACCATCCAATCATATTACTGACCCATTCCAAACTCAGTTATTATGTCCCCACAACCCCTCAGCTTGCTACCCTCCTCATGTAAGTTCACACACTCTTAGAGGCTTGGAACAAAGCCAGAGAGCTTACCTGTATTAGCAGGCATATTAAAACTACAGCAGCCTACACACTTTAGAGGCTTCAGGGGAAGTCGGAAGTAAGAAAGGGGTTTGGACTTTTGAACCGTGAATTTCAAAACGCTAAGACTGCTTTACTTCTTTTACTTCTACCCCACTTTTAGACGTAAAGACCACAGATGTCACATACAGTTATTGGAGTTACTGTCCAAAAGACAAAATCACAATTTGTGTTTTCATTTATTTATGTTATTTTTACATTTTGACAACACTATGGGATTTTTTAAATGTAAAAAAAAGCTCAGCTTGGAGCTTCAAGCTCTAGGCTGCAACAAGCATGGCCCTCGTGATCAGAGGCATGATATTCAGTGACAGTGAAATAAATAAATAGGAAGAAGATGTGCCTTAGGTGTCTTTGAGGTTAACCTGTTGATTGTGTTGTCCTCACTGTTCTCTATTGTCCAGTTTTTCATGTTTTAATCTCCTATTGTTTTCTTTTTCTTTCCTCTTGTGAACTTTCTCCTTCCCTTGTGATGGCTGTGGTTCCTATTTTTCTGGGTCTGGACCTTCACCGGCATTGTGCTTCCTATCAGCTGCCTGATGGTTGGGAAATCTGCTCTGAAGGCCTGTTATGAGGACACTGTTCATCTACTTGACTTTTCTTGTGTCGACGTGGTTTGGTTTAGATTTTGGGAGTAAATGATTTAGGATTGTTGACTGATTCCTTCCTTTGTTTTGTGCATGGAGGGTTGTTGTGTGATGGGTTTTGGATTGGTCTGTCATCCAGGTCTTTATTCGTGTGTCTGGTGTCCCTTTCAGGGTTATGAAGGATGTTTTATCTGGTTGCCTGGTTGGATGTTTGTTTGTTCTTTTCATTGAATAATTATGCTTTTTTTCTTTTGTTTGTTTTATGATTTTTCTTCTTTTTCCATTTACTTTTATAATTTCTTATTATCGTGGATTTATTGTTTTGTTTTGTTTATTGATCCTTTTTGTGGTGATCAATATGAAAAATGTTTTCAAAGTATCAGAGGGGCGGTATTTTCAGGGTAAATTTATTTGCATGCTTCTTATATTACAAATATTTATATGCAAGTTTCATCCTTGGACATGCTCAGCTTAATGTGATAGAGATTAGTCTTTGAATTAGATTAGTGTTGATTTCATAATAAATCCTGCACATTCTCCTGATTGACCTTTGCTGAACAACTGATTGCAAACCTTTGACATCTAATGTGAGGGCTTGTCAACACTTTAAGCTGATTCACCAGATACTCTCCTAGATGACCTGGAGAGGCCATCCCCACTGGTCAAGATAGTTTTACTGTTTAACGTGTTCCTGGTGTTAGGCTCCACTAGGCTCCAAGTAATCTCTTTTTTTTTTTTTTTTGACAAGATGTATGATTTTGCAATGATGTGGGAACAAGGCTTTAAAGTTTCAGCTTGTATGCTCATGGTCAGACTCTCTCCAGAGATCTGCCCGACACATCTGAACAGACTCCTTGCAATTTCTTTTCTCTGTATTCTTCCTTTGTCTCAATAAACTTGTAATACTTCTCACTTTTACAACCAGAGTCCTCATCTTTGACAGAAAAGTTTATGCCTTAACAAAGCTTTTGACAGAAGCTGAGTGAAAATCCACCTGACTTGTTTGATAACAGAAAAATACCTACATAATATAAAGCCTTCTAAACTTATATGCTTACTTATACTAATAAACGTATTGCTCTGATATCCAAATTTCTCTCTATCGCTGTAGAATCTGAGATGTTTTTAGATGGGTAATAATTGTATTTCAGCATGTTGCTGAAAAGATTAGAGTTTTTGGCATGAATCCATCGCTCACCCCCCACTGAACAGACCCATACGACCCGCTTCTCTTTGCCATGTTTCTCTTCCTTCCTTTTCATTTAGATTTTTGTGAAAAATGGTTGCCAATCATATTAATGTTTATATAATTGAACTAGTTTTGTATCACATGACCATCAATAATTAGGTTTTACTGGCCTGTGTGACCTGGTGCCATGGATAAAAATATGATTTTTCCGCATTTGGATTTCTTTGCTCCATTTTTTAAAAATGTTTTCTGGTGTGTCTGAACTTTTTATTCAAACAGATGAGATATATGTTACGTCAGTGACTGCTCTTTATACTGCTCGTGACTCTCAAACTGAAGCTAACACAGAGACTGTCGGTGTCTCTTTCTGCCCAGCCCCTCATGCTGTTGCATGTGCAGCTGCTCAGGACCCAAAATGATCCTGCTTCTGTGTTGGTTCTACATCCTGCTTCTAAGATAGGTTGACAGCCAATTTCTAGTTTTGTTGTGGATCTTTGCTAATCTTTTCTATGATTGTCATATTCCAAATTTTCAATCAATAATAGTTGTTCCCTTCTTCCCAACAATCTGCATCTAGAAACCACTTGACCAGTATAGACCTACTTCTTCAGATCCACTGCTGACCAAAGTTGCTTCAGTTCTTGAGCTTCAGTTTTTTTTATCCATTGCACCCAAAGACAAGTCTCTGCTCACATTTGGTCTCCCTGATTTCAGTTTCTGAAGCTAATAAATCCCTGGCTTTAGAGGCTCCTGGATGAAACACTGACAAACACTATAATTCCTGCAATAAGTTGACAACTTAAACTGGATTATACTTCCATAATGTCTGTATAAGTTCAGGTAAAGCGTCGCAGCCTTTTTGTTCATGTTGGTCTGTGAAGGCCCCTTTGCAGACCTTACATGCACTCCTGCTTTCAGAGCCGTTACGTCAAAGTATTCTCTTGTGATTGGTCCATTTGTGATTACATGCTACTGGATTTCAAAAGCTTCTTGCTGGATTTGTGCTGAAACCACAACACAATGCTGAATCCATTTGCTTTACCGGGAGAGCAAACTTTTCCAGTGTGAGGTGCACCAACCTTACTGAGACATGTAAAATTATTTTTGATCAGCTTTATGGTCAACTTAAGTATCCAGCCAATCTCCTGTTAGTCCCTGGAGACCAAGTCAGGGCCTGGTGAGGTCTCTCAACAGTTCCATGTCCTGCTTTGGACCATCTATGTGGTCTGTCTTTTGAACAGAGCACATTTAGTAAAAAATGTTTATTATTTATGATGGCAATTTACTGTATGACAAAGTAACTTCAGTTGCTCAATAAAAAACAGAATCTTTATTTCAGTATAGTTGGCAAATTCTTATTTTTTTATGTGCTACTTTAAAACAAGTGCAAATGCTATTTTGAGAGCTAGCATTACTTTGAGCAACATTTAAAAGTAGAAATTGAGCAGAGAACAAGTATCATCCCTCCCTTCCACTCTCGTTCTTTTATCCACACCGGTGCACAAACAGTGGTCACATTCTGAGCTGGGTCACTTAGGGCCTTTGGCTCATCACTTTAACTAAGTTACACAATTGTCTGCTCTGCTGTCTTTTAATCCCCACGTTCCCTCCTCTCATCTCACCCTTCTGTACTTGCATCTGTGTGCATCTACGTCCCCAACTGCTGTGCAATTAAAGAGTGATGAGCAGTGCTGTTAGTTTATAAAAAAAAAAGGAGTGAAGAAACATAATGTAGTTTGTGTGTCACCATCAATTTACTGCATGTTAAAACTTTAAAAGAGATGATGAATAATTCGAGAAGAGTGCAAAGGGGAAGAACGATGGCTGTTATGGCAGAGGAGTGATAAAAGAAATAGATGGAACAGAGAAACGAATGCAACAGGAAGACATGCTGGGAGAAGGTAAAGAAAACGACTTTGTTATTCATCTGGTCCTTTGTCACAAGTTGAGAGCTGAAGATGCAAAACTTCAAGCAGTCAGTATCCCACGGGTGAGATACTGCAGTTCAAACAAAGTAAACAACTGCTTTACTCTGATGCACACTTTAGTCTTGCTGGAGGCTAAGTTGCCTTCCTGCTGCAGCTGGTTTTGTGGCACACTTTGCCGGCAGGGGAAAGCGTGAAAATTGTTGCAAAGATCTCAGAGTATTCTAAGCAAGTGTGGCACACAGGAGACTCAGCCTTGTTGTTATTTACATAAAACGAGCAGGTTGTCTTTCATGAACAAGGAGATGCTTGTGTAAAAAAGAGGCATAAACACTGTGTAATGCTATACAAACACAATTCAAAGAGAACTTTTACTGGCAGGCTTAGAAATACAAGGTGTATTTAGAAGAAACAGGAAAGAAACAGAATAGATGTTTATTAGTGAAATGCAGGAAATTACTGGAGCAATGTTTTTATTATTTATATGACTAAGAAATATGTGCAGTTTCTGTCTTAATCTAAAGAAAAGGGCACATACAAAATAGGATCAAAATCTGAAAAAAATACAATGAAGAGAATAATATCACAATAAAATGATACAAATAATAAACAATATTTGGAGTAAGCAACTGCTGCTCAGTGACTTTAATGTTATGCTGGAGAGTCTCCCACATAAACATGAAACAAAGTTCCTGAAATAAAAAAATAAATGAATAAACTTTTCTTCAAAACATGCAAGATGTTGTCCATCATGCAGGTTGTTTATCTGATTATCATCAAGTTTCGAGGCTTCAGCACTATTTATTCTCTTTACAATCGTATACAATTCGAGGTTATTATGAGGTTTATTTTCCAAGAACGGGAAAAAAGAGAGTTGCAAACATGCAATTGCTTTCACTCCAAAGACAACTAAAGACAATTTATAATTGAAAAAATCAATTAATTTGAAAATTTATTTGAAATTAATTTGATTTAAGTGACTTGTTTTGAATGACACACACACACATAGGACATGCATCAGTTAATAGTTTTGAGACATGCAAGAACAGCATGTATACAACACCCAATTAAAATGAAACCCTCAATAAACAGACAGACGTTACCACGCATAACAAACCTGTGCGTTGCTTTCTATTCAAACATACATACTAAATAAGATATGGGGGAAAATGAACCCATTTCCCCTCGTGTTACTTTTAAATGCAAATGGGGTTCTTCATTAAAATGTGTGGCTAAACTTCATTAGTAGCAGATATTGATTTTGAGGCTGCATCTATCTGATAGGCCCTATAGGCAAGAGAAGGTACAAAGGTTTGTCTAAATGCTAACTGGTAGTATGTGGCTTGGGGCAAGCTGGAAGTTCTAGCTTTGAGAGCTACAGAACATCTGGAGAGGTAACATTTACATAAGCTTCTCTTTGTACATGGGAACCTTCATTAACATTATGTTGCTTTGAACTTGGGATGAAATGGTAATATACACAAAACTGAAGATAGGAATTGTTATAGCTATTTGCTGATTTCTGATGTTTGTTTTTTTCTTTTTTTTTTTTTTTTACATTTTATGTGAAACTATTTAAAATTTAGAAGCTCAGAAGCAGCAAAAATACTTTATGTTCCTTGTATTTTGAAGTTTTATTGCAGTGTGTAGTGTTGGTACTTGTATGTAACATAATAATAATAATAATAATAATAATAATAATAATAATAATAATAATAATAATAATAATAATAATATAATTAGAATTATAACAATAATAATGTTCCTTTTGTGGAAAGGATTTAGTGAGAGGATGTGAAACTGAAACAGCTGTTGGAGATGTGGTTTAATATCTTAGTTATATTGTCAAAGTCAAATTTTATTTACAATAAATATGTATAAATAAATAAATATGAGTGGTAACCCACCTCGCCACAGTATAGCAGCCACCAGCATGTTAATGACGTTCAGCGCTCTGACCATTCCTGGAAAGTTTGGTAACATATGACCAAAGTATCCCATAGGTTGACATGTGATCTCTTTGTGATTGTTTTTGTTTTCCACTGATGTCATCAGACCCTCTCAGGTTTAGTTCAGTTTAGCAAAGGCTATTTGTTGTGGTCTTTAAACTCTCTCCAAACAGTTCTTGTGAGGTCCACTGCTTTACTGCTAATAAAGTGATGGGAAATTCTTAAAAATACAATATTATGTGAAAGCAACACAAAGGACATTATGACCTCCTGCAGGACATTGCCATTGTAAACCTCAGTTGGGGGGCCCTCAGGGCTTGAGGCAAGAAGACCTGAGAGAACGGTTCTGAAGTTGTTGAAGGAAGGGATGTACACTGTTACTCTAAGCTGAATGCTAGTTCACATTTGAAGTTTGGCTTCACCTAGTCTGTTGCAGGTTAAAACTCATGTGTCTTCTCCCTGATCTGAGTATCTGTCATTCATTCACAGATTTTTATCTAACGTGAAGGCTGCTGTAGGGGGAACCTGTGGCCACATGGACGTTGTTGGCTGCAGACAGGTTTAGGTAGGTGGTGTCGTTTGTCTTAATGCAAATGGTCTCAGCAGAAGGTTGCAGTGCAGCAAGCAAAAGATGTGATTGGTTGGTAGAAATAAAAAGACAAGGAAAAGCTTTATTTTGTGCCAAAATATGTTGTATTTAGTTGTCATTACCTTATCGGTTTAATCAAATTTAATAAATTGTACCCATACCATTTCAGCATCTGACCTCAAGAAACGTAACAAACTCATGGCGCCTTATGATCAATACGATAATAACAACTGCTAAATGTATTAAATACATCTTTTTTTATACTTCTGTATATTTAGTAGTTTCAAATCTAAAATAATCTAATAAGTATACTAAATAAAATGCAGCATCTCAGTGATTCAGAGCAAAAAGGGGAGGAAGTCAAATACAAGTAAATGATGCATGTTTGTCAATAACAGCAGCTTCTATCTGAGTCCTTGCATAGAAGTCAGCCTTGCAAACACAACTAAATGTTGGCTGATGAAAATGTGATTGAGGTTGAACATTTGCCTTAAATTACATGCCCCCAACACCCCCCGCCCCAAATCTCTCTACCCCACACAGCCAAATACACCAATTGCAGCAATGTAATTGCAATAAACAACTTTTGCCACAAATTGCAGGAGCTTTAGAAAAAAACAAACCTAAAGTAACTTTTAAATTTATGAGCTGCACACACACACACAAAACTGTGTTGAATGTGCTCACTTCTGGTCCTTTTACATACAGTGGTTAGATGGTGAGAATTACTTAATTACTCAGAGTTTCCTACCTTAGTGGACTTCATGTTCTTAGATCCTGGTAATGATTTTGGTGACTGCCTTGTTAACATAAATTAAATCATGCGAGAAAAAACAAGACAACATCGTGATAAAGCAGCCCATCTTACTATCTGTACAAATGTGTGAGTCCACACACACTCATGGTTCATGAGAGGGTAAACACAGAGTACCTATCACCTCTAACCGCCTGTTGGGAAGCAGATGAATAAGTGATAAATAAATTACAAACAGACATACTGTGCTTGAGCTTGCTTTGCAGAGAACGACGTTGTTTACACATGCGTTGGGGGAAATGGCAGATAGAGGCACATGCGTAACACGTTGTGCTTTCTTAGACCACTGCCACTGGGGATAAGTTAAATTATTTATATCTTATGTGATTGAAGGAGATGTCTCATGTGTTACTTTTTAAAAACGTAAAACATGCTATGTAATTCTATTTCTACTGACCACAAACTCACATACACACATAGTTGATCACACACATACACACTCAAACATAACATGGCTTTGGACCAGATGAGCACCAAGATGATGAAGAGCAGATGTTTCCCTGACTGGGGCTATGCTCCTAATGCTTCTATACCCCTCAAATCCTATAAATTCACCCCTCCTCTTTCTCCTCCTACTTTTCCTCTGGTCTCCATCCAAGCCATCCATTTTTCTTCAGAGTAAAGACAGATTAGGGTCTAAATCCCCCTCCAATTTGGGTTGTGGCTTTTAGTGTGCGCTGAACGGTGAGAGAAGTGGAACACAACTGGGCCCCATTTGCCAGAGATCAGGGGGTTAGGCCTGCACTGATTGAAGGGGAGCCACACAGTTCGACCATGTTTGGAGAAATAATGAGATTGAATTAACACTGAGTCTATGGTGGAGACCTGAGTGTCAAAGGAAGCAGGAGAAGGGGGGAAATTAGAGGGAGGGTGAGAAGCAGAGATGGGATTGTGAGAGCTATGGGGAACAATTTGGAAGAATCTGTGATTATTTGAACGTCTCATATATCAGGCCTCTTATCAGTCCTTCACAGGGAAAACTGTGAACATATGCATGCAGGGAAAGTTATGGGAATATGGAAACCTAGGGGAGACGTGGGGTTTGGAGGGTTTACGACCTGAGTGTGATGTTATTATTTATTATCGTGAAATTGATTATTTGCTGGGTGGTAAAGGTGGAGCAGTTGTTTAGCCTCAC
>JBAMIG010000004.1:10479333-10490388 GCA_037177335.1 Kiunga ballochi
ACATGCACCTTGGGGATAGGCTGATTGGAGACTCTAAATTGCCCATAGGAGTGAGTGTGAGTGTGTATGGTTGTTTGACTATGTGTGTTTGCCCTGTGATGGACTGACGACCTGTCCAGGGTGTACCCTGCCTCTCGCCTGATGTCAGCTGGGATTAGCTCCAGGCCCCCTCACAACCCTGTTCAGGGATTAAGCAGTAGAAAAAGGATGGATGGATGGATGTTGATTCCACTTTAACACCGGACAATGTCAAATATTGACTCATAATTGAAGAGGGCTGGAAATTAATTTTGTGACTATTTTGTACAACTAAAAATACTTTAGATAGGTGTCTTGCACACAGGATGTCAGATGAAAAGATAAATCTGTGTATATTTACAACAAAAAGACATAAGTATTTACTTTTACTGATTACTGACTAATATCTGAACACGGTCAGGTCAGTTTGATTATGCCATGTGAACTCCTGTGTACTACAAAGAAAACATGTCTATAAAATTTCAAGACATCACTATTAAGAACCATAAACTTTTCCTTTGTTCAGTGCAAATAATAAATGGATTAATCTTTACCTACAAGAAGATAAAGAGCCAGAGGGTGTAGATAAATCTATACAATGATGAGGACGAAACTCTGAGAACTGTAGGTTTCATGTTAACGTATGTTAACATACACATTAACAACCCCACATAACCAAACATCCATCAAGCACAAAGTGATTGATGATTCCATCTAAAAATCAGTGCCACATTATCCTTATATGTCCAAAACTACAACAATCAAACTCAAGGTTTAGGGGAAAAAAGCTAAAACAAAAATAATAAAAATGCAAAAGACATAGCACATAAGTGAATAATAGTAATTCTGCAGTGACTTTATTTAATCAAACTTAAAAGGTAGTTTTCACAACAGTCACATCATCTGTGGAAAGATGTAGAGACGATTGTTTTACCGTGAAATAATAAGATTTTCATGTATCTGGTTGAGAAATGTTGAAGTAACTCATACATACAGTTTCTTCAATAGGGACATTGATCTCTGTGAGCGGCCAGAATCCGAGTAGCCTTGAGCCTGAAGTTTTTCACATAAACATGTTTTCACAGCCTGTTGTTTTAAAAAGTAATACTGTATTGCATGTTAATATTACTGCAGTACTGTTATTTTATTATCGTAAAAAAGCTTGTTACGTTACAGTTTTTACTCGGCAAAAGGACACTTTTGAACCTTATCCTAACCCTGACTACATGGCGTGTAGTCAGGGTTAGACACAAAAAAGCCTTAAAATAACAAGTGATACCATATAGAAAATAGTATGCTATTAATACCATGGCTATGAGACATGGTCTGCTTTCTCAGCTCAGGTTTAAAGTTTTAAGTTTAAACATTGAACTTTGCTAATAGTCATATGACTGACAGTAGACATTGCAGTATTGTTTAATAGGCCAGTAGCCTCTGAGATAATAATTTGTTCAAATCAGGCTTATGATTATGTTATTATCAGAGGGCAATTTTGTTTAAACAAATAATACTATATACATAATTTGGAAATAATTAATTATTAATAAGCAAAGAGGTATAAATGTTTTTTTCCTTAAAAATCCATGAACTTCAGTCTGTAATGCCCTGCCCAAAAAGAGGCTTCATGTTTAAGCAGCCCCAGGGAGGTGGATTATGAAGAAAAACCATCTGATTTCTTCTTCCTCCCCCTGACCCCCTTCTTTCCCCCAAAACCTCCCATCTCATCACCTCCTTTCACTCACCCCAGCTTCCAATGATTAAGGGTCAAGCGTGCCACCTCGTCTCCAGGCCATCATTAAAAACAGCGACAGGAAGGAGAACAAGAGTAAGAGAGAAAGACACCCTGGCACACAGGGCTAATGAAAGCCATGAATCACAGTGTGGTCTTTAAAGAACATATTAGTGACATCATTAACTCTGCACAAAGGCCAGAGTCGCAGTGATCAGGCAGGTTGCTCCGCCAGCCTGCTGCCCTGCTCCCTGCCATCCACCCCTACCGTTCTACCTTTCATATCTGCAAGATATCTCATTAGCCTGGCATCTATATTTCTACTTATTAGCCAGTCAGATTTGAATCATGAACATGATAAAACTGAATCTAAAAGAACTAAACAGGTACCGCTATGCATTAGCATGCAGCTCAGAGAATCATATTATTGCTGAATGCGACTAAAAGAGCAGCAGAGCAGTGACTAATATTGCTTTCCAAAAATGTCAGAAAAACTAAAAAAGACAAGAGTTCCTATTTCTGCTTCTATGAGCAGTAGACATTTTTTTTAATGGATGTGCTCCTCTTAACCTGCCACTTCCTGTTTGAACAAAACAACTCTCCCTCCAGACGCCCTGCAGCACGGGCCTGTGGGTACGCCTCACGGGCAGTGACCTTTTCACACAGCCTCGGGACAAAGTGACTCTCCCAGCTCACCCCGGAGCATCGCCCACCATTGCCGTCGCCCCACCACCGCCACAACCTTTCCTGCTTCTCAGAACCTGACAATGTTTGCTGGCTGAAGATGGAGCCCTTCAGTAGCCTAAGCCAGAGAAAAGCCGCTGTGCTAAGGGATGCAGCTCAGGCCTCATTAGGAGTTTCATGATGAAATGAGCTGAAAGGCCCCAGACTCAGCCAGCACCAGCTAGCAATCACAGCAGCCTGAACTGGTAAGGCTCATCTCACGGCCCCATAGGCTTTAAATCATGGATAACCTTCTTGTTTCTCTCGCTATCTAACTATCTGCACCCTCTAACTCGCTGTGTCTCACTCAAACTATGTATGGCTCGCTTTTTCCCTCTACAATGCTCCCCTCCACTCACCCCCCAACATCTCTTCCCCTCTGTCTGCCTCAATAGGTCCTCTCTCTATTACTGCTACTCACGGACCACACTGTACTGTACTTTACTGCTTCACTCACTCGAGGCATCAAAGTTTAACACCTACAACTTACAGCTCTCAGTCACATCTCATCTCTCACTTTCCATGTTTCTCTCTCCTGGATTGTTTCTCCAAGCTTTTCATCATGCGCTGTAATTGCACTTCTTTTTTACTCTTCACTGCAACTTCTGTCCCTCTTTGACCGCTGTCTTTGACTAACTCGGATTTCTTTTCCTTTTTTACCTCTTTTTTACACCACTAAATCGCAGGAAGCCAGTTTTGAATCTTTCATTTTGGTAAAGTGAAAGAAAAGTTAAACTTTTACCATAAGTTACCATCCACTTATGTGTAAAGTCAAATGAAAAGAATTTCAGTAGAGTAAAAAATATAACGGGTTAAATTTTTTCTTGTTTTATTTTATAAAATCTAAAAGTGGACACACAAGCAGTGGTCTCACTCAAATTGATCTCTATGTGTCCAGGTGTCCAGGCAAAGACAAATACAAGCAGCAGGTCTACGTTCCTCTTAAAGAGATCCTAAGTTTACACATAGGATGAACACAGCTCGGGTAAGCAGGAAAGCACGTCGCTACTATATAGTAATTTTATAACTGATATTTTAAGAGCAATGGGCTCCATGCACAGTCTGGACAAACGACACCCAATCAATTAAACATCTAGGAGGAAATCCCTCCTAGATGTTTAATTGGTTATAATATTCAAGTGAATTTGGGCATTTTCAAAGATAAAAAAAACAAACAGATAAAACATAAATGAAGAGTCAGATGATAACTTTACTTGAATTTATGGAAATCTTGCTGTTAACTCAACTTTCCTAAAGAAGAAAGAAACCTGGCTTCATCCCGATTAAAATAAAAACAACCTGATCCATAACATTTGATGATAGACCTCAAAGCTCATCCTGAAAAATTCAGGGCCTACTTTCCCCGAACAAGTTCCCACAAGACATTTTTTATTTCCATCTTTGCAATCATTGCATGAATTACGATGAAGTTGGACACAGCTAAAATAATCCATTCCTCCATGTTACCCATCTGTGTAGATGTTCTCAAATAAGTGGCTCTTCCTCTCTTGGATTCTTTAGTTGTGTCTCAATCGGCACCCTAACACTACATCGCGCACTATATTTACGTGCGTAGAGTGTTTACACTGAAATTTAATAAAAATGTCAGTGCACTAAAAATACCCGGATGCTGGCCTAAATTTCACCAAAAATCTATAGAATTGTCTCTATTGCACTGAATTTAGTGCTAGTGCGCACGGTGTTTCTGTAGTGCACACTATCGTGGGTAAGGGCTGTCTTAAATGAAACACTGGACGTTAGACACTAACTGGTAGTGACGTTCAACCAGTTAGATTACTCTGCTTCAAGTCTAAATATTATTTTGTGTCCACTTTACGCCTAAAAACTGCTAACATTTACGTATGCTAAACGTGACTACTAGATCAGTTACCAAAGTCTCAAACAAATGATTGGATTCATGAGTTATTGTAAGCACAAAATAAAATATGTTACAAGTGGGATTGCTTGGTTTATAGTGTGCTTTTATTTTACCTATTGATACATCCGGCACCCTGCTGTAATGCTTATAATGTTTTATATGAAGCACTTTGAGTTGTCTTTTATGTGAAAGGTGCTATACAAAAGAGCTTTCTTTACTTTTCCATGCTGCTTTATTAAATTTATAATGTTGTGTCATACAAATGCCACCATTTAGACTTGTCCCGAACAGTTAAACACCAGTTTTCAGGCTGTTTTATCTCATTTGTTGAGCGTTATGTGTTAAATCTTGACTTACTTGAAATATATAGGTTGTTATTATATATAAGAAAGTTATAAGAAAGAATTATCCCAATTTAAGTGTTCTGAGCATTAAATACCGAGTATGATTAAAAACCTGTGCTGTATTATCTTAAAAAAAATGCTATGACATCACCTTAAATTATATCTGTCTGGCCTTGACACTGACAATACGACCTGTTCCCACTTTGAAATTATAATGATAATTCCCTCAGATGAGCTGCAGCAGTGTCATCCAGCCGCCTGCAGGTATGCAGGTTGGAAGCAGAATCTGCTCTGCATGCATCACTGATGGAATCAAAGTAACGGCTTTCTGGGAATCAGGGACTTTGAGTACCTTTCAGAACAAAGGGGAAAGAATTTTAGAAGACCACACTGGACAGAGGAGAATGTGGAAAAAAATGGAAACTATTCAAAAAGCTTTGACTGAGTTATGAGCAATGAGGTATCATTGCAGTCTAAAACAGAGAAGTGGAACACCAGGAGCAGATGATAGTGAGCATTATGCAGCCTCTCCTGAATATATGTTTAAATTATTAAAAGCCACTTAGTCCGCTTTGAACGGGTTGTGTTGTGGATCAACTACTCCTATAGACGCACGGGGTCAGCATGGCTAGCAGGGACAGGCATTTATGCAACAGCTCTTGATATATTCAGGAAATATAAGCGTAAGAAATTCCTAAAATTCTCACTTATGTCTCAACACACAAAGCCATGGATAATTAAGGATTGTCGCAATGTTTTATTACTGCAGGCAAAACATCTCTCCCCTGCCCTCAAATCCACACCTTGTATTAAAAACATAATTCTATGATAAAGCTAGTTTAGGGAAACCTAATGTTATATTAAAGCAGAGATAATCTATGCAGGGGGAGCCTTCTTACCATACATTATTATGCACTACAAAATGCTTTAATGTGCAAAAAAGTCCTTTTTTCTGGCCAAGAGTAGACATTATATTACTACAGGTTAATAAAACTTTGGGTTTCTTAATTTTTCATAGTGGTTAGTGCATATGTAAATATTTAATGAGGTCTTTATGCTCCAGATATTCCAACAAAAAGGTTAATAAGCTCTAAGATGGAGAATAGGGTATATAATCGCTAAGCTGTCCTACAGAGAAAGAGAGAATGGTGGGGAGGTAATAAAAGACCTGAAAGAAGGAAGTGCAAGAGAAGCAAAATGACACTTTGACTGCTTTATGAAGTAAAGAAATATAAGGAAATAATCCAGAAATCATAACCACATTCTTTTATTAAGGCATTCTTGTCTGCATAGAGTGGATTCTTTTACCTAAAGCTATTGAAAAAAATGCACATGAAACCTTGTATAACCGGCACTTTATTATTTGTTTTAACAAAACAATCCTTCCCATTTTTTAAACGGCAACGCAGGAACCAAAATAATACATAAATCATACTCACCAATTAATCCGCACATTATCGGAATGCAGGATAAAACATCAATATGATGATAATAAGGTCTTCGAAAAAAAGAAACGAATACTGTTCATAGTAAATATTGTAAATGCAACCCAATGTTCAGCAGTAGAAAAAGCTGTTAATACAATTATACATTTCTACTAAATATATTAGCATATTCTATACAAGCACCATGATGTTTTACTCCTTAGCTAGCGACAGCTCTGCAACACTTTAACAAGTCAGATGAAAATAATATAACACTAACAATAACGTATAATAATACCCCATCAGTTTATAATCAAATATTAATCAATTACATCACAACGACATGAAATTCATGCTGGGCTCTTGGATATTCTCTATGCAAGATTGGCTTTTAATTTCTGCTAAAATAGCTTATAAAAAACTCTTCATATACACACGGGAAACTCAGATGCCACATTCATTTAACTCATCTTCCACCATTACGGTTCATTGAAAGCCCTGTCCAATCTAAAGCATATAGCTCTTTCCTTAATTAACACACACTGTGGTGTGTTGCAATATCAAATGAATATTTCAGTGCCTGTTTCGTTTTATGGCTACTACCATTTGAACGGGCCTTAATAGAGTGACAAGACATTCCCACCGACCACTGTCCCATGAAAAATGCACAAGCCACTTAAAACCAATGGCCAGTCACAAGAAGACACTCAGCCCCTGAAGACAAACCATGACTTCTTTCTTCACGAGTGGAAAGCAGGCGTATTTTCATCGGCTTCTGCAGAACGTAATGCCCTCCTCTGCGCACACATCTGTTATGAAGATTGCATGAAATGGTTTGATAGTGAAACATTAGCTTCTTTTAAATCTCACGCCTGGTGAGCATTCTTCAAATGCAATGCAGAGTTAATAATTAAAATGCCCTCTTCACCATAGTATTAATCATCAGGGCCATCTGATAGCCTTTATTCCCCCCAAAAAAGAAAGCCTTTGACTCCAGAGGTTGAATTGAGCACGTGGCTTCTGATGATGAAGAACAGATAAGGTTGAGATGGCCTGTGTGTAGGCTTCATTAGGATGTTAGCAGCTTAAACTAATCAATAGATCTGAAAAAACGCAAGGTTAGAAGGGCAAAAGACTTCATTTGTGGTAGCTTGAGGTCAGTTTATGCACTTATTCAAAGCTACTGAAAGCTGTGGACTTTGTTTCACTCAAAGTGCCAGAGCCTATCCTTTTTAAAACCGCAAAACAATCATGCAGACAGCAGTGAGGATTTAAAGACCATGCTTCAAACTTTGCAAACTAACCTCTCTGTGACCGCTTGTGATCTTTGATTGTCAGTTCAGGTTTTTTTTTATTTTTTTATCTTAGTCTGAGATTATTCTGCACTACGCCAATAAGATAATAAGATGTCAACTGAGCTGTGTTTACAGGAATGTAACATCATCAAGCATGCAGAGAATTCAGCCCTTTTAACCGTGCAAACTGCTGAAATATTTAAGCCAATAAAAGTCAAATAACGTCTGTGGAGCTTTGTGGAGAAAAACAGAGATGGATAGAGACAGAGCTGTTATTGACTCTATTGTACAGATCAGATAACAAGGCAGCTTTAAGCACAATACTGCCCATGCATTTCCACGTAATGAGATCAAGACAAAACACGTGTAGCCAACATAACATGGATACTTTGGTAGAGTCACATTTATTTTTCTTTAGTTTGAAAAATGATTAACTGAGTTCGGACGCAGGCCGTACAGGGACTGAATGGGCCTAATCAGAGATACAATCTTTAAAAAACAGGAGTCAGTCCATCAAGAATTAGAAGTATTTAGTTTGTTCCTTTTCATGTGAATGTGTGGTAAAAATTTTGAGTAGAATTTAAATGAATATCAAATAATTATTAGGATTATATTTGATCAGAATAAATCAATCCAGCTGCTGCAGTGTTAATTTCTGCTTTTTGTGGACAAGAGTAGTTAAGCATGCAGCGATTTTCAACAAAAGCATGTGATAGGACATGCAAGTGATCATAATCAAACTTTCCATCCACACCACTAATTTCTAAAAGATTCATATTGTTAAGTCATGCAGCAGGTAAGAAAAAGACTGAAGTGTAAAAGTTCTTTTTGAGGCCATGGATGATGATGATTGAAAGGTTTACAGGAGCAGAGGAAGAGATGAAAGGAGTGTGGGATGACAGGATGAGACAGGTGAAGAACAGGACCCCACACAACGGGAGGCCTGAGAGGCTGTCTGCAGCGCTGCCTGATTGACACATAGTTCCAGTGCTGCTGCCAGGACCCCTCCCAGAGTTTGCAGAAACAGAGAACAGTGTGAGTAGACAAATACTCCTGTTCAGGAGGTCTAAAATGACATGTTGGAGTAGCTTGGAAGACATAAACACACATGCATATGGCGAGGAAGAAAAGAACATTGCTCTGTGATGTCATGTACGAGATATTTCTGTATCAAAGGCATCTGTGTATGTATTGACCTGTAGCAGAAAAGAAAAACCAGAGGAATAAATCCTCTTCACAACTGAAGAATAAAGCAGATGCTGGTTTATAATTAGCCTACTGGCCCACAGCTAGGAATCACCAGTACATCTTTGCCACTGGTGACAGAGTGTGTGTGTCACTGGGTTGACTGGGGAAAGGATTAAGCAACCTGTCAGCCATATTTCACACAAACTGCAGGGTGAGGCTGTGTATAAGCCGGCTACAGATATGCTCATGTGTCATGTCTTCTCTTTTCATATACTCATTCAGACATAATGCAACATGTACACAGATCTTATAAAAAGATTTAGGATTTAAATATTCTTTAACTCAATCGGTCCTCTATTTCAGCAATTCTTAAAATACTACTGAAGCTTCACAAACATTTAAACATGCAAATGAGACACAGTTGCACTCAGTGACCCACTTGTTCCTTTATAATAACGAACAAGGGCACATAGTTGAATATATGTAACATCCGCATTGATGCCAGAACCCAAAGTTTTTTCAGCAGAATATTAAACTGCTACGATGCTGCTTCAGATCAGGGTCAGCAGCAAATATTCATTTGTTTGTATCTTTGAGTTTCAGTTTGATAATGTTTACTTTAAAGAATTTATAAATCAGCTTAAGAATTGATGAAGAAATGCTTTATTGAGCATTGTATTTCAGACTCAGTACATCAAATCTTGTGCATTCATGGTTTTAAATTAATTACTATTAGCTGTCCTTTCAGGTCGTATTAATTACTGTTCACTCAGATGAGTCACATTTGGCTTGTGGGAGGAGGAAGTGGATGCCCTCAGTTTGACCTGAAGATGCTCATTGGTAAGTTTGGACCTGTGGCTTTTTGAAGATGAGGATGGAAAACGGGTTTTCATACAGATTTGCACACCAAAAAAAGACACACAGTCAGTTTGAACGTCTTGGTAAACTCAAGGAATTTATTTTTCTGTATTCATCCACATTTGATTATCTAGACGGAAATCAATGAAAGGTCCTTGGGGCCATATGCCAAGGGTTACTCTGCCTCTGGGCTGTCTTTCATCAATTTCTTATCATATCTTTATATTCCTGTTGGTAACTTTATGCATACACAGCACAGAGGCACGTTTATGTTTTCTGGCTCTAATAATTGATGTTGAAATATTGTAAGTCCTCTTTGTTATTTAATTTTAGGGATTTATTTATATCTGCAAGTAATTTAATAACTGCAATTGCAGAATATTTTTCCTTATCTTTGCATTTCTATATAATTTTGTACTTTCTGCTTTGTGAAAACAAATTCCTGCCTTGAACCTTACTGATTATGTAACAATCAATATTGAACATTTTCTAAAATCAAACATATAACATTGTTTATATAAGAAAAAAAGGTCGGAATTTGGACATTTTGCAGTTTTCAATTTGTTAATTTGTTTAGGTTGCATCCAGATTTGGAGATCAGATTCTCTGCAAAACAATTTTTTAACATTTTTATCTGTTATCTGTTAGTTCTGGAGTTTAACACACTTGTGCAAAAAAAACTAAACACATCAACAGGTTGCATCTTTTTGTAACAACAAAAACAGAAAACAGGTTCTTTGTGGGAACAAAAAGTGAGACTCTCACCCAACACACCAATAATTTTTTAAACTACTATCTGATTGATATCTAATAATGCAGATCTCTTTATAAGCACAACTTATTATGATGTATATTAGTTCAGGTTGGTTTTCACTTGTGCACACTGCCACCCATTAAGTCTCCTGCAGGTCCATGATGACTCCTTTGTCTCTGATGGAGGAGTCGGCAAACAATCTGTGAGTGCGAGAGATCAGAAAAAACTCTGATGGAAATGCAAGAAAGCGACAGGAGTGAGAGAAGGGGGAAAGAGAGAGAGAGGGAGACAGAAAGACAACAACTGACATCTCAGGGAATTTCACAGGGATGGCTAATCCAATGTGATCAGCGGAAGATTTTAATATTTAAATAGCCAGCAACGCACCAGAAGTTTCTAATTAAATTATAACTCATGCTTGAAAAGCAAAAGTGCATGTGTTGTGGGAGCTTAAATAATTCAGCCCGCCCTATATCTCGTCTTTCTGTTAACCCGGAGACAAATGGCACTTGCTAGGGCTTTTAGACAGGGGGCTGGCGCTGTCAGAAACATGAACAACATCAGCTTGTAAAGGGCCTCAACCATCAGGGCCCAAATCCAAACTGACTGGCCTCACTACAGAACAACGTCTCTAACCTACGAATTAATTTGGTTAATTAATTCATTATTAATTACCTTAAAGGCCACACAACATTGGCACATTGTATAAAGATGACAGGAAAAAAGCTTCTTCCTAATGAACCGGGGATGTTAATGAGGCATCAGACAACTGTGTTCTGGCTCCTCTCACTATATCATCCTACCTGGTTGCTCTTATTAGAAGTTTCCAGCAAAAAAAAAAAA
>JBAMIG010000004.1:10490488-10509897 GCA_037177335.1 Kiunga ballochi
AAAAAAAAAAAAGTATCAGAAAAGAGTTTATTAATTAATTCTGTTGAAGGATATATGAGAGGCTCACAATATCCATGAGAAGTGTAAAATATTTAGGCTGGTAACATTCATATTAATGGCAAAATTACACATACATCTCAGAAATTAAATTAGAATTCGACCCAACATTGATGGCTGATTCATGTCAAGCATATAAATGTACTTATTGCTCGAGGTCAGAATATCTCTTTTCATTCATTATATTTTTTTTTTCACCACCAGGTATCTTCGCTTTTGGCTACTCTGGCCTTGCGGCGTAATTCCAAAAGAGAATTACATTTTTGATGGGAACTAATTAGACAGGCTCTTACCTGAAATTCTTCCAGACTCTTGCGTGTTCATGAGTTGGGATGATGGGGGTATAACTTATTGAGGGGAACCAACTGTTCTAACTTCTGCTCAGGAACAGAGCGATCTCAGAAGTCTGTTTCACAGAAGCTGCACTTTGCAGAACAGAACAAGCAGGACCTTGAAAAACAAACTCCAAAACCTTATGAAGTCAATCCGTCCACGAAGGCCCCTTAGTTTTCTGGTAAAAAGCCAACCTTAATTTAATGCTCTTTTGCAAAAAAAACATAGCAGAAGTACTGGAGAACATCTCTGTCAACCCTTGTTTTGATTACTGCATATGATATCAAGAACACCTTAAACATTTAGTTGAGTCTATGCATTATTTTCTTCCATTATATCCTTCACATTTCCACACACACAAGCACAGCTGGCAGATTGTGGTGAAGACGTGAAAAGACTAGATTCGATATGCCGCATCGTGATCTTAAGATGATGGAGCGAAACAGCCTGACTGCTCCTTTCCCTTCTTCTCGTGGCAGTTGTTGAAAAGCCGCAGAGGATTACAGGTAGGAGGCAGATTCAGACACGAGATGGATGTCATCTTCAATGCTGTGCAGCAGAAAAGAAGCTAAACTCTGTGAACTACAACATGTCTTGTCCTCAACGACAAGCTCAGCAATGAAGGGCTAAAGGCTTGGTTGTATGAAGGAGGGGCAAGCTAAACTTGGGGATGTTTATTTAATAACTCAGCTAGTGCTTTGAGCAGATGGAACAAAGAAAAGTGATTCTCTTCTTTTGTGCTCGCAGTTCACACATCCTTTGGCCTTTGTCTTTTCAAGTCCCCGAGTTATGACTGATGTGAGCCAGTCACAACATATAACTCAGATAGCAACAAGAAAGGAGTCCACCCCATGGTTTCTCTCTCTGTCCCTCACATACACTGTATATACATATGAATCCATGACTTTGTGAGCAGATCTTTATGATAGTCGCTACGTTTCTAATTGTTCTGATCATAAAGAAATACCTTTCAAGACGTCTCTGTTTCAGACTCTAAGCCTGATTAAAGAATGCATGATACTTCAGTGACAAGACTGTATTATTAATTCATTGCAAACAGTGGAATTTGGGTGTGTTTCTTTGAAAAATGTTCAAAACTGGCGGCCTGTAATAAAAGCACTGAGAGAAATTCCAACTCATTAAGATTTAATCACAAAAGTCTCTTTCGTATGAAATACCCAATATAGGCTGTCAGAATCAATCAGGTGTCCAGAAAAAGGAAGATGACATGCCAAAAGGATGGGGAATATGTCAATGTTGGCACTTGCTGTTTCTTCTGGCTGTCACACTGCCAGTGTTGCCTTCAAGCCGACACTGTTAGGAAGTGTGGCTTCACAGTGCTGCTTTTAAATGCTTAGGGAGAAGGGGGAGAAACGGCTTCTGTTGCTGAAACCTTTGCCTGACAGGAGTCAGCGATGGAGGCTGTGTCATCTTTAGGTCTGGGAGATGTGTTCAAAGCCAAGGCTGCTGGGTAATGGGGTTCTTTGTGGCGATAAGGGATCTAGAGGAACTCTTCACTCATAATTTTATCATTGGCCTGCTGTCCCATGCAGACGGATGCCAGTACTCTTGTCTACAACTTTGACTCAACTCTTTGGAGGTGTGCGTTTTGGCCTCGTGCAAAGGACACAGAACAGGGATTTGTTCCCATATTGCTGGAAAAATGTGCACAAACAAGCTCAAGTTACAAGGTTAAAGGTTTTGAACATACCAATGAATTTAGATAGTTTTTTAAAAAAGATATTAAAAAATAACTTCAAAGAAAGTTGCTGCATGACAGAAAAAAAGACAAAAGATCATGTTTTATGTAGTTTGTTTTAGCTCTTCATCAGTTTTTGACATACAAAAGATTTGGCGTTTGTGTCATTTAAACCAAAACTACATATGTTTCCGACCTTAAAGCTTCATGCTTCTAACTGGTTTTGATCCTCTGACATTCATCATGCAAATTCCTGAGGGTGAAAGATTCTATTTACTCTTCCTCTATGTTTCTAACAGTTTTTGCACAGTGACATTTATTGTGTGCATTCCTAGAGCTTTTGTTGCTATGCAGCATCCTAATGATAAAGAAACTACACTTACAAATCAAATGAAGGTGAGGGAGATTTATATTTTCAAAATGTGACTCATATCTACACACTCAATCACACTGAAATTAAATGCAATAAACAAGTTTGTTTAATTCCTAAAACAGAAGAGTCATGCATGGATGTACAACTCTTCTTATTTTTTCTTCTCATTGGTTGTAGGTTTGACACTCGATCATGAAATGCTATTTTAGTTTTTCAGTCAGTTAGCAGCTAACTTGCTATAAAGGAATGGGTGAACGGGGGGGTATATTCAAGAAGCCTTTTAATGTGGAGTAATTGTCCAACAGAGGTCATGCAGAATTAAACATGTGGAGTGATTGAAGATTTCTGCAAAAAAACAAACACATCAGTAATTTTATATGATGTTATGTAATGTTACAGAGAATATGATGATAAATGACTAAATGCAAGTTGTTGAATTAGTTTCTTGGAGTGGCACTATCCCCTGCAAGCTTTTCTGTCTTCATGGCCTTTTTGTCATTTTGGCAGAAACATCACTGCCTCTAGAGGAAACCTTAAGTACTCTGACTTTGAAGCTATCAGAATGGAAAAGTGAGATTTAAATGGGAGGATCTACAGGGACAGAGGAGAAAATGTCCCCTCCCTGTCAGGTACACATTCACCTATATACTGAAGATCTGAAAATTGCTTCTAGTCTTGATTTTGTAACTTTTGCTTTCAATCCTGTATCAGGAAAGAGAGATGAGGAATTTCCTTTCCACTGAAACACATCTAAAGAATCACAATCTAGCTGAAAAAAGTAGTACAGTAGTATTGTGCCTATTTTATTTACTATAAATGAATTTATACTGCCTCTATTTCCTCTCCTACTCTTGTGTAATTTCACCAAATGCCCAAATTTTGAAAAAAAGGCCAGAACTGCTGGTATGGGATTGGAGGAGATCAGGGCAGCAAATGAACAGGCTGTGAATATACAGGAAAAAATGATTAAATAACAGACATAAGCTCACAAATTACTAGCAAGATGGAGAGCGATACAGATTCCCAAAGCACATGCCGGACAGTAGTCTTTGAAGCTTGCCCCCTCAGCTCATAATGCTCATAGTGAAAAAAAGGGTGTCCTGACGGTCTAAGGTGTTGCACAGGCTTGTATAAAAAGTTTTAGCAGGCTCCGGAAAGCTGTGGTGACTTGCTGTAGGTTGTGGCAGCTAAAGAAAACAGCAAGTTGCCGCTGCCAAAATTTAAGCCTGCTGTCTGTTGTCAGAGAAGGATATAGTGTTCCTTACACAAAGGTACAAACCCATCCCATTGCAGCAATTTTTCCCAAATATTTTCTGCAAAAGTCTAGCTTGACTCTAGTGAATCTACGTCTGATAATAATTTCACATCTGTACTGTAGACTGTATAAAGGTGGGCGGAGCCTCCTGGAGGCGCAAAAGTGAACCTTGTTGGGCAGCTACACATCTATCTATCTATCTATTTTGGTCTCCCTCTCTCTATATATATACATTATATATATATATATATATATATATATATATGTATGTATAGTGTGTGTATGTGTGTGTGTGTGTGTTTGTGTGAGTCATAAAAGTTAGTTGCTGAACTTGTTTTTGAAGGGAAGCACATAGTGTCCCCGTGTTAACCATGTCAGGCTCATTGTTGGGTTATGATTTCTGCACGGTAGTGTGATTAGCACTAATACTGCACAGCAAGAAGATCATGTGTTTGAAGCTTGACTGGGGAAAAGGTTGAACAGTTTGCGTGTGCTCTTCGTGTATGTGTTGCTTTTCTCTGGCTTTCTCCTGGCATTGGGTTAAATGATCACTCTAAATTCTCTTTAGGAATCAAATGTGTTTCTGATTGGTCGTCTCTCTGAGTTTACCCTGCAACGGGGAACCTGTCCAGGATGTACCCTACTTCTCGCCTGCTAATAGCCGGGATGTGCTCCAAATCCCACAAATCCTGAATTGGATAAAGCTGTGTGAATAAACAATCTGCTGCTGGATCTTTTGGAACATGCTTGTGAAATGTTAGTATAAAATGCTATTTCTTGCTCTTGCTCATCTTATACGCCTCTATCGCTCTGACCCCACCTTTTACTTGTGGATTCAAAACGCCATGCTGTGGTGGGCTCAGATACCCACATTCAGAATGCTCTGCAGGGTCTGCATCAATCCCACCCTCAAATCAGACTGTAGATTTAACACCAGTGTGCAGAGCCTCCACCAAAACTGTATCTATGCTAAAGTTTTTTCTTACTCAATCACAGACAAGGCTACATTATAAAAAATATCCATGTAGCTGCAGACATAATTTCACTTTCCAATAGAATCAGCACATTTCTGTTGTTTTACCTTGATATTTTTTATGTCATTGCTTTATCTTCTTATCTTGTGTAGCACTTTGGGAAATCTATATTATTAAAATTGACCATATATAAAAATTGCCAATTTGGGATTTGGGACACATTATTTGGAGCAATTCCATTACAGCAGGGATCTCAAAATCAGGTCCCTGAGGACCAGTACCCTGCAGGTATTAAAAGTTCCCGACTGAAACACACCTGATTCAACCTGATTCAACACAGATTGTTGTTAGGTTCTTCAGAAGTATGCTAATGACACTTCTATTGAATCAGGGGTGTTTCTGCAGGGAAGCATGGAATACCTGCAGGATACAGACCCTCGAGGACCTGATTTGGAGATCCCTGCCTAACACAACTTAAGAATAATGCTGTCTTGCGCTTAGATAATGGGTTTTCAATGGATATGGAATCAATATAACACCACATCTTGATTCTTATTTAAGCATAGAACACGGATCTAACAGGCTGTATTTCTGTACCCGATCCTACTTAACCTTAGTGAGAACCTTAGCAGCAGGATCATACAGTACACAGCTGAGGCTATAGGTTAGTAGACCCTAGAGCTATGTGAGAGTGCTATTACAACTGTAAGGGCTGTTGATCTCTAATGGTTGTACGCTGGGCTGTAATGGTGCTTGGAGAGAGTGGAAAAGGGAAAATAAGAAGTAGTAATCTCAGAAAATGCTGACCTCTGAGCCACAAAAAGTAGTTGAGTAGTGTTAACAGCTCCTTGGAACTACTCCAACACTTTTTCCCTTCCTTTTTATAACCTTGGGCCTATTTTGTCTGTAGACTCCAGAGAGTATCCTCGTCTTATCTGCCTTCTGCAGTCACTACAGCCTTTTCACTGGCTGAATTTCAGGGTCAAATAAATCCAAAAGTACATTTATTTTTAAATGTGAGAGCTTTCTGTTTACCTTTACACCAACATCTAATGTTTCTTAAAATAATTTAACATGTCGATGTTTGATGACACTCAACGAAAGTACTGTAAGCTTACAAAACACATTCATAAACAATCATAATGCAAATCTCTTATATCGCTACGGAAATCATTATAAAAAATGTTTTGGGAAAATTAATAATTCAAAAGAATAAATCCCTTTTAGTTACAAATGTTGTATCTATGTTCAGTTAGGGTACTAGTACAAAGTAAAAGGGCTAATCTCGCTAATATTGTAAGTTCTGCATATGGACAAGTCAGTCTGATACAAGCGTGTCATAGCTGTCCAGATACTCCATGCTACCGGATCCCAAATCACTCTAGTGCAGGGGTCACTAACTCCAGAAGGTTTTAGTGTTTTCCTGGTACAACACAAACAAAGATCTTCTCCAATAAGTCATTTTAATTTTCTACACCTGCTTGTTAATGACCCATTGATTTGAGTCAGCTGTGTTGTACCAGGAAAACCTTAAAAGCTTCTGGATTGTAGCTTTCGAGGACCGGAGTTGGTGACCCCTGCTCTAGTGGTTATTTTAATTGAAATAGATGCTTTTATGTGGATATAGAAACAGAAAGATGTGACCTGTTGGACTTAAGATAGGGTAGAAGTGCTGTTTAAACCCTATAAAGCCCAACATGACATTTACATTGACTATCTGTGAGAATTTGGATGACTTTGTGGTAGAAACTTTGCTTAAAATCCAGTGGAACATAATCTGATACTTGTTCCTGATAGACACCAACAAACAGAAGACGATACTATAATAATTTTGACATATCATATAGTGTGTGTACATGGTAAAATAATATATGTATAATTTTTTTTACACTTTATTAAAGGGACAAATATACTTTTTATTAAAAAAAAACAACTTTTGTTGCTATTGTTTCAAGGGTCAGGCTATAAAGGAGCTATACCAGATTCTGTACGGTTTTCTACCACGAGCGAGTACAACAGTTTAGTTTGAGCTGCAAGCCCCTGCTGCTTTTATCCCAGGGAGAAAAGCTCCCACTCGACATGCATGTGATAACGTGCACATCTCAGACTTGTGCGGGATTCTCCAGAGGCAACTCTTCCAGTGTTTTTACTGTTATGGTTTCAGTAAATGGCTGCATCAGAGGGAAAGGATTTTTCTTTCACTTAAATCCCAGCTTTCCTCTGGGTGGCTTTCCTGTTCTGTTTACAAGATCTGTTGTGCACGCACAAGGACAGAGGATGTTGTTACAGTGCAATGTTCCTCATTATTTTATTCTCTTGTAACAAAATGAAATAAAATCAGGTCTAGCTTCTTTAAAGGTTTACATCCAGGCTTGATGCTGCCGTAACCCCTGTTAAGCATAAGACATGCTTTTTTGATGCAATGGACAAACTGATAAAACTTGGAAAGCACAGTCTTTAATTTTGCTCAGTAAATATCACTGGATATTACAAACACCCCATTTGGATAAGAGGAGTGTTGTTTACCTAAAGCAGTTTGCAAATGACTCATTTTTGAGGCAATGAATGCTTGTGGTTGCACAGCGGCTGCAATCATTAAAACTGTATGTTCTCTTGATGGAAGGGGTCATACTCCATGTCCATCTCACTTCTTTGCTATTATTAAAGTCACTCATCTGGACTGCTGTGCAGTGTGGGTTGCAAGTAGTTTCACCTGCTGCATCATCATCGCCTTTGAAATAAATGAAGTATCTAATGAATCCTCCAGGTGAGTGATGTATGCTGTTAACCAGGTATCTATAAAATAACTTGGTTTGATAATATAACCAAACATTAAAAGAAAGAGATGTTGTTGTAGTTAATTTTATTGTTAAAAACATATTTAGCAGGTGAATCTGGGAGTCTCAGAGAACTTGGATGTGTTGGAGAGATCCTTTTGTGAGATAGGAAGACCTGCAACTTGGTTTTAAATAAAGTAATTAAAAGGAAAAATAGTTCAACTTCCCCTTAAAAGGAATTGCAGCATTTGGTCAATTCTTTGTACTTTACCAAACTTGACAACTTTACTGCTTTTTTTTTATTATTTTTTTTATATCTTTTAATGAACAGCAGATAATGAAACTGTTCTGTTTGAACCTGTTACTTAAATCCAAAGTGAGTGCTGGTTTATTCCCATTTTAAATCCGAACTGATTAATTCCTCATTTATGTAAATGTTTATTCTGCTTTAAGGTAACTCCCGTCATTCTGCACATGCTCGTTACCTTGTCCTGTCCTGATGATGCACATAGTCTGCATGGTCTTTCTACTCTACCGCTGATGCAAGAAAGTAAAGTACTGAGCCTGTTTATATTGAGGTGGTACTTCAAAATAATAATCAAAAGCGAAAAGAGTTATTTTTATGTGGCTTGTTCCACGTTGTAGCCGAAAAGACGAGATGCGGGAAGTAGAGTTTTTATATTCCCAGTGGATGTAAGTATGTCACGTTTGCCTCTATCTAATCAGAATCCTTCCCAAGCCACTGGTCCAAAGCAAAATTAAGAGAAGGTGAATAAATATGTATTCCTTATAAACATGAAAAATAAAACTTTGATTAAGAATTATTTTAATTCTGAATAATTGCTCGAGTTAAAAAACATCCTGTAACCGTAGCAATTGTTTGTAGGATTTGTTCTCAGCAAAGAACAAACTGAGGATTAAAAGATTTTGGTGAATACCACAATTTCATAAAAGGTTCATTTGTAGGGTTTAAGAGCAAATTTGCAAATAGAAATGGTTTCCATATCCTGGCAAAGGAAAGATTTTAAAAAGCATATTTGAAAAAAAAAAAGAAACACACATCAGTGGGCTTGTTGATACATTTGGTTTGTCAATTTGTAAGTTGGTGTTACCTTGTCACCAATAAGTTGCACCCATCCCCACCTCTCTGCCTCCATCGCACCCCTCCCAGCCATTAGCACAGTTGGACCACAGCCAAGGGAATTAGCCTGCATTAGTACAGACTGGTCTGCTTGTGTGATACAGATGGTTGTCACTGCCACTGGTTGTTTTGACCATTACAGGAGTGTCACACGAGCAATTTTATCAAGAAGTGGGAGCCTGTGAAACAACAGTCCCACTAATAACAAAATGATCTGATTCTGATTTTGTGGCTTGCAATCCTTTCTTTCCTCACAATGCGGCAAAGACAATGAAACGATGATGATGAAATGAAGACGTTCTGATGTACGCAAAAGCATCCGAGACCACACACACAAAGATACACATGCTCTCAAAGATCTGATTAAGACTGACTCAGTGCTTGCATACCTCATCAACCTGCAGCGACATCTCCCTGGAGAAAACAAGGCTCATTATGCCAGAACAAAAGCGACACCCAACAATAGCCGTGACTCTTTTGCTGATGGCCGAGCGGGTAAGGAGGAGGCTGACCTGGATCTGTATGTGAAACCTTGTACCAGGAGCACACAAAACCCGTGTGATAGGGTGCCTCGTGGGCAAGTATTATTCCAACTGTATATCATTAGCAGGGAGCATTTTCTAATTAGCAATAGGGCAGAATAATGAATACAGCTCCATTAATCAAAAGGTAATATATGTAAAAGTACTGTTTTATGGCCTCAGGGAAAGGTATGAGAGAAAACACAAAAATGAGATTGAATGTGAAAACAGCTATCGGTGGCTTGCTGAAATGAAAATTGCTTTTCATATTAATTTACACGCATTCTTTTATGCTCTCTGTGGTGCATGCACTTTAGAGCCTACATACATTGTATATAAAGAAGAGAGTGAGTTCTATTATTATTTGTTAAGGAATTGCATCAAAAACTTACCAAATTCTGAGAGGTAAAAAAAAAAGGATATGCCAAAAAACATGGAAAAATAGAGTGTGTAAAATCTGCGTGTTCTTTTCTGCTGAGGAATAAGCACAAGGTCAGCTGTGAAGAAGAAGGAAATAAAATGCTTTTTTTATCTGAATTCTGGCTCAGACACTTATCTTACTGTTACAAATAATAAGAAAAAATCCGTAAAACCATAGTTTTGTTTGTCTTACAAAGTTTTCTGACACTAATTTATTTATGGTGCTCAGCTCCAAACATTTTGTTGCTACCAAAGGTCTAAATACAATTAAATTCAAAGGAGCTTTTATTTGTACTGCATCTCAGGGTGCTTCACAGACACCAATTTGAGCCAAATTATAATCAATAGCCTAACTATGGGACACCAAAAATGTCACTGCAGTTAAGACCCACTTTTTCTAACCAAACAATGCTGCTTCCATACTAATACATGTTTTAAGGAGATTAACAATGGTTATTTGAAATGTTTTTTTAGGTTCCATAAAAATTGTAGACAAAATAATAGCAGCCCTGTTGTTGTTGTTAAACAATATTATTTAACAGCACGGCAAACTTAAGTGACCATGCTGAACACCAAGCAGCACCTCTTAATTTAGTGCAGTCAGTAAACTAGAACCTGGGTTTTTATTCTTTTTAGTTAAAAGTCTTAATATTGTTAATATTGTGGCAGGACAGTCAACAGACATTTCTTAATATCAGGTTAGAGAAACATACAGGTGCAAGAATGACACCTTCCACTAAAGAATCAACACACAGTCAGTTTAATCAATACAGGTAAGAATACCTGTAAGTCACTGATGAAGTGGAAGATTTTAACATTGGTAACAACAACAATGGTAGAAAAACAAGGGGATCCTAAACCATTGTTGCATGTCATAAGTTTTGAAGCTATCTCTCTCTCTCTCTCTCTCTTTACACACACACATACACACACGCACACACGCACACACACACGCACACACACACACACACACACATATATATGTATATATATATATATATATACATACATGTATATGTATAAATTACTCAATAATATCAACTTTTTGTAATGATTCAAGAGAGAAGCATTAGTAGAAAAAGATTTATAGCAGGAAAATGATTAAACGTGTGTCCTATCATGTGTGTATCTGTCTGGTTGTTTTCCAGAAAGCAGAGGAAAATTGCACTCCTTCTGACAGAAATATTATGACTCAGAAAATCTTTTTGGGAAGGAGGTTAAATCAAAAACACAGAGATGAAATTGGGAGATGGTTGAAAGAGGGAAAGCGATCAGGACAGTTGAAAGATTTTCATGCCTTTCAAAAATGTTTGAGAAATCATTTAAGCAATGTGAAATGTCTCCTGCCACAGGACTCCTGGCTGCTCGCAACTGGATCTCCAGCCTGAACCTTTTTTCATACATTTGCACCTTGCAATCCAAAGTGAGCAAAGCCGTCTGCATGTGACAGCAGCCTTGGCTTTTAAATGATATAAATAAACTTTGTTTGAGCAGGAGCTGCAAATGCATTCATGCAACCAAACAGTAAAAAAAAAAACAAAAAGCAAACAAAAAAAATAAAATAAAATAAACACAAAATACAAAACAAACAAACAAAAAATATTTTTAATTAAAACAATAGAAATTGAACAACCCTAAAATACAATATTTATTGATAGTTTTTATTATTATTAATTAATTAATTTAATTTTTTTTTTAATCTATAATTTTCTAAGAAATCGTTTATTGTTTTACTTACACTTTATTATATTGTTTTGGTTATTTATGTACAGCACTTTGTCACAACTGCAGTTGTTTTGAAGGGCTTTATGAATACAGTTGAGTTAAATGAAGAAAACAAAAACACAGGAAAAGAAAATAATGTGGAATTCAGTTTAAAACAAAAAAAGTTGACTCTGTATTAGATATTCATACATAGAGCATTTAGTTACACACAACGTCCTTGACAACTGAAAATCAATTAAAGATACAAAAGGCTGAAACTGATTCAGCATGAAGCACTATAAAACAATCTACCTTTTGTCCACATTTGCCGGCTTCTACGTGAAAATTAGTTCACATTTTCGGGGGTTAAAAAAAGCAAGCTTTTTTCCTGACATGCATGAGATTCTCTGAGATTAGACATGTTGTCTCAACCATGATTTGTTGCCACTCCCTGGGGCGAGGAGTTAAAAGACTCAGAGTGACTTGAGGAAGACATACACTTTAATCATGTTAGCGAAGTTTCATGAAAATTTCAGATCAAGATGCCAACATCTGCTTTCCATTATTAATCACTGTTGTCACCACAGAGAGGATCCTGGCAACATGATACACTTGACTTCTGAAGTTACTTACTTTCCACTGCAACACAGGTACTGTCACACACACACACACACACATACACACACATGCATTCTACACAAGCTGTATGTGCATGCACTCTCTTACACACACAGAATGGCAGGGTTGGTGAAGAGCAAACACTCATATGCACAACAACAACACACTGTTAAAAGTCATTTGAAGAATGTTTAAAAACATTAAAATGGGTTAGATTTAATAAGTGAAATTGACTGCTAGAGACTGAAGCATTTGTGAAAAAATGGGATAAAAGAGAATTGAATAAAGATCTTTTTTGTCATTCTTCTCTCCTCTAAAACATCACGATTCTTTTTGCACTTAAAAGCAGGCCCTCCATGTCTATTTTCTCATTCTATCTTATCAGTGGCATTTACCTCCTAACTAGGGTAATGACATCAGCAATATCAAAGTAGCACTTTTGTCATGTTGCATTAAAATCCCTCCCCCTCTGCCTGCTTACACACCTCTGATCAGTGATTGTTTGCTCAGATACAGAGTGAAGGAGAACTATTTATGTATAAAAGAGCACACAGCCTGTCGCCTTGCTGGTTAATCATACTTAAGCAGCTCACTACCTCCTAACAAGCTGCATCTCTTTTCATTTTACCTTTCCCTCTCGCTTTTTCCTGCTGTTTTTAAGGCTTCACTCTGACTGTCTTTAGCTCTTCTTCTCACGTGGACTGGATTATCTGATCAGACTGAGAAACAAGCCGGTGATGGGACGCCTGACAGCAGTAATTAAGGAGGACAGAGCAGCGAGGCCTTTCTTTCTTCATGCATTACAGAAAATGAGTCTTTTGTGTACAAAGAATTAGAGTGAAAGACGTGAACAAGCTTCACCAGCTATTTAGCAAACAAATGAACTTCAGTGCTTGTTTTGTTGCAAAAACATGACGGATATTTTTTTAGGAGTAGATGATTCAGATTAAAGAAGCAGCATATTCTTTGCGCTGTAACTGCACATATAAATAAGAGTGGATGTTGAATGTGCTATATTATTCTTTTACTTACAAGCTACTTTCCTTTCTTTTTATAATAGCAATGAAGCCACATATAGTGAAATATAAATTGTAGTCACTCTTTCTCTGGCCTAAACTTTGGCTTTATAACTAACTTCTCTGAGAATGTTAACTACATTTTTTTCTCTGGGTTCAAACAAACAAATGTTTGTGTGTGAGGGAAAAAACAACTGCATGCAATTAAAAGAAATCTCAGAAAGGGTGTTTCTTCTGCGTCTGCATAATCAATGGAGAATAATCAGTGTGCAGAACAAAGCACATGTTGCATTTCCACCAGATGGCGCCTTAGTCCTTTACATGTCTAACTTTCTCAGCAATATGCACATTCACACACACAAACACACACACACTCATACATAAAGCTTGCATGAATGAACATGATTATTCTTCATGTAAACAGGCCGCATCTAGACAAACATTAGATGTACAGAAGGTCTAGCATTATGTTATTGGAACTGTTACTGTATGTGGTGTCAAAAGACTCTATATTAAAATGATTAAATCTATAAAACATTTAATTCTGTGATAAAATGTAATGATTTTTTTATTTTGCAGACCATCTTTAATAATAATTATGAAATGAGTATGAAGGTAAATATTTAAAAAAATAGTTTTCCACATTTTGACCACAGTAAAATGCATTGGATCCTTTCACAATATTGCTAAAATACTTTTAAAAATTCTATAATACTATTTAACAGAATAAATAATAAAATGCAAAAAGTATTTACAGTTGAAAAAATGTGTATTCTTTTGTTTCCTTTAGTTGTTTAATGCAAATTCCAAGCAATCCACAGGAATCCATACGTGAGAGCATGCAAACACAAACGCTGAGGAATCTCTCATTTCATGCTTCTCATGACAGCACATTAGTCTACAGCGAAGTGAGATGCAGTGCAGGGAGAACACAAAGCCCGCTGTGGCAGTTGGGTTCAAGGAAACAATATAAGATCGATATGCACGCGCCTCTCTACCTCTCTGAGGTGTGCAGGGCCTGAATGCCCAGCGGTGCTACTCTTTTAACACGAGCTTCATTACCACACCGCAACACAGTGTCTCTTATCACATACAATAAGAAAGGGAATGAAGTGAGACAACAAGGTGAAACACTTGGGAAGGCCACTAAAAGGCAAGGTTGATCCTTCTTAATGTTTGCACACAGAGAGCGATGCTTTATCTAAATGGAAAATTCTATCAGAGGAGCAGGACTCACTTGAAAACAGGCATAAAAAATAAAATGGTTATTCATAAAGACACAAATCTGCTCAAAAGCAAGTCCATTAAGATGCCTTAATGGTTAAAAAAAAAAGAGTAAAAACTAGCAGTATTTAGCTTCCTGGTTGCAGTTTGGACTTCAGCACTGTGACAGCATCTGACTGAAAGGCTGATATTCTGTGGGAAAGACCTGCCTTAGCCCTTAACGCTCCCCTGCTCATCGCTCAGCCACCCAGGGAGCTGTGTCCTTGATGGGACCTCCACCTCAAACTGCCCTGATGGTGCTTTTCTACCTTTCTTCGTCTCCATGCTTCCACACCATTGTCTGTACTGGAAAGAGGGCTTGGCCTTGCTAATTGGTGATCAGGGGATGGGTGTCACACCAGGGAATGGCCTCTTGATGATGGGGGGCCAAAGGGTTGGAATTAAATGTGAGGAGCTTGGGCACTTGCTGAAAGGTTGAAGTTAAATATGAAGGATAACTCAGACAGGAGGTTTAGTCCCTACACTTCCTGCACAGCATGACCCTGCATGTTTTCACAGATGTACACACCTTCAGTTAACTGCAAACTTTAAATGGTATTAATGTGTAATGTTTAATTGAGGTTGATTTTGACATTAATTTATACACACTGACTAATTACTGCTGTCTTTCACAAAAACAGATTAAATTTCTTTATGCTATAGTGCAACTCCTTTAGCATTTGGTTTGTCTTTGTCTGCGCTGCAGCTTGAGTAAACATTTATATCGTGTTGGACAGCAGAGAAATAAAATCCTGTCTGTTTTTACGCTTCAAATGAACAAACAGCTGTACTGCTGCTGGAGCTAGGCAGAGGTGTCTGGCTGTGTGGCCAGCCCCCTGCCCTTTCTGTGTTGCTTTTGCTGGTTGTAAACAGACTGAGAGGCAAGCAGGTCAAGGCACACTGTTTGGGAGCCCTGGCTCCACTGCGGCACACTAATTACAACAATAATGGAACCTGATCGCAGGTCCTCGCAGGCCATGCCTTCCTGTAAACTGCCTCTATATATACTTACTACAGATGTTGCATTTTCCTGTTGTTTTATATTAGCACGTAGCTGTTCCCTGCACCCCATCAGGGGGATGCCTGGGCTGATTAGTGCATGTTAAAAAAAATAGTCCCCTCAGCTCAGGCAGCAGGGCATGGTCTAGCATAGTTAGGCCTAATGAGCAAGCGTTAGCGTAAACACATAGTAATGCTGTGGGGAAACAGGCAGGGTCGGGTCAGGGAAGTGATGTTACCGGTTGGGTGGCTAGCTCACTAGAGCTGGGGTCCTGATTAGTGGTGATAAATAATGCAGTAAGCGAGGCTGACTGGAGATTGGCTGAAGCATGCTGAAGCTGTGTAATGATGACAAGCAACCTGTGCGAAAACGCGGTGAATCGGGCTCTGTGGATAGATCTAATGATTGAATCATAAGAGCATTAGACGTGTTTGTTTACGTTGTGTCATCATAGAGACTGTGCTGCATTGTGAAGGCACACAGTAACTGTTCACTTAAATGACATATGGGACAGCAGAGCTCATCATTAACCTTGTTTGGCAGGTAAGTGCAGCGTATTGTGGTGAACACGGCTGCAGGCTACAGCCAGAACAACTTCACACATGGTTATATGTCAGTTTTAGAGGCAGCAGAGTGCAAAGGTCAATTCCATTTCGTAGGATTGAGAGGGAGTTCCTGTTGGAGGGCGACATGCCATATGTTGCTATGGGAACGTGGGGTATGAACTCTGCCCTCTGTGAACTTCAGTTGAGGGCAAAGTGAGACTCAGAGACTACCACACAAGTCCATTAAACCACTGAATCAATGGAGATGCAAGAAGGACTGACAGCTTTGTTCAAATAAAGGAAGAACTCATTATTCAACCACAAGACATGATGTAATTAACTATACATTATTGTAAAAAAAAACATTTTGTTATGATGTCCAGCATAGCTAAAATAACCAAAACTTCTGCATAATATCATATTATGTAAAAAAAATTCTAATTATCATCTCAAGATACAACTAGAATGATGAATGGGAAATTGGAAGTATTAGCATCATAAGTAAATTCAGGCTCGAGACAAGAAAAAAAGCAATGTAAAAAATATTGAGAAACCTGTTTCAACTTTGTTGTTAGTTCATCCCAACACACAATGCACCTTAATAAAGAAATGTTAAAGACAATACAGAGGAATCAGTTGTTAAACAGGGCAAGTAGAACCAAAGGAAAGAGGATAATTAAAGAAATAAACGTGGACAGGTTAGGAATTAAACCTTCACCCACTGCAACAAGAGTGTTCAAGTTGCTCTCCAACACAAAGTGCCAATGAAAACGCAAATACTATCTAAATCACTGGAAATGAGTGAGAAGGTGAAATCTATAAATATCTGGATTCTTTTCTCAGTTGGGTAAAGCAAGGCAAATTTTAAATCACAGACATGGTTCATACATAAAGACAATCCAATGTGAGTACTTCATTCAGTCATTTTATATACAGCTTAGTCTAATTCAGAGCTGCAGGAAAGTTTGATCCTGTCCCAGCAACAAGCAGGTAAGAGGCAGGGTACACCCTGAACGGGTCGCCAGTCCATCATGTTAAAATGCACTTATATAGAGAAATAGAAACAGAGCAAAAACAACCATATTTGTGTTATTTCTATTACATCTAAAGTATAAATCTTATCTTTAAAAAAGCAACCAGCAACATTTCTAGTCATATGCAGCAATAAAAGGAGATCAAAATACTTCCTCTAAAACATGGCAGAGTATTTTGATCTCCCCTAAAATTATTTTGAGGTCATAATCTCAGGGCGTCATTTACAGAAAAATTGTCCTGAGTGTATTTTTAAGTTCACAGTATTATAATTTTATTTCACTTTATCATCTAAGTTCCAACATGTTTTTGAAACAATATACTGGTTGAGGATAAAGTCGTAGTTTAGGTCCAGCAAATCGCTGTGGATTTTAAAAACAACATGTTCTCCAATGAACCTTCACTAAAATCATAGAAAGCAGTAAAGTGAGACCAAACAAACGCCACAAGACCTGGATACCTGATCAATTAGTCCCCAGGAATCTACAAAGTACCTGATAACCCGCTGTGCTTCTGCTTACCTTAGTGCTTCTGTGGGGTTAGGCTGGAACCAAAAAAAATGTAAATCAAAGATCAACTGATAAGAAATCAAAGTAGTAGCTCTACAAACAGAAAAGTATGAAACCAAACTAGGAATTAAGAATCAGAACAAAGTCAGACTTAAGCTGGAGACCAACAGGTGAGTCTGTTACATCTTTGGCTGGAACAACAGTATCACACACATAGTTATATGCACACACTTGCTCATGCAGACGCACACTCTCAGATTCACATATGCTATTCCCTCTCCGTTCTCGCTTCACACACAATGATGGCTCACAGTCAAGTCCAGACGAGGGCATGCATCTGAAACTGGGAGCGAATCCATATTACATGTGTAGTGTGCTGTCTGTCTGGGTCCGGGTCATCAATTATGAATAGAAATATACAGCCTCCACAGCCCTGGCCCTGGTGTCTTACCACTTGTAAAGGATTTCTTAAAAGGGGGACAGACACGCAGGTTTGTCATTCAGATGCATACCCAGGACTTGAGAGACTGGCATGGAGAAGGTTTCCTGTTCTCTGACACTTCCCGCCTGAGGAACTTCCCTCCACTTTCATTTAGATCATTCCCTTTTGGGCTTAACTTCAGTGAGAGATCAGAAACTCAAATCTATTACACTGACAAATAAGCCAAACGCGGCAAATAATGACACGAGACCTGCATGAAGCTCTGGCATGGCCTCACTGCAGTCTGGTTGCATTTTTCTGTTGCCAGTAATGTTACAATGACAGCAAGTTAACGACAATCCTCCATGTATCTACTATCAATCAACACTGAAACATACAAAACCTGTTATATGTGTTCATGTTGCTTTGTAGTTCAATCCCAGGAAAAACAACAATAGAAACAACAAAACAAGACTGAGGAGCATCCTATCTACTGTACGCATCGTGTTTTTCCAAACAGAGAACTCATTAATCGTAACTAAACCTCCCAGATCTTCAAAAAAAAATTAAACAAAACATCCCACCTTTGTGTGTGTTTATGTAAAATCTAACGCACCTAACTACAACAGAGAAAGGCATGGAATTACAGAGCATATGTAGCTGGCAAAACAAATTTGCAATTCTCCTTGTATATTCTCAAACCCCAAGTGTACAGCACATGCCCTCTAGAGACAGAACAAACAGCAGTTACGACATTTAAAAGGCTTTGCCTTCTTAGATACCTGTGCAGCTGAATACCAAAAGACTGTTTTTATATTTTGTGTGTGCGTGTGTTTGTGTGTGTGTGTTTGGTGGGGTAGTAACAAGGTACTTCATTCTGAGCTAGCGGGGGAAAAAAACTCTTCTGGTTTCCTCAAGGGCACGAATGTGCTTAATGTCTTTGCGTGATGTTGTATGAAGATGCACTTTGTGTGTGTGGCTCACTCTGTCAATCTGCTCGAGGTTTGAGCTGAGGTAAAAACGGAGGCTGTGACAGTGTGCTGTAGTGTGCGCTGGAGTCACTTCGACAAGTGGAACATATCCCACTGATTTCTAAAAGGTCACTGTCATTATTGTTGCTTAGCAACCTTGTATGTAGAGCCATAGGTGTACAGGAGACTGTAATTGTGGAGATGTATGCTAAAGTGTAAAAGATCATAGTAAAATAAAACAAGCACAGCTTATAGATGATGATGTTTGGATTAATAAAGTTAAACCATAGAGGGTATTTTGAGGTAACACGGTTTCTTTTTTTACCTGGTGTTATGAGCAGCATAAAAATTTAGTAATAATTGGACAAAAAAAAAACAACTAGTAAAAAAGGTGAAAAATGTTCAAGCAACTTGGGTGAAATTTTTTTTTTTGTTGTTTTAATGCTTTTGCAAACGCAGAACATGTGTTTTTATATTTCCTGTTTCACTCTAAGCCAGGAAATGGCATGGAGAAATAATTGATCTCATGGAGGTGTACAGTTTGTACACCATTTAACCATTTAGTGAAGAAAAATTTGAATGGATAAAAAACAAAACAAAAAAAACCACATTGTTAAGTTAACTCTGTGTTGTTATTTTAGGTCACAGCTTGCATTCAAGCATTGCAGTGTCTATTAGTAAGAGATTTTTTTTTCAACCAAAGCGGAAAAAATATTAAAGGTAATAACATTGATTTTCTGAGTTTCCTTTCTGTGAAGCCACTGGTATCTGCTTACAGCG
>JBAMIG010000004.1:10540996-10557997 GCA_037177335.1 Kiunga ballochi
TCCATCCATCCATCCATCCATCCATCCATCCATCCATCCATCCATCCATCCATCCATCCATCCATCCATCCATTCATTCGTCCGTCTGTCCATCTGTCCATCTGTCCATCTGTCCATCTATTCACTTATTTGTCCATCAGTCCATCCATCTATGCATCCATCCATCCATCCATCCATCCATCCATCCATCCATCCATCCATCCATGTAAGGCATTTCTCAGCTGTTATAAGGTGAGAGATATTGTATATATTTTTATATTATGTCACTGTAACATACTTTTTATGTTACATTTTTATGTTTTTTTTCCAAGCAGAATCTCTTGTGTTTCTTTTCTTACACACACAAGCTCACTGCACATGCACAGTGTTTAAGTAGACAGTTCAACTATTACATTATGAATGCTGCATGTTCAGTACACTAAAAACACAAACAGTTTTCTAAAGCATCCCAACATACAGAAGCATCCAGCTGACAGGGCTTTAGAAAACTGCGGTGGCTTGATTTGTACACACTGGTTTCTTCATAAAGCATTTACCAGTCAACGTTTGAGTGAGACATATATTCGTTCAGAGTAAGAGAACAACTCACGGAAGTGAGAGGAGTTATCTAATGAAAGAAGCAAAAGGCCCAAAGTTTTTGTACAGCTTTGCATTTATTCACATACTGTTTGCATTTTGTGGGTTGTAGGCCATTGTGTATGTGCTTTTGTGCGTTATAGGCCAGGTCATTAGAGGCAGCTTGCTGTGCCCTGATTTGTGCATTCACAGTATGTGAACACAGCAAGACATTGATTAGGACTTTGTGTGGCATTTTACACAAGTCTCACTACTCTACCTTCGTTTCCTACTTCCGCTGGATCATCTTGATCAAATCTACAATGTATGATTGTTGTGTTTGTTCATATGTGTGTAAATGTTATGCAAAGACAAAAAAATATTAAGGCAGGGACCTTTTATGGCTTATACAAGTGCTAATAACAAGAATGCTTTCTCTTTTAAAGTATTTTTTAACAAATATTTAGTTATTCACCAGCTTTATCAAGCCAGTTATTTAATTTCATTCACAGATTAAAATCTTGTTCACCTCTTTTGTGTTTGCTTGTTTGAAACTGGCGTAGAAACTTCAGATGAATATCTTGACAGTCACACAAGAGTGTATGACGGACAGTGATTTTTGATGCAAGAATGAGTGATCACTTCAGTAACCAACAGAGGTACAAAAGAAACTATTTTTCAGTACAACATTTTGAAGAATTTAGGTCTTCTACAGGTCAAAATATTTACAAAAGATTAAAGAAATCCCGGGAAATCTCAGTGGATGAACACAAGACCAGAGACAACACAGCATGAAAATTAAAATCTACATGTAATAACTTGAATGATTGTTTTATTCAACCATTCACTCCTTCAACCAGAGATATTATTTAGTCACTGTACCACCAACATTTACCCAACAACAAAACAAATTAATCAAAAACAAAACAAACTAACAGAAACAAATGAGATCAAGATAACCTTAAATAATGCTGGAGAAATGTTTAATAAAGTAAAATTATGTAAAGTATATGAACTGACAATGAGACGTCTGAGTCACTCAATGCTTTCATTCTGTCTCCACCATGCACTTTAATGGAAAGTGACAAAAAGCTTTACAGTTATTCCTGGTATATGGATATATAACAAAACTCTAAATTTAATGTATCAGGGCACAAAAAATCTATAAAATTTAAACTCTATACAAATAATTAGTGAATTATTTTTGGTGAATTTACAAATTTTTAAAAACATTTTTTATTCTATATTTAGAGGCTGAATGATGAAAATGTAAGTATTATTTCAATTTATTACTTAAATAAGTTAATTGACTCTTTATTCCTGCACTGCTTTTCTGAATGGTTCCTGATGTAGTTTAAACATAATGATAAAGCCTTTCAAATTCTCACATAGCTTAATACATCATAAATAGCATTATCATAAAGTAAAAAATATATAGACAAGCATTTATTAATATAATCTATAAAACACGAAAGCCTCTACTGATCTAAAAATCAAATGTCTCATGTTATCACAACTCTTCTATTTATTCATATAATATAATTGAAATTTGTTTTAGATCATTTACTTATTTGCCTGTCTTTATATAGTGGCATGTTTGTAATCAGTCTTTTAGGTGCTTCCTCTTTATTTAAAAGATGTTTTCCACACAGTTGAGGCACAAAGACATTTCCATTCAACAGACTTTTGATTCAGTTTAGATGTAAAATATAGTGCATAAAGCGCCACACCTCACCAACTTTGTAATCATATTTCTAACATTTCTCCCACTGTGAAGATTGTGTGCACTTTATATAAGATGATGACAGTGGCAGACACATCTGATAATGAGCCCAGCACAAAAACGTTCAAGTCCATGGGATCGGTCTTATTAAAATTTACTGATGTGTTTGCATACGGACATTTATAGCGAGTGGCCCTTGACACTGTAAGTGCTCAAGAGGCCGCAGGAAGCACGGAAGATGGGAAGCTGAAATCAGCAGCACATGCACATAAAGAAAATCTGGCTGAAACTACACAAGAAACAGAACATGTCTTTTAATGAAGCAACCGTGGTCCTGGGTCATAATTTTCAAAGAACCAGCCAAGATTAAAGTCAAAGGAGTCTCCCAATGGCTTCAAGTCTGTACTGCTTTGAAAAATACCCCCAGTGTACAAAGCACACCCCCTCCTCTCCTTTCCACCACCTCATCCCCCCCACCCCCCATATTTTTTTTTCACCCAGCATCTTTCTCTTTTTCACACTCATCTTGCTCTGTGTTTCTCTTTCTTTTCTCCTTTTTCTAAAATAACTGGAGCTGCACTTTAGCCACCAATTCTCGCCCCTGATCCCATCATTAAAAAGGCTCAGGCAGAACAAGGGCTTTTCACGTGTGTGTGTGTGTGTGTAAGGCAGGGAGAGAGGAAAGATAGGCTGACAGACCTGGGCCTGCCAAGTGATGTGGCGCTCACTCTTTAAGTGCAACAGACATCTCCTCACCGACTACAGAACTAACACTATGCCACGCGCACACACAATAAGATGAATAATTGATTGGCCTAGGGCTTCACGTGTTAAGAACAGAGGAGGCGTGCCAGTAGCGTTTTCACTTCAAATTTGTATTGTCTTTAGTCTCCACCAGCCATCTACATTTCTAACACCTGCCTCAGTTAGATGTGTGCTGGTGCACTAGCCTCGGAACTATCTTTCATCTTCCACACACCGTTACTGGAAGAATACGGGAAAAAAAAAAACACACACACTTTCAAGAGATCATTATCTAGTAGGGAAACCAGGACACAAGTTCGATAGCTCCCCCTTTTTATTCCCGCCTCAACCAGCAGTAATCTTTGTCACATCATTTCAACACCTGAAACATTTTTCAAAACAGAGAAAAAAAAGGCTTTGCACCTGCTTATGTTTTTGTTCTTAGCTGTAAAAAATACATAAAGTATATTTCAGGAAACAGATCTTAAATGTACTATTAAAAGTAAAAGGAATCCCTTACTGAAACACGCATACAGGTCCGTAATTCCCAAAGCCAAAACTGTATGCTCTTCTGAAAAAGCTGTCAGGTACGTTGCTCGTCAGAGTTTACATAAAACCGTTATTTTAGTTCTTTTATTTTGATAGTGTAGCATTACTAGAGAGACCCTAATTTAAAATTGAAAACTTTTACATAATGATGGGGTAGTTGAATACACACATGAACTTATGAACACATAATGAATTATATTTCTGTCACTAATTACAAACACAAGTGTCTGCAACAAGTTGGATTATTGTTCCATGATCTGGTTTGAAATATGGAAATTTTATGTTCTGAAATAAATTGATAAAGGTTGTTAGGAGACAACAATAAAAGTATTTTAATTTCAATGCTTTAATTCCACATCTTTTCTAGAAAGTAAAAAAAGAGATTATTAGAACTTTTAAGCGGCTAAGTGTAACTTGGTGCTGTCTATGTTTACTGTACAAATAGAACAGACGGACAATCAAAAAAACTTTTACTAAGAACGCATTAAACAGTGTTTCTGGAAGTGAATACACAGATATTTTGCTAAGACATTTTCCTTTAAACTAGCATTTAGATAGGAAACAGGGTGATTATGTTGACCTGACTCAATCAAAAATGCTCTCTAAATCTCATTAGATAACATCTTATATTATTTTAACAGTGCAAAACTAAAAAGTCTAAAAATAGAGTTTTATTTCTGTGTGGGTCTATTTATCAGCTAATGTGAACTTTATAGAGTTCAGTATACTAACAGCTCCACCAAACTCCTGGTGAGAAAGCAAATGTGCATGTTTGCCAGCATGTCAAACTTCCTTGAAGCTTAAGGTAAGCTGCAGAACATGGAGTTCCTTTTGAAAGTATGAAACAAGTTCAATCATTTCATTGACTTGCCTGCCAAGCTGTTCATAACTATGTAATATCCTCATGCATTATAAAGACCTGGCCACGACTGAAAACAGCAGTCAAAAACAACAAGTGATCAAAGAGTTTGAAGTTGACTGGAAAGGAACTGAGATGGCTTGACCTTAAAAACACTTGGGGTCCATGGTGGACACAAGAGCCAACTCCCTCCTCTGTAAACAGTACTTCAATATTAAACTCAGAGGACGTCAAAGGGCTCCAATGTTTGTGGCTTCCTACTGTGGATTGGGATGTTTTGCCCAGAGTTGGTGTCATTCTGACATCACTCAGGACCTGAGCTGCAGACTATCAAAGGCGATGGGGTGGTGTATCTTATTCATCAATTGAAAATATTCATATGCAGATACACCCTTGCCACCCTGGAAGGGAAACACTGCCTTTATGAAGGCACCAATCCACTGGCATCACATGAAAAGTTACAAAACATCAAACAAAGCACTGGGAAAAGAAAATTAAATATACAAAACTCTGGGGCCAAAGGAAAACATGGTAAAAGAAGAGGAAATTCAACTAATGATTGAACAACCGGTTATTAATCAGCCAGGGTTTTCGTGGGTGGCTGTCCAGCATTTCTCTTGAATTAGTATGCTCGGTGATCAATAGAAAGACCTGGAGGTGGTGTTTCTAATTAAGGTAATTCATGGTCTGACCAATATGGGTAAGTTAGAGATTGCTTGTATAAAATTTGCATCAAAAGGGATATATGTCTTGGGTTTGTCTTCCCTGCATATAACAGATCTTTTGTCTCTGTTGTTACCTGCAGACAAGACTGGACTGGTTGTCACTTGTCTCTCATCTCTAATATCTATGCAAAGCAGAATTACCAAGTTGCACCCACCAACTTCATCCACCCATCTATCTATTGGTTATACCTGCTTATTCCAACGTAGAGACAACGTAGAGATTCCAACATGAGGAGCCTGGGTGGAAGGAGATAGAGGACATCTTGGATTAATCACTAATCCAACAAAGAGCAAATACAGAGAGGGATACAACCATGCTAATGTCAACTAATGCCCACTTTTGTATTATAAATTATTCCAAGATGTGTTTGGAAGTAATCTGAAGCACAAATGGAGGAAACTTGCAAAAAGACCTCACTCAGGTCCAAATCCAGAACCTTTAGCATTGCATTTCAGAGCATTACAAGAGAAAGAAGGATTAAGTTAGAAAGATTTTGAGCTGCAAATAAACTAAAATGCATCAAACTCGAAACAGACACAGAAAATGGGATTGGAGATAACCTCACCTAACACATTTTTGTCTCTGGATCTTTTGTGAATATTAAAGAGTAAATGGTAAATTAAACATCTAAATTATCATTAAAACTTCCAACTCCTCCAAATATTTCAGTTTATTTAGTCAGACATATAAGGATACTTATATAGTGCTTGGACTAGACTCGATTGAACACACAGGGAGAACATACAACTACTGATAGTAACTAGACACATGTAAAACTAAATAAACATATGGCTCCCCTTCCCTTTCCTTCCATATATGATCTCCCAGATTGACAGAAGTAAATAGGTGTTTTCGCAAGAAGCCCTCAAGGGTGTAGCGCTGGATATATTCAGTCAAATAATTGATCGCCCTATGCTACTGTTATAGCAAGGATAGCAATCCAATTTAAATGACCACTTCACTGACAGTGCTGAGTTCTTTTTTCTAAATATATCTGAACTTTTATTATACATTTAAATAAAAAGTCATACACATGCTACAAATCTACATGTACTTATCTTTGGCAACCACTTTGAAGGCAAAATTTAGTGGGATTGATTCATACCGAACTTAGTAAAGTCAAAAGAGCTTGGTAGCAAAGGAATAATTCAGAATTAGAGAAATAAAAAGCCTGGGGGGAGGATATGAGGATTCTTGGGTTCAAGCTGGATGACAATAGTCTAGATACTCTGTCTATTACATTTTAAAATATTCAGAGATTCATTTATTTCTGACCGACAAAAATTCAGTTATTATCTTACCTTTCCTGTACAGTCAGTAATTAAAATAAAGACTAATCAGATTCTCAAGTCATGAAATACAGGCAAGGGTTTAGTTTAATCTAGTTTGTGAATGTTGCTGCATGTTTCTTATTATTAGTGAGATGATGACTATACCTTCAGTAGCTGCAAGATAAGACAGTAAGCACAAGTTCAAGTGAAGCACTAACTCACTAATTCAAAGCAGCTTTCTTTGTCCACTGCCACTCCACAGCAAAATCATGTCAATTGAATAACTGCAAATCTTGCTGTTTAGTGTATAATGTGGAGGCATTTTGTGTTACCACAGGCCTCCAAGCCACTATTAAACCTGAAGACTTTAATGTAACGTGCCTACGATGCTGTGCAAAGCATCAAAAACAAAGGTGCCACGTTCTCAAACACAGAGGTAGGTTAAGTGGCAAGGAATGCCAAGAAACGACATTTCAGAGAACTTGTTGTTGTGCTGTGTGCTTATGCCAGCAGAATTGGCTTAAATACACCCACATGAATATGCAATTTCTGTATGAAGACTCTGACAACAAAAGACCCGCTGCATCATTTTTGATGAGGCTGGATTGTCTGTATTTTTGTGTGGATATATGTATGTGTATAGATCTGCAGGGTTTTAAAATCCTGTCCTACTTCCATGTCTTATAATAATAACACATTTTTAAAAAAAAAGAGGAGGCAGAAAGGATGGTAGTTACATGATCAATGTAAACATTTCTTCATTAATATTAAATTATGACAGTCATGCTAATTTGTAGGTCTTGCCAAAATGATTACTTCTCCAAAAAGCAACACAGATCAAAGAAACACATATAAGCACACCCTTATGGTGCATTTTTATTACTAATATAGAAACATATAAATATCATGTTTTAAATTTTACTTATAGTAAACCTTTCAGTACTTAAAAACATTTGAGCTCATCATTTGTTTGATTGATTGGTTGATTTGGGGCCTAATGAACAATGATGTATTGACTGATCAATGAGGTGGCATCAGTGACATAACTGGGGAGGAAAGTGATCCATAAGTATTCAAATAATCTGGTGTAATAAACGTTTTTTGTCCAGCACACTACACACCCACTGGGATAAACTAATAAGCAGAACAATTAAATATCTTAATATGATTCTGTTAAAAAAAAAATCTGTAGTAAATTATCAGGTTTTTGGAAAAAAAAGAACATTTTTTTTTTATTTCTAAGTATTTTTTTATGGAACTACATATGATGATGTTGACTTCAATTTTAGGCTAAAATATAAGTCACATTTTTCTCCCCGCTTCATTTATATTACATTACCGCTACATTTATACTCAATTTTTACTTTAATTTGATGCTTCACTTTCTTCTCCAAAGCTATGGTAAAATAGCTCTCCTTATGACTTAAGCAGAATTGACAATTAGCCTGCTAGCTGGAGCAAAGGTCTCTGCAGAAGGTCCCTGATGGCACTGTACAGCAGATGAAGAGATTGAACCACCACCATCAACCGTTGCCTGGCTTAGATTGGCTGCTGTAATTGCTACCCTCTCTGTAACACTCACATTCCATCACACTTTATTAACGCCAGTCATCCAGTCAAAAGCTAATCTTTTATTCTGTTTTCCAATTATTGTAAAGTGGCGGGCTTTAAATGAGGAGGAGGAGATAATGAAATTAACTTCCTAACTTAGAGCAATTCTCTGTGGCACAATGATCAGATATTCTCTTGGTCTGGGAAATGTATGCAAATTTTATGCATCTATCATTAGTTATTACCATTGCAGCAACATAAAACACAGTTTTCTTGAACAATTAGGCTTAAAATGGTGCATTTTAATCAGTCAGGGGAGCTATGCGTGCATAATAAAACTGGTGTAATTGAAAAGTATGAACTTTTGACACTTTTTGTAGAAGTGTTTGACAGCAGTGACAGTTTGTTTATACTCTGCTGTGTTTGTGTTTACTCTCAAAAACTATTTTATGATACCTGAATGGAGTCAAGGGGACCACACAATGATTTTACTTGTCTTTTCTGTTCTATTCTTTTTATGTCTTATTTAATTATTTCCTATACATCAACATAATTTTTTTCTTGTCACAAGTAAAATCTCTGATGAGGAAAATGGGTGTATTTTCTCTGTTCATGTTACAAACATGCTAAAATCTTATGTAATACTTGATAAATCACTTACGTTCTAACGCACCATTTAACATTATTAAAAATGTTCTCTGTGGAAAAAATCCAGAAAGACAATCTGAATAGTTCCTTGAGAGGGAGAGAAACCTTTTTTACCCTGTCTTGTTGTTTGTTTGTTTTTGTGTGTGTGTGTGTGTGTCGGGGGATGAACCCAGGTCATGTTAATAATAAATTTGAAACAACTTCTTGAACCATGTTGTTGAAATCAATGTGAAATTGTACAACACTGGAATTGTATCATAACTAAAAGTAAAACATTTCATAGTTTTATTGAAAAAAAATGCAAAACTTTGACGATAGTGTGAAACATTAAAAATAATGCTTGTGGACAAATACAATGTCAATTTGTCAACAAACTGCATTACTGCAAAAGGTTTCTTTGCTCAATTCTGAGTAGCAGCAGCTCCCCTGTACAGCAAATTCATTTGACTTAGCTTGGGTAATGAATTTAACACTCAATAAGTACCCTCTTCTCTTCTTTTTTCACTAGATCCTGAGCACAGAGGCCCCCAGACGAGATACCATCTCCAACAGTCTCATCAGTCACCCTGGGCAACCTTTCCCCAAACGGGACCCACTGATGCCCAGTAATGGCTATTTGATGACCCTCATAAAAGGAGTCAATGTATTGACGAAGCTCTTTGAGGACAGACCTAATTCATACGAGGATCAATTGTGCCAATTCATAAGAAAAGCACCAGTGGACAGAGAGCAAATGTGTGTGTGTTTGTGTGTGTAGAGGGATTGAGACTTCAAAACAAACATCACACCTGTGACCTCTCAGCTCTGTGTGCTCATGTAGACACACACCATTTGTTTTAATGATGGCCTGCCACGTTTTTATTAAATAATTGAATCCTACCCAGATCAGATTATCATGTAAAGGGCTGTGTGTTATATTATGCACATCACTGCTGTCTGTCATGTGTTTTGCATCAAGTCATCAATTTTTATGAGAGGGTTACATTCTTGCTGTTTAATTCTAAGTATTATGAAAATAGATAAATAGCTGCAAATAGATTGACTCACTTCTAAAATAAATCCAAACAAATACAGTTGTTGGAGCTACAAGTTATTGCATCCAAAAATGAAAAAATAAGGGGCCTCATCAGATAATATTTATTATTTTATTCTGCTGAAGATTATGCAACAGCTTCATGATTGAGATAAAAAAAAAACAACCTTTTTGGGATTCAGAAACATTATGTTTGGAAAATGCTTATATTACAGTTAAAAGCTGTAAACTTAAAAATAAAAGCATATATTTTTTACATTTTAATTGTTGTCTATAAGTCAGGGGGCTGTGAATTGCAACATGCCTTAGCTCTAATAAGGTGTGCAGCTGAGGTGATCCTTTAGATATTGCTCGGAATAATCAGTGCCTGGGTGAAGCCCTGCTGCCCTGGCCTCTGCTTACATAATGAGACCCCATGCCCAGGATTTCACAGCGTGCTTCAGCTCACCAGCCCACTTCTGCTCCACCCAGGGAAAAGAAGAAAAAGACCAAGAGGAGGAGCAGGAGGGGGAGCGATGAATCCAAACACAGCCCCCTTCTTTCCCATATCATTTGCATGACTAGAATCAGAAATGATGTCCACAGAGAGAGAGTCAAAAGGGAAAGCTCGAGAACAACAAAAATGTAAAAAAGAAAAAGAATGAGGAGAAAAAGAGAAATCGTGAGAACCTGCAGAATGTTGCTGCATTCTCAGAAATTGTGTAAAAAGTGAGTAGTAAAATTATCCACCAAAGAATTCCCATCTCACAAAAAGCACCAAAAGGTGGGGCAGCAGGTCACGTAATATGAAAGGTGGAAGGACATTGAAAAGCAAAATGGGAAAAAGCCAAAGGTAGGGGTGAAGGGAAGGAGGGAAGATGTAAAGTTTTTTTTGAATGAAATCCAGTGGCAGGTCCTGATGGTGAGGAGAGAAGAGTGTGGAGAACCCCAGTGTCTGCAGCTCCAAAAGAGGATGTGATGAGACTGCATGGCTAATGAAGCAGCGCTCCTCTCTGAGTCCACAGAGAACCCAGCCTTTTCTTATTCCCATTCATCATTAATTCAACAACGTTGATAATTTCATTAGCTTTTTTTCCCCCTTGCATTTTCCAGAGCCTTTATCAATAAATGATGGACAATGGACCAGGGGCTGCCCCTGCTTAGCCAAACACACTCTCCATATCTTTTCCCACTTTTTTTTCTTTGGCTTTGAAATAGGCAAACTTGTGTTACTCTAATAAGACTCATGTGCATATAGAAACTCAAAACACACACACACACACACACACACACACACACACACAAACACACTAAGAAATCAAACTTAAAAACAAAGGCCTTGCTCCCAGTCTTCAAGCTCCCAGTATCTATCTTTACCTTTTTAAATGAGCCATTTCACCTCGTTTTCATTGGAAAAAATTTGACATGTCTCATTAAAAGTGAAAACAAAGAGGGAAAAACATAATCTGACCCAGAGTACGGTAACTCAAAAACTCCTCTGTGAAAAAGATTTACAGTTAGAAGCAAAAATGGTATAAAGAAACTCAACAATAATTTAGAACAAAGGTTATTTTTTAAAAAGAAAACAAATAATCATTGCAAATCGGTACAGCTTGCTTAGGTTCATGACTCATAACCCTTCCTTTTAAAAAAAGGGAAAAAGATAAATATTTGCATGCGTTCCCTTTCTTGGAAGTTTTCTGTATAAAAAAAAGGAAAACCCACAATACAACAAATAATAGCCAAATTGTACATTCACTTTATTTCCCTCAAAACATATTAATAGTTTAAGCACAGTACAAATCTACCTTGTTGTTATCAATTACTTCTATTCTTGACAAATTGGCCCTTTTCTTTTTATTGAACTTTTTCTTCATCAGACCCCTTTTATATGCAGCTTTGTTTTTCTTATACAAAAAAGAAAGAAAAAAAGTATTCAAATATGTTGCATCAATTCAATTCAGCCCAATATGACTGAATGACCAAAGCATTTGTTGGGCTTTATTTCCAAATCACAATTTCTGCTCCTAATAATTGTTTAAAATAATTTTCAAATGTTACTTTGCTTCCTGGTGAGGAGGGTCTAAAGATGTATCTGAGTTCTCCCAAGTTTTTAGAATTTATAAAGACTAAAAATAATATGCTTGATAGAAATATAGCAGGTGGGTGGGATATCAAACAAATTTATATAGCAGAACATTTATCAGTGCACATTTTTTGTGGTACACCTATTGCACTGATATGCACAGTATGCATGTAATTAACTTTTCAACAAGAAGGACTTACTATCAACAAATTTAACAACTTTTCTGGGAATATTGGAAACTTTTGAAAAGTAACATGAAGCAGGTATAGTTTACTCTCCATTAGCAGCAACGGCTGCAGCATAAGCCTCTTGTTCATCCAAAAGATCACACATGGAGCTCATGCAGTTTGAGGTTTAAGCTGCAGTCAGAGAAAAAGATAATCACCTCTGCTGCATGACCAGACCAAAAGTGTTATTGTCTGTTCCAGTCCTGGCTTACAGGCAGATATTAACATGTGTTAGGCTAATGAAGGAGGATGAAAACATTTTATTAGTTACAATTCCTGTAACATGTCAACTTTTAATTAGAAAACAAGGAGCTTGTAAATTATTTAAAATTTCAATATTTTTCTTAATATTTTTGAATTAAATGTATTTCTCCAGACATTAATATAACTTCACCATATTAATTGTTTGATGTAGTCATCCACTAAAATCCATTTAAATAAAATAATTGATTATTGATGATCATAATTAATTACAAACTATGTAAATATATATATATATATATTGAGAGAGAGAGAGAGAGTGATGTGGTAGTGGTGCTGGTGCTGGTGGGGTGTGTGTGTGTGTGGGGGGGTGATCATTCTGGGACTATTTATCTTGGGATGAAACATATGGCACATGGTGACATGGGGACCACCTCAGGTAAATAAACCAGAATCTGGCACATTAGACTAGAGTCTGCCTTGGCACAGTTTTATATGGAGCTTGGCCAGAGTATGTATGTACCAGTATATACACTTACTAAGATGTAGACACATGCAAACACATAAAAGTACACACATTTATACTCATACTTATACACATACACACATGCACAGTAAGACTGGGGGCTCTGAGGGGCTGGATCCAGGGATTACTCTAACCACATTTATTTATTAACTCTCAATTAAGTATGGGTGTCCCAGGGCTTAGCGTGGCTTAGTGAGCAAGTGGGACCTCAAGCACGTTTGATGACAGTCAAGGCCCCTGATCTCAGTTCGCTCCATTTTGCTGATTAAATATAAGCTTTTCATCTGTGGATACAATGCTATTAATTAAATCATTAGATGAGTGATTTGCTTATGAGCAAAGGGAGCAGTGAAAAGAGGCACACACGAGAAGCTCTCTGCAATAACTACTGAAATATTCATTAATAAAAAAAAAAATTGCCTAAATTCATTGACAAGGATTACATGTGTAGAGACCCCCTCTCTTCCTTCATTGGATCAGCCCCCTTTCTGCGTGGGCACATGGTCCCTTTTTGATCACCACATAAAGGGATCGAACAAACGCAAGACTTGCACACAATTGGTAGTAATGGGCAGGCTACCACACACATAGACACACACAAAGTTACAATGAGCCTATTAAGAATGCTGCATTTTAAACAGTTCTTTAATGAAATATGACCATGGAATTGTAATAGCTTGCTCAAGGGAAGTGGGATCAGTGTAAATGAGGAGGGTAAAACAGAACTACATTTACTGTTTCTCCTCTAGCAATACAAATCCAAACATGACACAAATTGTAGCCTATTTATCTGATTGAGCACTAGTCAACACAAACATATCACTCAGGAAAAGGGAAGTTGAGTTGTTTTATTAGAACATCAGCAGAAAGAAAAGTTTTTAAAGGTGTGGCAAAGTTAAAATGTTATTAAATTGTTGAACACTGGCGGCTGTTTGTGACCAGTGAGCTCCAGTTCTGTGGTTTTAACAATGTTTCACATGTCTGATGAACTTAGTCATAGCTCAGCATTGGCCCTCTGTTTAAGCCAGTAGTCTGTAAAAATACGAAGGAAAGTGATGTCATGATGAGGTTCCCCACATATCTAATTAAACTTTATACAAAAGCAATGCAAAGGTGCTTAACATAATTAAAGATATAGTTCATTTATGTGTAAAACATTCAGACATACAACAACAAACAGCAATGTTCAATTAAAACTGCAAGCAGCATCAGAGGCCGTTGCCCCTACGATGCCTCCCTGCCTATGTTACCACCATGTCTATCTCTTCGCAAATTTCTTCCCTCACCTCTCTGACCCTCAAAGGAGCCAAACTTCACATTAGGTCATTTAGGTCTTTACATTAGGTCATTAATTAAGTCTCTTTGCCGTTCCATCATGAATGATTATGACATGTTCTGCATCAATTTCAAGCTTTAATTTCTGATTGAATTTCACTGTAAAAGAAGCACTTCCTGTTGCAAATGGGCAGGGCTAAGGCCTAGACTGGAAAAGATCATATCAATCTGTTCAGGGCTGAATCGTGATTAAACCTTGTAAATGTTATGGTGAACAGACCAAAAGTGAGGGAGTTACAGTAATTGATAATGTCATGGCAGCATATTGAAAATTGCCCTGGTGGCATGGTTACACCCTGAGGTGTAGAGCCACAGTTTTCACTGGATCTCTTCACCAACATGTTTTCTGCTGTCTGACCCAAAATGTACATAATTGTATAGATTTAGCAAAAATGATGGGCGTCAGAATAAAAAACGTAATTTCCAGCCACTTGTGGGTGTGGCTAATTCATAATCCAATTATTGACATGTTGATCTCCTAGGAACAGGACTGGCATTATAACTATCAATTTTGGTGCAGATATCTTGTTTTATGTGAGAGCTCGATAGATTTATTTATGTCTTGGGAAAACATAACATTTCTAGGCCCCGCCCCTCAAAACTGAAATCCTTTGTTGGAAAATTTGATACCAGTTTTAATTGCACATACCTCCTGGGCATCCTGAACCATTTTGTGGCAACAACAAAATGCTGAATTTGACTCTAAATGGCTTACCTTGTGTCTGATTTTAGCCATTGTTCCAGGAGAATTTTTGGTTCGCTCAAACATGCAGAACACGAACGTCAATTTTCATAAAGATTGATGACATGCAAAGGCTATACACTAAAAATAGGTGTGTCTTTTGCCCGAATGGTCACTAGCAACCTCAAAATATTAAGATTTTCACATTCTAATAGGAGGGAAGAATCACTACACCTGATTATGCTCTCTATTTTATACACACATCACACTTGCACCAACATAGCTCAAATAGACAATCCTACCACTCTTTGCAAAAATGAATAAAAAAATAAATAAATAAATCAACCAAACAAAAGAAAAAAAAACCTTTTTATATGTTTCATTGAAATCACTATGAAAACAGAACTGAAAAACAACATCTGGGGCCTCATTTAGCAAAATTTGTGCACAATTTCTACAAAAATTATACTTACGCAAAAAAAAAAAAAAAACTTGCTTCACCAAGTAAATAAAAGTCTGATTTAAAACACTTTAAATTGTGCAATTTCCTTTTATAAATCATAACCTTGCTGAAAAGGTTGCGAAGGTGAATTTGAACATACCGCTTTTTACCATACAGGGTCCATGCAAAGCAGTTCATAAATATTTTGGGATATGAATCAAGAATTTTCAATGGTGTTTTAAATTATTAAGGCAACTGAGAGGGTGCGTAAAAATAACTTTTTACAGACTGAAGTTGGTATTTGTTGGTAAGAAGGACACATGTCGGGAGACCCTGTTTGGGGGTCATAGTTGTGGCAGAACAATCCAAAGGAAGGCTGCCGAGAGGCAGCGTGTTTCTACCGTGATAAATGGTGTCGGCGTGAGGAAGAGGTTTGTGCCAGAAATAAAAAAAAACATAGTCAGAATTTCAAGGTGGAGGTTGAAGATGCCAATGGCTCGCTTCACAATATCGCAGATGAAAGTGTACCTCATGGGGTGGGTAGCTAGTCACCTGGAGCCAGCCATCATGCGCAGCTTCTGCCTGCAGCTTGTTCTCCACACTGTTCACCATGATTTCGGCAGGTCGGAAGATCTCGGAAATCTAAATCTGCTTATAAGCCAGTTATCATCATAGGTCTGGAAAATTTTTGTTGTCTTTAAACAGTCTTCCCGTCCTGATTCTACTGTCGGCATAGTCTTCGAGTAGCGCAAGCTCATCCACTGATGCTGCTTGTCACTGCAACATGCATATCCTTACACAGTAATAATGTACCAATAAACGTCATTGGAACATTTTAATTAGTGAATATGTACTGTGTTTGGATGGCTAATTATGTATTTATGGATTAAATACCTCAGTTTTTTAAGCATGTCTATAATAATTCCTGCTTCTGGATTTTGAGTTAGTCTGATGTGAATGACAAGAAACATGGGTTTAATGTGGCCAAAAAGTTTTATCTTATCCGCCGTTCTGCTATTTTTCCCTCTCCAAAATGTTAATATGCAAGGTCCAAAGTTGACGCAGTGGTACACACTTTTCTCCATCAAGTTTTTTTATAAATTCTAAACTTTGCTTATTAAAGTACTTATGCATTTGAGCCCTGTTTTTTGCATAGGCAAGCTTTATAAAGGAGGCCCCTGAGCAGTAACTGTCAGCATGAGGATAAACATTTGGCTTGGCTGAGGTGAAGAAATTGCCTTAGGGATGCATTCACACTAGAAGCTGCCCCACCAAGTACTACAGAGGGTGTCACCACTGCAACCACCTAGATCAGCGTGGGTTGGCATCTGTAGACCTGTGCTGTACCAGAGAACCTCATGGTCTATAAAGGCTCATAATTTAAAAAGCAGCCAGATAAATAAGAAAACCAAAACCATAAAGAGATTTTTAAACAACTAAAGGAACAAAATAATCAACCCTGAAACACAAGGGGAGCAAATTCAGCAATTTTAAACTAGTGCCTCGTGTTTCAGCACATGTGGCTGTGTCCTGGAGTTATTGTTGGTTTAAATACTCATTTGGGGAAGACTAGAGAGCATGGTATTACAATAGTCATTACTACTAGATATAAAAACAGGCATCTAAGAGTATGGAGTACCGGACCCCCTTGTATGAGCTGTCTGGTCCATGTATGACCAGTGTCAAAGCATTGTCAGACTAATTTCCAGTGAGGGTTGGATTCTACCGCTGATGGTGGCGCAGTTTGTTAGCACAGTGGCCTCACAACAAGGAGGTTGCCGGTTCGAGAGCCTTGGTGTGGGCAGGACTCCAGCCGGGAACCTTTCTGTGTGGAGTTTGCATGTTCTCCCCGTGTTAGCATGGG
>JBAMIG010000004.1:10623089-10638794 GCA_037177335.1 Kiunga ballochi
GCCTACCTGTATGTAAAGGTGCAGCTCTACCCCAATTTTCCCCGTTAACTTGTCCAAATGTCCTTGAGCATTGGGCTGTTCTCAGTGCATTCCTCACTTGTAGGTTGTTTGGATGAAAGTGTATGTCATATAAATGTACTGTAAAACACATTTGACTATTAGGACCTGTCCAGGGTGTACCCTGCTTCTCACTTGATGATTGTTGGAATAGGCTCCAGCTACCTGCAACCTTCTTTGGAATTAGCAGTACAGATAATGGATGGATGGATCTGATAAATAGCAGACAGTCCATTTAATTTAACTGTCATTTGTGCGTGAACATGTTTTAAACTTATAAGCAATCCCATGATTAAGATATGCAATTACATTTTAAAGAAAATCCTATCGTTATCCAGGAAGTGTGGCCCATTTAAGTCATAATTTACTCTCTTTGCATGTGGAATACCAGTTAAACAAAGGCAGCTGCACTGTGAAACTTTCCCATTGTCTTGTCAGTCATGCCGGAAGAAGTCTCTTATTCTCATTTTTTGATGCAGAAAAATGGCAAAGATGCTTTAATATTCAAATGAGAACATTGACATTAGACATCAGACATCACAGAGTCCCTAACTGTTAGCATCTAATTTGAATATCTCATATCTTCAAGACACAGCTCAGTTAAAGTCATCTGGGCTTTTGTCCCCAGCACAGGACACCACGGGCAAGTCAGAGAGGTGTCACACATTCAGCCTTGTAATTTGTCATGAAAGAAATCTTTCCTGGGATACATGTAACAAGCTGTCAGGGCTATAATGCTGGAGATAAACAGCTCATTAATTACAGACTAAGTGAGGTGGGGCAAACCATATTGTTGAGAGAATCTATAATTAGTTGATAGAATATATAAATCAGCATCAAAATATGTTGTTAAGATGGTAATATAATTACATTCAGAATATCAACAATGAGAGACTCATATGTTGTAGACTCTCAGTGGCACCTGTAACAACCTCAAAGAGAACATGCATTATAAATACAAAAGACAAGCCTTTCTCTATTAGAGATGAAGACCAAAAGGCACTCAGACAATAACATGTCAACATCTCTTAAAGTGCACATCGGCTCTTTCAGGCGTGTCAAAAATGCCAAAGAAAATTAAAATGACATCCCCCAGTGCAGTAACTTGACACTAACTGAAAACTTTAAACATTTTTTTTCTCTGAGGGCTCTGTTAAGCTTTCTGACTTTGATAGCAAATTGCAGCTAATCTGCCTATGTTGTTGAATGGGAGGAGATTCAACTATTACTGTCAGGCTCATAATGTCATTTTGATATTGTAATTAAAACAAGTCAACATCAAGTGCAGAAACAATTCTGCACTTTGGATAAATTTAATGTATTGTTTTAACATTCAGATGAATTTCTTACATTTATTTAGTGGGCAGAGGTAGAACACCCACCTAACGCTGGCTCTTGTCAATCTATGGCACTAAGTAAATGCGTAATAAAGTAAATGATTCAGTGAATTGTCGTGATTTACACCAATTCTGACTGATAGACCCAATATGTTACAAACATGAAATCCTTTAGGCAAAGAGTGCATTTGTAAAATTAGTTTTTATGAATGTCAAAAGACCAATTCCCATTTATATAATAAGAAATTGATACAATATGTGCCAATTCCAATGACCTTCGGGTATCACGTAGGGATATGACTCTGACTATCTTGCTGTCAAATAATGATTACCCCTTTTGGGTCACACAAATCAGTACGGATCAGTATGGTGTGTGACACCAGCAAGTAAAGCGCTGGGGGAGGTTAGTCCTCCAATTCCAGGAATCTTTCGAGGAACCGACAGCTACAATGTCTCCAGAGAGCACACATTAAATTTCCAATTAAGGCTAATTAAAAGAACAAAGTTATGAGAAAAAAGAAACTGAACACCATTGCCTTCTTAGTTTTAGTTTAAATTGTGCTTAATGCAATCTGACTCCATTAAGCAAGAAGCAAGGAAGAAGGCATCTCACAAAACATTTTATCAGAATTAATTATTATGATTAGGGTCATAAAACCTCCATTAGACTCTTGACATTGCGACTTGAGGGCATGTATATATATATTTACACACACACATACACGTGTATATATATACAACGTATATATATACACAGTATATATATACACACATATATATATATATATATATATATATATAAATTATGAATGTTGTTCATAAACTCAATCAGGTATCTTTGAATTTTATATCAAATCCATTAGTTTAATTTCCTTCTCATACAGTACCAGTTTTTGTTAGGGCTGCCACAATTAATTACATTAATTTTAATGTGATGTTCTTGCAGTTGAGCTTTGGGTTACACCATCATGTTGCAGTTTTAATTTTTTTTTTTTATCTGTGGTTACCACAAAAATTAAGCAGAAACACATAATTGTAAATGAACCAGTCTCAATGGAAAGCTTGTCCAAAACCTTGCAGCAAGCAAGTTTTCTCACAGAGTCTGAAAATAGCATCAAGGAGTAGCTAACTTACATAGAACATACAGTGGCTACAACATAGAAAACCGCATAAGAAGAACTCTTTCTGTTATCATTTAGCATATTTTTCAAAGTACCAGTTCGATATGAGCATACAACTCAAAAGGCCATGCAAAATATGTGCATCTGGACAAGTTAACAAACATGCACACAACTGCAACTCAGAGCATAATAAAGGCTTTGATAAGGTAGAACTATCTCTCCAGCACCTTCTGAATAATGACCGCAAACTATTCTGCAGCAGAGGCTAACTTCTACAGATAGGAATAATAACTATTTCATCTAATCTGAGGAGGATCCGGCTGATGTGATGTAGATTGAGGAAGGTTTCATATGATGAGTGGGAAATGTATGTACAACTCGAGAACATCACTACCAAGTGCCATCGTCCAGTGTTTCATTTGAGACAGCACTTACCCACAATAGTGCACACTACCAAAAAAGTGTGCAGTACACACTACAAACTACATTCTAGTGCACTACCGTATTGAGATGCACTCCAGGTCTGTTGAAACTCTCAGCTTTTTAAATTTTGGGAAAAAATGTCTCCATTTGCTGTTTTCTTTCAGAGCAACTGTTAATTCCCCCCACTATAACTTTTGCTTCATGCATTTTACCTTCTTAACTGTCCTGTTCTTGTTATTTCATTTTAAAAATTGTTTATAATTTCTGCACTTCACTGTAATACTTTAAATAATTTTATGTAAAGGACCTTGAATTGTGTTGTATATAAAATGTACCAAACATCTGCTAAAATGACTGCATAGTATGCAAAGTACTATAAAAAGAAACTTCCCTTTTCTAAATGTAAAGAAAAATCCAAAGAAAAAAGAGGAAATAAATATAAAAAAAATACAAAAAAACAAGAGAAACATGTCATTTTCTTACACACTCTATTTACACCTATCACTTAAATCTAATAGTTGTACATAAATAAATATTGCAACACATTTTTTTTTGTTACCTAATAAGTATTTGTGCCTTGTTGCTTTGGAGAATAATAGCAAAGTCTTTGTTTTTAGTTGTAATTATGCAGGTACTGGCATGATTTATTACATAGTTTGTGGAAAAAAAGAGTCTTATGTCTATCATACACTTATTTTATATGTAACATTTTTGGTTGTAATTTTTTAATCTTCATCAATTATTATCCGTACTATACATTCATTTAGGTAAAGTTTATAATTCTCTATAACTTCATAGCTGTTTATTAAGTTTAACCAATGATACCCTAAAATTAAATAATCATTCAATTCAACAAGTTATTACCTACATTATTTTAGCTTAGCAGATCAATGTTTTCTTAGCACTGCAAATGCCAGGGATGAAACCATTTTAATTTCTTCTCTCATGCTCCTAATGATGGTGCCGCTGAGGGATGCCACCATCCCCCCTAGTTACCTGCTTGATGGTGCAGCCCACGCCTCGGTCAGGAAGTGTTGAAGCTGATCCAGCTTATCAGACTCCCTCCTCCAGGGGCTTCTGCCACCATATGGCTGACCCAGGCCCTGCAGCCTCCCCAGGGGTGACTTGCGCCTGGATCAGAGTGATGATTCTGGGTATATGGCTCTGAACATTACACTCTTACCTCCAGCATGACTACACAGATGTTGTTTCAGCAAATTCCTAAAACTGTAAGCTCTAGTGAGAAGTAGAAAAAAGTTTAGAAACACCAATCCTCCAACAGACCGTATTTCTAATACGAAATAAGATTTTTAACGGTGGTCAGGGTTCTTTCAAAAAGTAAGTGAATTATAAAGTTTTAAAGGCTCAATTAGGTCAATGTGCAGAATGCTCTACCTCAGTTTTAACCACAATACTTACCTTATGTGAATGAAGCACTTTAAAAGATGCCACTTTTCCAGGCACTTTTCCAGTGCCCTGACATTTAAATTTGCTTTCACTGGGGGTTTTCAATGGTCCCTGCTCCAATATTTGCATGCTTTTGACCCTGAAGGCAACAAAAGAGAATGCAAAAGAAAAAGATGGGCGAGAAAAAAGTCAACAGTTTTTACACTAGCCAAAGCTGTATCTCAATGTGTCTTACATCTCTGCACCCTGCCAGGCCCCCCATCTCTCTCATCCCTCGTTCTCTCCCCTCCTGGAGGGCAGAATGATTGAGGGGTGCTAGCCCTGCCTTTTATCCTGTCATTGAAGGTCTGCCTCTCTCCATAGCAGAAAACATCAACCATAGAGGTATAGTAAAAACGAGGAAAGAGAAGAGGAGGGATGTGAAGTGTCACATATTCCCCCACAGCACAATAAGCCATGCACAGGTTAGATGCAAGGATATGGAAAGTCATTATTTGCGGGCCTAAAGGGATCTAGTTGATACGTGGGCCAGATGGTAAATAAACAACAGTCAAAAAAGGGCAACCTATTAGAATCATATGTGTTATAGCCCTTTGCTATCAAAGATCTGCAATAGCCTTTTTGTGTGAACCATTGTTATCTAATTTGCTTATGTTTGTTTATTTGCATTGTATTCCCTGGAGCTTTGCAAAGTAATATACATGTTTACATACAATTGTAAACATGTCGGTACCTATAAAGAGCAGGCATGATTGATATAGTTAGCAAATAACTTAAGTTAACTAAAGTTTTTTGAAAAAGCCAGGGATCAGAAGTGTTTGCAAAAGTACGGATTAACTTTTAATTTGTAATACCTACAAGTTATATATAAGATTCAATGACAAACATATCACATGAAAGCTTTTGTATAATACTTTAAATAGTAGTACTTTTCTGTTCAAATGAAGTGATTCAAAAGCAAAATCAGGCTTAAGATACTTGAAAGCTATTGCAGAACAAAGGAGGCAGTACATAAAGGAACATCATGTTTTGCTTATTGCTGGGGTATTACTGGCTTTGGAAGCAAAAGCAATTATCAGAGAGTGAAAGTCAGTAAAGCATGAGGCTGTTGACATAAAAATGGCCATTTCAGTATAGCTTTGCAGCCCATTTCATTGGCTGGGAAACAGTAAAATGTAATGAGGAGAGGGTTTGGCATTAGAGGCCTTGGCTCTGGGGACCGTTAACTGATGGGCAAATCAGGGACTCTAACTGGCTGTGGAGATTTGCAACATTATAGGTTTATAATCTAATGTCTGCCGTTAGGTAATGACATGATCAGGAAAATCTTTTTGCAAACGTATAGAAAAATCTTTCTATAGCAGCTGATCGTTTCTTCATGTGAGTTTCCCTTCATTAGTGAATGACTTCTGCCAAAATCTATCTGTAGCTTGTGTTAATGCAGTTAAAGTGACCACAACATTAGCGTCAGACTATGTTTAAAGTTTTTGGAATTGATGTGATTCGGCATCACTGCCATGGGTGATGGCCCTTCTGTAGCACATCTAGATTGATGACTGTCTTGTTTTGTAATTATTTTATCTGCATTTCTTCACTACTATTTTCCTTTTAAATAACAAATTAAATGTTTATCCACTTGCAAATTCAATGATTAAATAAGAGATATTGTTTAAATGTTTGTTTGTTTTTTGTTTGTTTTTTTTTTAAAAAAGACATCTTGAAAATATGTTAAATTGGACAAAAACAAGGAATATATAGGTAAAATAAATGTCCTTCCTATTGTTTTTGTCACTGTGGCCTCTGGTTCAATAACAGTGACAGAAATTGTGATGATTGTTTTGTCTGCAGTTACAACAGTGTCATGCTGCAGGCAGGACAGCTCAGTGTAGTTTCTTTGGTTTGCAGCAACACCTATTGGCCAAATGTGAACACTACACAACAAATTTCAGGCTTTTCAAAGATGAAAATGTCCCACCATTCAAGAGTGCACTGCTTCTAATTTGTGTAGTTCATTAATGTTGAATAACAAACTAGATTTATCATGCATTATGAATAACAATTAAAGCTCAATGCATGCTCTACCTCATTTTCTTTAAATAGAGGAACACTGCTGGAGTCCTCTGACTTTTAATGTACAGTACAATCACACACTGAACAGTCAAGTCAGCCTGTTAGGAATAAAAAAACTGTTTCCTTAGGACATACTAATGAATCATGTATAAAAGATAATCATTATTGGTTTATAAATCCAAGCGTCTCACAAGCCACTAGCACAGTGCTCAGTCCCAGGATATGCAACAACTAGTAATAGTATAATTAAAAGCAGAAACATATCAGAGGTTTTTACACTCTAGAAAAAAAGAGTTAAAATAAAAATAGGTGTGAATTTGCTTCAAAATGTCTTTTTGATATGTACTAAAGCAAAACTAGAAATCATTAAGGCCTTATTTAGTAGATTAGCCTAATTAGATTTATTGTTGCAACATCAGAAAACAATTGGCTTTATCCTTTGCTTCTTGGTTTTGTTTGTTTGTTTGTTTGTTTGTGGTTTTTTTAATTAGAGCCAGTATCTAAATTATTCCTCCACACACAAAAAAGTGGGACTGGCTGAAGCACTGGAATCTGTCTAAGTCACATGACATTGTCCATGGTTTTTGAAAATACAAAAGTAAAATAGCAAAGAAACTTGATTTAAAACAAAAGCAGGACAGAAAAAAGTGTTGAGCTAAACTATCATCCTTTAATCTTGCTCTCATTTGGCTTTGGCGCTCAACAGGTGTCGTTTGTGACCATGAGTCCTAGTTACCGGCAATAAGACTTTCCTCCCGCTTCGGTTTCACCTTTCATGGACCAGATACCTTTGAAAGAGTGAGTGTACACAATAAATAGAATAATTCATGATTTTGTCATTAAAAATGAAAAGTTTCTTTTCCTCATACTTGAGATGTGTTTTGAAATTATACATAATGGACCATAGATGTTCAGAAGTTTTCCAAACCTCCTCTAGCTACGTTGGGAGACGCACATAAGTCTCCCCTTGCGTTTTACAGAAAAGAGGTACCAGGGCTTTAATTATGTGCAGAGCTTGGATGATTAGCATGGATGGGGGTGTAGTTTGGAGCGCCCTCGTCTCCAGTCAAGGCAGCGTGCTCTGAGTCGACCACCCCCTCCTTTCTCCTCCCTCTTCTCTCATGTAACAAACGAGCCTGGCCTTGTTACCGAGGCACAGGTTAACAAGCACTGGCGCAAGTTCATTCAGATGAGCTGCAGCTGCACAAAGAATATAAGCAAATATATCATACAGGCAATTATTTAGATAACCCAACTGAATTAATTGTTGTAATTGTTTGGATTAAATGAAGTCATGAAGCGTACATCAAGATTTTTTGAAGGCCACGAGATGCATCATTTGAAATTTGTCATCCTGAGTAAAATATTTAGAACTTTACCCAAGCATGTCATGTTGTGACCCTATGATCAATCTTCCTAATTCCAAACAATACCACTGCACAGCTGGAAACAATCTGAGTATTTCTGTGACACAGATACATCTGACGCTCGTGCACATTTATCTCAACCCAGTTCTAAACTTTCTAAATTATTCATTAATATGAAATTGTGTTTGTCTCATGTGGAACACTGTGATTTCCTCCGGTGACATGAAGGCATTGTTTGGCCCCTCTCCAGAGCCACTGTCACTCCTTTGCCAATTTCTCAGTTGACACATATTGTTCAGGAATCTATTTCCCTCTTGATAGTTTGCAGAATCCTGATTTGTCCTAATCCTGAGACCTTTTGTAATACAGAAGAATGGGATGAATTATAAATTGTGTATGACAGAGTCAAAGGAACAAAAAAAAATGGAGCTGGTGAACAAATGCTTTACTTTACGGTCCAGAAAGCAAAACTTACTTTATGCTTGCATTATCAAATCATGATATGTGTATTCAGAGAAATGAATAAGAATAAGTAGAATGTAGAAGAGATGTGGAGAATAAAACTAACTATTGTGAAGTCACTTTCTGCTGTGATTGCTTTAAGTACGGCAGTCTGCAGCAGGAAAGCCAAATGTAGAACTTTGTATACTGTTGAAAATTGTGTTGCAGCTACAGTTCAGTTTTTTAAAAAACATATTTAATTAAACGGTCATGGCTTTATAGTTATTACTAAATATTCAATGACAAAATTTAAAGCTTTGATGTTGAGGTGTTTGTCTTGTTTTTTTTTCCTTTAACCAAAAAGAAAACATTTAGATAATCATTAAAACATGAAAAATTTGGTAGAAGTTGAATCCCTCTTGTACTGTTAATACGATTAACAAATAAATCAGCTGAATTAATGTGGAGTACGAGAAATGTTCAAAACAACTAAATTTATAGTGACCTCCTCCAACATTTCCCAACAGCTTTTTCATTCTCCGTGAATTCTGCATGCTGGATATGAAGTCATACATAATTCCAAAACGCTTTTGTCGTGTGATCTTCTGTAAGCACTGCTCATTCAAATCCTGCAAAGGCTACTGAATAACTTTAATAAAAGATCACTGATGCTAAAGACTGATAAAACAACACTCATCCATTTTAATGCTCAGAAATTTCCATTCCGGTTTCCTTTGTAATTGAGATTCACTTTGTAGAAACTAAATTAGTTTGAATAGCATAATTTGTAAATATATGTTAATTAACCCATTTTCTTCACCTCATTTATTAAGAGAGAGCAAAGCCAAATGAAACTCAAACTTACCTGCAAGGCAGGCTCGGGACCTGTCTATGAATTAAGGCAAATAAAAACACCATGTTACAGTTTACTTTTTTTTTTTTTTTGCACACTCAGTTATTTTTAGCTAGGCAAAAGTCTTAATTACATTGTCGTTAGTGTGTAATAATCGCCATGGGACATTTGAGTTTATGAACTTATACAGGCTTCTAGTGTGTATAAACCTGCAAAAGGAAAACCACAGGAAAAGGATGCCCACTGCTACTCCTTAATTTAAGGAGAGATTAATAAAGTAGTTGCTAGACTTGCAGTTTGTTCTCCCTGAGGGTTGTGTTAATAATCTTGGAGAAACAGGGTTCATCTGTGGAGATCTGCCCTTGTGAAAGACCGACAAAACTTAAAAGGCTTGTCTTAAAGATCACTGATGTGCTGCTTTTACTTGTCGTCTATAATTTACTGTTAGTTTCATGCAGATTAAATGTTAAAAGAGAGTCTTTCTTTACAGTGTAAAATACTGTACCATTTGATGGGTTCAACCACAAAAAATGGCCTCCAGATGAGAGCCAAGGAAGTTATGTTAAAATCAGCTCTGATGTTCTAATAAAGATAAGGAGAAGTGGAAAGCCTCAAATACTCAGACATGGCCACGGTGTAGCAAAAGGCTGGCCTAATTGTTTTAAAGAATGCAATAAAATCACAATAAATTCCTCCAAAAAGCAAATAGCTGTGCAGCAAAGTAAATTATATCTTATTGTCACAGTATAGTACAATTTAGATAGTATAATAGTACATAGTGAATAGTATTACTGTACATTTTTTATCACAATTGTATATCTGGATGATCAAAAATGGGAATAAATAAAGACAATAAAATGATCTGTGTTAAATATGATTCACATCCTAATCTCTCAAACGTTTGGCTTTATTTTACTTTTCTATTCTTTTTTTTTTTTAAATCAAGTATTTGTAAATCCAGTCAGGATTAAAAAGTACGCACTAACAGTGTCCCAAATACAATTGTTTAACAGCCTAAAACAATGATAAATTAATAATGTGAAAGTGAAGATTTGTGTTTTAATTAGGTTGATCAGACTGGATGTGATTATGACACTTTTTAATTGTCATTCATTTTCTGTGTATTCTGAAGACATGAAGGAATCTTATCTTGGGGGTTTGATAAAATGTGATGATGGGATATATGTGCATTATTACATAATGCCATGAGATCTGTTACAAAAGACTGTTTGTCAGCATATTTCAGATTAACCTCACTTTTGAAAGAATTCACAGTAAACGAAACCAAAAATGTAGCCTATTTTTGAAGAGGTTAGTTAAGAAAATGATCAATTACCTAAAAATAATTCTTTTTTGGATCTAATTAAAAAGTGTCATACTGGGAAGCTTTTACTGAAAAGTCTATTTAAAACTTCCTAATAAATCAATCTCAACAAAGAAAGTCAATGTGGGAAAAATAAAGTGGTGTTACAAATAGGCCATAATGCAATCACATCTGATACAAGCATTTTTGAGGCCTATTACACAACAATAAAGTTAAAACTCTGTTGTCTTCAATGTGATACTTGTCTTCCGGTGGATATCTTTTTACATTACTTTTACATTACATTATGTCAGGTCACATTTTACATAAAGGCAAATTGTTTTGTTTATTTAACCTTTACAAGGAAAAACAAAGTGTTAGGATTTTGCAGGAATCATCATCAAACTAACTTTGATATACAAAAGAACTTTTCGTTACCTCTTCTTTTACATACGTGTTAAGGCAAAGTGATGCAAAGCTGTGACATTAGATGATCTTGTTTTATGTCTAAAAAGTAAGTTCTCTTTGACAGTTTATCATGTAACCTTGTTGTTCATGCCCTCTTGAGGTATTTTAAGAATTTTCAGTGCAGTGGTTGATTGATAAAGTAGTTGTAAAATTGATCTTGTTTGGACAAAAACAATTTTTCCTACTTATTGAAAGGGAATTTGGCATCTAATAAATTAACAGCTGCCACAATGCGATTTTATGTTATTGATTATTCTTTATTAACACAAACCTAAATTCATTGCATTACATTCAAATTATGTGATTTTTAATATATATATATACTCATCACATTTAAAACCAATATTTGTGTTTCTTTTGTCATACAGGAGTTATAGTATTTTTCAGGATTTTTTCATTAAAAAATACTAAATTTAATAAGTACAAGCTTCATCTATAAATCATGCTTCTGAAACCATACTCTTACATTGCACCACTGACCACCTGATGGGACCTTCTACTTAATATTTCAGAGTATTTTTCCATTTTAGCCCCCTTTCTTTGGCCCTTTGATGTTTTTGTTCCACGTTTTTCTCTCCGTTTTTATCCTGGCATGGAGTGGCTGTGCAATAATCTTACAGTTTTTGCCTTTGCATTGCATTTTAAGATCTATTTGGAGAATATCTATTTTCTTTTGTGTAAATGATTATCTTAAATAAAAATGCAGGACCAAGAAGAGTTTTGAATCGCTACTATTCACACAGTGCTGATGGCTGGGAGACCGTAAAACAATGCATGGCTTCCTCATAACAAAAAGAAGTGCAGCTTGGTTGCTGTGTGAGTCACCTCGGCCTTGCCATATTTCTGAGAACTATTCTAACAGAACTATTCCTGTAGATTTCTTTTGCTGTGATTGTCATCATTTATAACTATTTATTAAGCTTTTCATTTATAATATTTGCTCATTTAATTTGTGCCTCTATTCTAAAAAGGGAAGAAAATATGGGTCTCCTAAATTTATATTAATGTGGTGAAAATTTTTAGACATCAAAGTATCTAATAAGTCAGGTTTAGCAAATAAAATTATTCTGCATTTTGGATTACATCAGCTGCTATTATTTCTGGGATTTTACTTTGTCCTAACACCTGCAGGTTTTTTGCACACTTGTGTACTTGTATCCCTTCACTATACCATAAAATGTTTACCAATATTGTCTACATTCAGAAATGTGTAAAAAAAATGTAACCAAAATAACATTTAATCTATTGGTTAGGTTAATTTGTGTTTTGCCATCCTCTCTCTTTTTAGAGAATAACTGTTATTGTTTAATAAAATGGATTTATCAAACCTTGAATAGATTCATAGCCGGTATGAATGGTTCAAAGGAATATTTAATATTTTCACATTTTAATTATATTTGTATCTGTTTAGTAAAATACTAATTTTTCTGTGTAACATAAAAAGTATTTCCATCTATAACTGCAAAGGAAATTTTGTTGTGTCGTGTTGGAAATAAACAGATGTCTGCCAAATGTAAGCTTTTCCTGTACTAAACATTTACTTCTGCTAGTATTTTAACTATAAAAAACCTATCTTTTATATATTTTCTGCTCAGATAGAGCTTATCATTGCACAAATGAATGTACTCATTTAAAAGCTTTACTTCAAATTACTTTGTTTCTAGCACATGAGGGATGAAGTAGGACAGCTAAGTTTGTGTTGATATTTATAATACATTTACCCAGACAAATTTAGCAGAACTAAAGTATAACATAGTGTCATGAATACACACTTAACAGTTTGGCAAAGACAGTATCTGCTTCATGATCTCAATCTAAATTCCCAAACATTAACACAGCGTCTCTCTGTAGTTAACCAATCATTTGCTTTCCACATCAAGCAATGTTTGTACAAAGCTAATAATCTCTCTATAAATCTAAATTATTTGACCCTACTATTTATTCATACTAAACACATTTACTTTTTTTATGTCTCTCAATCAATTGCTTCATTTTTTTTCTTCATTATTTTTAAAATCATGTCACTGTTTTGTATGTATCTCCTGATCGATGGGCTTTATTGTTTTTAAACCAATAGGCAGGTTGTAATTTGATTGATATAACTAGGCTACATTTATTAAATAATTGTCAATTATTTTAACACTTTATTATTTCAACAATTTATTAATTAATTTTCTTTGCCTCTTAGTCCAATTCAGGGAAGCTGGAGCATATCCAAATAATTAGTAGGGGAAAGCCAGGGGTACACCCTGTACAGGTTGCCTTGCCATTGCAAAGCCAGCACAGAGAGAAGACCGACCATTTGCACCTTTTCTCCGTCCTAGGGAGAATTTAGAGTAAACAATTAGCCTGCATGTTTTCAAGTGGTGGCAGGAAGCCAGAGTACATGGTGAGGACCCACATGGTAACATGCAAACTCCTCACTGAAAGGGCAATGTGTTACCACTACACTACAGAGCAGCCAGTTATACATAAAACACAGTACTACATCCCTCTACATTATTGTTTGATTAACTTCCTGCAAGTTTACAATTATTACTTTGAATTTATCTGTTGTTTAACAGCCACTGAATGCCCGTAAAAGACTTTATTAAAACAGTACAGCTCATATTGTGAGCATGACAGTGATTGTCATGCATTTAAACATATTTCTAATGAAATTCTCAAGTCTTCTACCATGGTGTCAGGTTTGACTCAATGGTGTGGTGTGCCTGTGATATTTCCTTTTTCTTTCTTATTCCCTGGACCAAAAAGGAAAAGATCTAAACCTTTTCTTTTCCACTAAATTTACATCTTTTGCTCATTTCTGCAGCTTTCTTATCAAGAGAATTATAATGAAGGGCAGAATCAGATATCTGCAGGGATACAAGAGGACCTGGAGACAGAAGAAAATACAGCCACTGATGGCAAGAAATTTCCATAAAAGTACAATCAGGTTGGAATTTTAAAAGTGAATGTTTAAGTAGTCTAAGAGATGGGCTTTGATTCACACTCTGATCAAACCCAAGACATCTCATTCTGAGAATAATGATTTTTTCCCCCTTAATTTTTTCTCTGTTTCTGTCTCATCTGTGAGCTTACAGGTAGAGCAAAGCCCAATGGTATTGTTTTCCCTCCAGTAGTTGAGCACAAGAGCCTTTCTTCTGCCGGATTAGACGTGGCCAAAAAGAATGGCAAATGCAGATATGCTATGTTATTAAAGGTTGGCTACACAGGGAAAATTCTGATACAATTTATTGAATACATTCCAGCCTTACCAACACTGGATTGCAAGTAAATAAATATGTATTTTTAATAAATTTTATTTGAAATGGGGAAATGCAGACTTCCTTTTGTGCATATGTTTTAGAGGGAGTGACTGAATGTGAAATTTCTATTGTTGTTTTTGACAGAACCATGGACAATACAGCGGAGAGAAGACAAAGACGTCTACTAGTCATTATCTGGGCCAAAGTTATAACCAAAGTTATAACCATGCAAAAAACAAAAAAAGACAAGAACAACCAAAGTTATCTGACATTTCAATGACTGTCTTCCATGCGATTCACTAAAAGCATTTTCATTCAGTAAAGATTTTCTTCTTTGTGTTCAACAAAAAGCAAATTGTTGCTTTAATCTCTCTATTTGTGTTTGTAATAAATGTGCATTTATGATGATGATATAAAAGTGGAGGTTGATCAATGATTAAATTATTGCATTATCTGCACATGAGCAAAATAGGAAACATTATTACTATCCATAAAAGAAACACTTGTTCTCTAGACAACCACAAAATGGACACATTGTAAACCTGAGCTATCGACTAAAAAAATCTTAGTAGTGCTGATAAAATATAGGAAACTTTTCAGACTTGATGTGAAATTTGTGGTAAATATAGTCTACGTCTCTACATTTTTTCTTTCAAACATGACCTGTCAGACATGTGTGTTTGTGCTGCAAGCTATTACTCTTTTATGGCCCTTTTTTTGGAGAGAAGGTTCTTGACCAATTATTTTCAGACAGATGCAGGGATGCAGAATGACTAGAAGCATCAGGTTTCTTTTTCCAGATGATGCCTAAGGTAAGGAGAGAATGGCCAGAGGCTACAGCAGCCCTCCAGGGACATAGAGGGCTTATAAACTGTGAAACTGACATATCTCATCCATTACTTTTCCTAAGTAAACCTTTAAAAACCTTGACAGTCCTCTCAGTGTTTTCCCAACCTGTATATATTTAGCATTTTATGAATTTGAAGTCATTTTTTGAGTATCGACTATGTATAATCTTGTGAATAATCACTGATCCAAGGATGTATGAAAGTGCCCTAAGTTAGTGTATTTCATCATTTGCAACTCATCATATATCTTTTATCATACCTTATGTTACTTTTATGTAGTGCAACTTTGTAAAATCAATACACTGTACACTTTTAGGATGAAGTATGTTTTATTTTATCAATCAACACTTCCTTTACAAGCAACTCTTCACTCATGCCCATCAAAGTCGTCGACGTGAGAAAAAAAAAAACATACTCTCATTGCCATTGGGTTCCCTTGATGATGGGCCCTCCCAATCCAAAAAGCCTTGCAGGATGCCTCCAGAAATGTTCCTTCAGTCACAAAGATGCCAGTCACTGCCCCCCTCCTCCCACAAGGTCAACATGTGTGAATGCTGTCACCTCCACTTAGTGACAGAGAGGAAATAAACATCTCCCTGAAGATTCCCGACCGAATACACCACACAAACACACACACACAAAATGCACACACACACACACACACACACACACTATTTTTTTCTCATCCTATCTATCTATCTATCTATCTATCTATCTATCTATCTATCTATCTATCTATCTATCTATCTATCTATCTATCTA
>JBAMIG010000004.1:10638894-10650699 GCA_037177335.1 Kiunga ballochi
CATGTATAAAATGTTACACATTTTATGCTATATACCTTGTATAACCTATGACCTCAATCTGGTCTCTTGATGCTCCACAGATTACAACTGCAAAGACAGGGTGCTGGCACTTTGTGATAATGTCAGCACGATGCAAATATTTAAAGCATCAGTGAGCCTGCCCTGCACAGCGTCCGTCCACACGTCTGCGGTTTCCAGTCATAAACATTAGGACAGCAGCAGCAAACTACAGACAGAACGCATTAATTTAATCAAGGATATGATAAAAAAAAGTTATAATTGCATGGGAAACTACAAAAGTGTTCTCGTTAATAATGTCATTGTGTGTGTATATTCACTGGTAATATCTGTCCAGCCATTCTTTCTCTCCCACTTATCTGAGGAGAAATTTCAGGAGCGGTATCCAAAACAGGGAAGCCCAGACCTTTCTTACCCTGGTCCAGTTCTTCCAGCCTTCACAGCCACTTCTTTCAGAGTATCTAGGGAGATCCTGAGGCGTTTTATGCCAGCTGAGAAAGTAGTCCCTTCACCGTGTTCTGGCTAATCCTTGGACCGTGCTCCCAGTGGGACGTACTTGGAACACCTCACCAGGGAGATGTCCTGGAGGCATCCTAACCAGATGTCACCACTTCTCCATAATCTAGGACATTTGAGCTTTACAGTTCTTAAAAGCTAGATTTAGTTTGCTAAATTGGGTTTTACGCATAGGTTTTTATTCTCCAGGCTCTTCTGGGAGTTCTTTTCATTCCTCCTCTTTCTATTGGCTGTGCCAGGTGTCGGTTGTAAAAGGTACGCAAAAGCTATAATTTTCAGAATGTATGGATTGAATTTGTTGATTGAAACTGATATCTTTGGTTTTTTTTGTCATGACAGATCATTTAGTTTCTGAGTAGTTAACTGCTGATTTGTTTTCACTTGCATGGCATCTCTATAGGGAAATGTAGTTTAAACACAGAAGTTTAAGTTTAAAGTGTGCTGTTAATGTGGAATTATCAGCACACTTGTCACAGTTAATGTTGGACATTTTCATGATCAATTACTTAAAACCAGGGTTACATTATAAATCACAATAAAGTAGACATGCATTTTGAGATGACTTTGTTGTGATACTGGGCTATATATAAAATTGAATTGAATTGAATTTTAATAACTGTTGACCAAAAAGTGAAAGAAAAAATATAGGTAAACAAAATAAAATTTATTTTATTGAGGTTAAATTGAAATAAAGTAAAATGATTTATGGATTTATGGATGAATGATTTATTGTGTTTAAATGGGACATAAACATACTTTTTAGTACTTGCTTGTGCATATATAATTAAATAATGCACCTCTGGAGTTTTAATGCCATCCACAAAGCAAAACATGGATTAATAAGAAACTTGGTCTATAAAGACTAGTGTAACCCCATATTGGTCATGTTTTTACAGAAAGCTCTGCACACATTTTTTAATTGTCCTTGTAGAAAATTTACACATAATTCTATTCAGCTTTATTTGTATTTATTTGTCACTTCATAACAGGGTGTTGCACGGACATCAATTTCAGCCATTTCATAAGCAATAGCCTAAAACCAGAGAATTGCATCGAATCTTGACTTAGATCCAATCTCCTATCCTGAGCAAGCATGAGGCGACTGTAGGAAGTAAAACTCCCTTTTAACAGGAAGGTAAAACCTCTGAGAGAACTCGGCTCAGGGAGGGAAGCCATTTGTCTCAACTTTCTGAGACGATTTAGACAGAAAAGACAGATTAACACACACTGCAGCTTTTATTCAGTAAGACCTGCAGAGGAAGAAGAAATTGGTTAATGATGTCAATACTGTTATGAATTGATACAGGGAAGATAAGGAACAGAGAAAGTGCTCAGTGCATTATGGGATATCTTTATAACTGAACAACTACTGGGTGCCAAGACTATCCCTAAACATTTTTCTTAAAAAGGAAGGTTTCAAGCTTTATTTTCAAAGGTAGGGAGGGTGTCTGGCTCTTGGACCCACACTGGGAGCTGGTTCCATAAGAGAGGAGCCTGATAGCTAAAGGCTCTCCCTCTCTGGGAAGCACAGAGACTCTGGGAACCACAAGTAGACCTGCAGTCTGAGAGCAAAGTGCTCTGTGTGGAGCATATGGAACTATGAGGTCTTTCATATATAATGGAGCTTGGTCATTAAGCGCTTTATATGAGGAGAAGAATTTTAAACTCTACTCTAAATTTAACAGGAAGCCAATGAAGAGATGCTAAAACTGGAGAAACATAATCTCTGCTGCTAGTTCTAATCAGAACCCTGCTGCAGCATTTTGGATCAGCTTGAGACTTTTCTGGACGGTAGGGACTTGGAAGATGATTGGGTCAGAATATTGTAAGAAGATCTGTGTATTATTCTTTGTGAGAAATCAAATTTTCCTTAGAGTCATCAATATCCTGCCCCTATGCAACAGCTCTAAAACAAATTAAGTATGATTATAACCAGATATTTTCATTAAGATATTGTATTGTATAAAATACATTTTATACGGCTATTAAAATGAGAAAATAAATTAAAAAAGGTACATTAAGGTATATTGTACCTGAAGATTGATTCAAGGGTTAGATTTAAACTAATTAGGAGTTCAAAGTGATGTGAAACAGCAGAAAAAGATCAATGATCTTAAGGTCAACTTTTGAATACGGTTGTCATTAAAACACTATTAATTATTCAGCACACCTCAAGGCATACAAAGAATGTCTTGAGCAAAGGCAAACTGCAAAACAGGACAACCCAATTTGCTGGTAAGGATGAGTTTCATTTGATAATTGCTCTGAATGTGTTTGTGGAGAAAATTTCTTCTCCCTTTTCCCACAAGCATCCATCCTTCAGCATTGTGTTCTTTTTAGATACAAATAATAATATTAATAGAGGTAAACAGTCAAACTGACCTATAATACTCAGGAGACAAAATCTAATCAATTTAGCTGTTCTGATGCCTTTTGAAATGTCTTGAGGACAAAAAAGGCTTAACGATTACCATTTATAAGGATACTGCATCACAATTTCAAAGGTGTGGGCAGACATTGTACAGGAAAACCAAGAAGTGTATCATATGTATAACAGCTTACACACCCAACATATTTAAACAGCTTCTTAATTCACACCTAAGCATCCTTTTTTCATTAAGCATGGTCGTATGTAATTTTTTTTTCTGAAAGGTTTTTTGAGGTCATTACTTTGATTTAGAAGCATGTATCAGTCTGTATATGCCTTGAAACTCATTTACACATCTACTCATTTACATCAGGGTATATTGGATCCATTCTTTCACCAAGTGATTACCCATGAAGAAGTGATAGCGAGCTGGAAAGGAAAGGTTTAGATAAAGGGAAAAGTGTTGTCAGTAGAAACAGGGATTATCAAATGGAAGGAAGCATGGATCTTTCAGATTAACATTAATAATTAATGAGTCATAATAATTAGTCATCATTTTGCACCCATTTTAGCCCGTTGTAGTCTGTAGTCCGTGTTGAGGTCCGCTAACCAAAGGAACAATGCAGAATAAAGGAGATGGATTTGGATATACCTTTAGTGCTGATAGAAGCTAAGTAGAACCATATTAGTAGAAAAAGTCATTATTGAAGGAACTTTAAGGCACAGTTAGCTTCTAAACTTAAACAAAGACCACAAATCTCTGTGGCTATTTATGAAGATGGACCAGTTTTTCAAGGGACATAAAATTAGCCCACTTAGGCCACTGCAACTAGTTTGATATTTTTAGCTTTTTTTAGTTTTTGTTTGCTTTGATTTGAATTGTTTTTGTCAGGGTTCCTGTCTCTGACCGCTGGGTTTTTTCTTTTGTTTGTTTTTCTTTGTTGACATTTTCTGGTTTGTTTTGGTTTCCCACTAATCCCTGTGTGTTTTCCAGAGCCGTCATCTGCCCCGCCCTCGTATGTCTTCTTCTCCTCCCGGTCCCCTGGTTACCCTCATGTGTTTCACCTGTGTCTTCCCCTCACCTGTGTATTTAAGTAAGTTGTTTTCCTCACTTCCCTGTCAGAGCGTCTTGTTATCTTTGTGAGTTTGCCTTCCCAGTGATTCGTGTTGTCAATAAAGATAATTGTTTTCACAAATCTGTCAAGCGCGTGTGTCCGATCCTTCCGACACTGACAGTTTTTTACACTTTTGGTATATGTATTATTAGAATATCAATGGAAAGGCAATCTAAACATGCAAAATCATTTCAAATGATCTGCTTAATGACTGACATCAACCTTTAGGCTTCTTCTATACATTTGTTGCTAAAGTTGCAACAACAGTCAGCGTTGTTTTTTAGTGCAAGTCCTTTTAAATAGGAAGATGTAACAGCAGAAACAATCACATAAACAAGAAACAAAAAAAGTAAAGTCAATGAAATTGGTTGCAAAAGACACAACTTACACCAGACATACTGAGTTGCACATATAGTACAAAAAAGACTTGTCAGAAAATGGAATGGGACAAGTCCAGACTTGCTGGACATCAGAAAATTGTACACATGCTTTTGCAAGTTTAATGTTTTATGTTTAAATTGTCTTGTGAAACAAATAAACTTGCCTTACCTTTGCAAGACAGGTTGTAAGTCATCTTTATTAGCAATAAGTAATGCTTGCCTTCTGGTCTGTATAGAAAATAATATTTTCTTACTTGGTTCTTACTAATCTTCACTCTTTCCTCTCCTTCTCCTTTTTCATCTCTCCCTCTTTGCTCTACACAACGTATTCAACTAGATGGGAAAATTACATAAATGTGAACAAAATACTGGATAGACCGTCACTGTCCAGAACTGACCACAATTCTGATAATCTCACTCCCTGTGCAGTCTAAATCTTGCAGGTCCTCTGTATTAAAGGACCCCTTTGTGGGGTCATGTGCCATAGGCTGAAAACAGCTGCTGCAAAGCAGCAAAGTGCTTCTTATAATTGCTGCTCATGTTTGCAAAAGTTCAGTTTACTAAACGCTGGGTAAATCATCTATGCTAGTTTCTCCATACTGTAGAAGAATAAAACACTTTTTATTTTTTTAAACAAACTATTTGAAGCATTTTTTTCCATTCTTCTTTGCTTTTGACTATAATATTTAAAGTAGATTAACTTGAGTCTTAATAGGAAAAGGAAACTTAGATACTATCCATCCATCCATTATCTACCGCTTTGTCCCTAACGGGGTTAGGGGGGGGGCTGGAGCCTATCCCAGCAGCCATTGAGCGAGAGACGGGGTACACCCTGGACTTGACGCCAGTCCATCACAGAGACGAACAACCATGCACACTCACACTCACTCCTAGCAATTTAGAATCACCAATCAGCCTATCCCCAAGGTGCATGTCTTTGGACTGTGGGTGGAAGCTGGAGTACCCAGAAAGAACCCACGCTAACACGGGGAGAACATGCAAACTCCACACAGAAAGGTTCCCGTCTGGAGTCCTGCCCACACCAAGGCTCGAACCGGCAACCTTCTTGTTGTGAGGCCAACTTAGATACTACTGTCCTGCAATTAGACCAAAGCTCAGAGTAAATATTAAAGGTGTTAAGTGCAATAGAATCGCTCAAATGCTAATGTTTTTAGTATAAGGATACCATCCATCCATCCATTATCTACCGCTCTGTCCCTAATGGGGTCGCGGAGGGGCTGGAGCCTATCCCAGCAGCCAACGGGCGAGAGGCAGGGTACACCCTGGACGGGACGCCAGTCCATCGCAGGTATAAGGATACATTTTTGTCAATTGTTTTTGTAGAAAAGTAGGACTAATAAAGAATTTTTAATCTTTAATGCTCTTAGGTGGCTACAAAGCTTAACATGTTCGTGATATTCAGTCAATTATTGTAGCAAGGTTGTCACTCAACAAAAAAGTACATTGGACACATATAAAATAGGTTTTGACTTTAAAGCTGCATAGTTTATTATGAAGAAAAAAGTAAGACACGCATGGGGAAAAAGGTACTAGCCTACCATTTTAGCCTGTCACATCTCCTAGTATAATTTCCCACTTGAGTCTGGTCCTGATATGCTGTCCTGAATGCAATGTGACAGACAGGACTTACACATCATCAGATTCATTGATTAAAAATTAAATGTAGGTCAAGATGAGACAAGGAAATGATTTAACAACTGCTGTGTTGCATAATGTTGGAGGAAAGCTCAAAGGTCAGTTGCTAAATTGTTGAATAAGAGGATAAAAAGCATGTAAGAGTTTTAATAAACATGAGACACAGCAGGAAAAAACTTAAAAGAAAATACAAGACAGAAGAAAAGTGAGATCAAAGTGTGAAAAATCTATCACTATCTATATATCACTATCTATATACCAGCTATCACTGGTAAAAAAAAGGGTATTGTGACAAAACAGCAAGACAGATGAGGTTTACAACCTGTTTGAATGAGCTGATCTGTGAGTTAATTTACCACAATCATGCAGCGACGGGACTTAAAGCAGAGCTACACAGATTTTTTTATATACAGCTATATAGTAATTGAAAGTTTTTTCCAAGTTATGAAATTAAACAGATTTCCAGAATCTCCTGTGTAAATTTTTTCTTATCCTTCTACAAAAAAATATACAACACTTTAAATCTGGCTTATTCCAGTGTTCAGATTAATTTTTTTCTTATAAATACATGCAAATAAGGTCACATTTGCTTGTTTAACACCTAATTTCAATATTTTACCTTTGTAATTCAAGCTGAGGAAATGACATGCATGCTCTTAAGACAAGAATACAAAGAGATGGAGAATTGTGGCCTTTTTTCTTTTACAGAAATAATGCAAATAGTGCTGCACGGTTCTTTTATTTCCAGTCTAAAGCCAATAAAAACAACAGCAAAGTGATTACTTTATGCCGGACATGAATATGAAAGCTAAAAGCAGACAGCCTGTTCCCGACTCCAATGCAACAAAGAAGCACAAATAATTCTCTGTGTTCACCCTGGAAGGACATGAAATAGAGGTGATTCACAGAAACCAATTCCTAAGGACCAATATTCATGTTCAGGACACTTCTCTTCTGGCTCCTCTGAATCATGTTGACCAAAGATGCAAAAGAAGCTAACAGGAACATGCATTTTAAATATGAAGGCAAGAACTCACTTTATTCTTTCAAAAGATGCCAAAACACCTTACAGCTAGCTGCAAAAAAAAAGACTGGAGACACCTGCATTTTATCATGTAGGTCATGATAGTTTACAATGTAGACATTTTTAGTTATTATATGAGGTCCTTTTTGCATGACAGAAGATAGCTTGTTCTTGTAGATAACTACTTCCCATAGCCTTCATTTGAGACTACTGTCCACAGGGGGTGCAGGAGGGTTCTGTTTTAGGACCCCTTTAATTGGTTATTTCTATAAATCATACTGTGCCCTGTGATGGACTGGCAACCTCAGTGTGTATCCTGCCCCTTACTGGTACATTGTTGGGATAGGCTCCAGCTTCCTATGACACTGCATCAGATAAGTGAATAAATTTAATTGTTTGCCTAAATTGAAGCTTGATGCTGATGACAGAGTTGTTTCTTTCTTTCGATCAATGCTCATAGAACATTGAAGCCCTGCAGAAAGCCTTTGTTTATGTCCAGCACTCTTGATTTCACCCCAGACTTGTTCTCAGTGTAGGCAAGACAAAGCTGATGTTGTTCCTGACTCCAATGCAACAAAGAAGCACAAATAATTCTCTGTGTTCACCCAGGAAGGACATGAAATAGAGGTGATTCGCATGTACCACAACTTGGGTTTGGATTGATGTTTCCCTCACATTCAAGGTGCATGTATGATATCCTCTGAGGAAGCCAAAGTTAAAACTGGGCTTTTACTTTGGAAATAAATTGTGTTGTTTAATTAGGACAAAAAGACAGTTTTTACTGCATGTTTTTGTCTGTGCAGATTGTGGAGATTTACTAAAAATGGAACTGGTTAGTTAACTGTCTATTTACATACAGTATGTGGCCTAATTGCTCAGAGACGTTGTGATTCTTATTCTGTCCAATTGTATGACTAGTTGTTGCTTTCTGTTCCATATGTTTAGTCTGAAATGGGTGAAAAGGCTTTTGTTCACTCTACACTTTCAGCTTGGTCTTTGTTTCAGAAAGACTGAAAACTAGCTGAGTATTTGCTACTGTCCATCCGGAATCAGGACTCTCTTGTAAAGGAGGCTTTTATCCTCAGTGGGGTTTTTCCCCTGATGATAATATTATTATTAATATTATTACAGGATAGAATAAACAAGTTGCTCCTCCATCACAGCCTCAGAAATAAACAGACCACATTGATTGAGATAGTCTCACCATCTGTAAGTTTCCAGTTTTGTCCAACTGCAACTGATACTGCAATTCTAATAGATGCCAGCACATCAGATGCATTGAAAGATGCCTATTACCTGACAATTATGGATCATATTAAGGCAAATATGAAAATACAGGAGGAGGGCAGTGAGTCTTGTTTGTTAGTCTGAGGCAACATATTTGTTTTGTTTTGAACTGTATTTTTGCCAACATTTTCAAATTAATCAGCTTCTTTGTGTGGTTTCACCATAGTTTATACAATTGTATTATGTGTAACTCTAACTCACAAATGAATTTGATCCTGATAGTGTTTGTGGACAGCTGACAGAAAGCAAAGCGCTTAGGAGCAATACTTACTCTGAATTGGCAAGTTGCTGCTGCACAGTCTTATTTATAAGATATCACTTCTTGATCTTTTTCTGTTAATTTAGCAAAATTTCTAGGCAACTACTGTGAGATACTCTTTAAAAATATGCTATTTAATATTGATTTCTCACAAATTCTGTCCGATAGTTGTAAATTAGTCAAAATATTTTAGATTAATCATTTAATCACCCTTTGTGTATTTTGCAGCGCTGTAAGTTTTTATCTTTTAGTAACTTTGCCTAAGGAGCTGGAACAATTACCCAGAACAAATTAGTTTATTTGGGGCTATCCTTTTAATTTGCTTTATAAAAGCTTTTTTTTGCATCTAAAAGTTGCAGGGTAGACTTTGATGGTCGGTCTTGTATTAGGCTATATTAAACAAAATTAATCAAAATTTTCTGACATTGTTTTATTAAAGAGTTTTTTTTCTCAGTGTTTATGAGAAGGGTTTGGCAGTGAAATGCAGGTTTTTAACAAAGCTAAACAGCATGTTTGAGTTTCACAGAGTATGGGCAGTTTCATAAATATTTAGCCTTCCATCACCTTACCTCGTCTACAGATAAAAAAAAACAAATGGAGGCCAGAGTACAAGGAGACGCCACCTTTCCCAGTGATGCTAATTATCCATGTTCGCTATCTTGGTAGCTTGCAGGCATTCTGATTGGATTTACTTGAAAAAATAAATAAATGATTATCATAAAAACATAATGCCAACTCTGACCTTTCCCTTTAAGAAAGCCAGGTTAGCAAAGGTATAGGAGCCAACTCTTTTGTTCTTATTTTACATATATTCTTCATCTTAAGCAACGTGTGATACCAAAACTTTTAATGTACTTCTCAGTGACTTGTTGCTTACTTTTCGATGCCTCTTCTACCTTTGGGGATTACTTGAAGCACAACGGCAACAACTTCAGCATGCTGTTACTGCATTTTAGTTGAATTATCATTGTGAAGAAAGGAAATATAATTTTCATGAGCTTATATTTTAATGAAAACTCTGTCCAGATTTATTCTAAATCCTTACTTGAGCTTTTAAAACATATTTGCTGAACATATCTGGATCTAATATGGTATTTAACAGACACTGAGAAACTCTTTCTTTGCAATCTCTCTGTGCTACAAAGGTTAGATACTTCTTGGAATGAGGAAAGCCTCAAAGTCTTCAGCATTTCATTTTGAACTTTAACAGTAAATAAAAATACCACATTAAAAGATTAAAAAGAATTGATATATTTACTAATAATGCACTGGAACATAGATGTATAAAAACCCAATGTCAGAACCCTTTCCTGCATGGTTAGCATCATTTGGTTTTTATCAACTCAGTGTAATTTTTCCAAAATGTTTTCTTATAAAACATTGTTGAATTGAAAGCCATAATTTTTATTTGTCTTCTGAGCGTCAAATGACCTCTGGGGAAAAGCTGGATGAGTGGTGAAAGAACATTTGTTAAAACTTACAAGCCAGGAGAGCTCTGGTACCTAACCAAACTCAACAGATGTTATACTTCTTTCATTAAGCAGGAATTTAATCTGAACAATTTTATCTCTATTACATTTTTTGTTAAAGGTGATATATCATGCAAAATCCACCTTTTCAGCCCTTAAATACATGTGCACTTTTGTGCACATTTAGGTGTTTAGGGATATTCAAAATGTCAATTTATTCCCTCCTGATGCTGCGAATATTTTATTTTTAGTAATCTTTTCCAGTCTGTTTAATTTTCTCTATTCTCTATTACTTTTTTTAATCTATTACATTACAATATTTGCTGTGGGTCTTCTAAATAAGGTCGTGGACTTCCAGGTAATCAAATTTGTGAATCTGATACGTTGACATTTATAGTAAACTTACCAATAAAATGATTCTCTGCCTCTGGGACTCAACCAGCTTATGCAGAGCCAATAGAGTCACCAATCAATACTGGCTCTGTATTATTGAAGTTTTGCAACTGCTGAGGTAGCCTATGTTGTATTCTTCCGCCCTGGGACCAGCAAAACTAACTCCTTAGTGCCATATGCTAATGTCCTGAGACTGAAGGGTGTCATATGGCTGATTTTGCTTTCGTTAAACTTTTTTAGCTAGAGCAAAATAAATTAGGATCATAATATAAACAAAGACATAAATGACTTTCTATTTATGATTTATGTCTTTGTTTGTTTATATTGTGATCCTAATTTAGTTGCTGTAGCTAAAGGAAAAGTAATTTTTACTTGTTTAAAGCCTAGAAGCTGCATTTTACTTGTTTTTTTTCCCCTTTGGACTCACAAAAGCTATTCAATTTTAAGATTAGACCACTGGTAAACACTAGATATACAGAACAAACAGTAAGCAAAAGAAACACATTCTTTAAACTATCAAATTAAAACTTTTTATTTAAAGCCAACACTGGTAAAATGTGGCCTATCAATAGGATTAACCTGTTCAGTAGATGTTGGCATGGACTCCAGACTCTTCCATCAAACATCAAAATAGGCAAATGCAGAAAATTGATGGATGTACAGCTAAACAAACAAACAAACAAACAAAACAAGGAAAGTCAGTGTTTAGATTATAAATGTTGTTTTTGTGATGCTTCTTGGTTTTAAATAGTGATAAAAATGCAGGCCTACTATTTCTTTATTAGTTTTAATGCTAGTGGTACCATTTAAGAGAAATTTCAAAAAAATTTTTGAATTTGCGTATCAGTTTCTGATCAGATGGTCAACCTCAGTGAAACACCCCTCTGTGGCTGCAGCAGGCCACAGGACAGCCCCAAGAGGCTTACAATTACGTCATCTGTCTGTCTGTCACTCTTTTTCTCTGTTAGCAGAGACTCACTTTATTGTCTGTGTCAGTTGTGAGATGGTGGTTTGCTTCTACTCACTGTCACCCTTCTGTCAGGCCCTGACCGTTAAAGCAAGCACCAGCGCCAATCTCTTTTCTTCAGCTCTGTTGGCTGTTCCTGGACTCCATTCCTCCACTAATTAGCCCTACAGAGATTTCACTTTATGGAGGCTGGGGGTTGGTAGTGGTGCGGTGTTGGGGGCTTGGCGGGTGAAGAACGATGTGTAGAGGACTCTTACCATGCACCAGTGACAGGGTATAGATAGATACTGTAGATAGATAGATAGATAGATAGATAGATAGATAGATAGATAGATAGATAGATAGATAGATAG
>JBAMIG010000004.1:10650806-10665279 GCA_037177335.1 Kiunga ballochi
TAGATAGATAGATAGATAGATAGATAGATAGATAGATAGATAGATAGATAGATAGATAGATAGATAGATAGATAGCCTTTCAGGGGCCAACATGACCACTGCAGATTTCAGGTGATTAACATGTTGGCAGGGGTTTCTACATGAAAAGACCCCTGTTTCTTTGTCTTCAGGTGTGTAAATATTGTGCTAGTGGAATATGAAAGTAGTGCAACTATAAGGTACAAAAACATAGGGAAAAAAGATCAAGAGTGGGTCTCACATCAAGGAGGACCCTGAGGATGTCTTTGTTGTCAACTTCAGAAGGGGAAAGAGAGTAGCAGAGGAGGAAACTGGCAGAAGGGGGAAAGATGCCAGAGAGAGCTCAAAGGATTCGGTCTGGGCAAGGTGATCGGTATTCCTCGGCAGTCTGCCTTCTGGCTCAGATCAGTGGGAGTAAGCTGGCAGCCAAGCCAGAGGGCATAACAGCACAAACACACCTTCAGCACTACACTGCTAGAGGCTCAGCTTCACAATCTGGAGAGGCGGGAGTTGGAGGGAGAAATGGAGGAAAGAGCAGGAGAAAGTAAATACCCTGTAATTACCCTCAAATCACCAACCACAGACATCCATTGTAAATATGTACATGTGTGTATATGTACAATAAAAGCCTCAATGTCTCACCTACTGTCATATCAAAACAATTTGTCATTATATGAACTTCTGCTGTGGGTTATGTGGGAAGAAGGCACAGAGGTCACCCGTCAGGCAGATTCATCCTCAGGCCAGTGATGTCGTATCCACTCACATCATCACCTCACTCTTGGATGAAATCCAATAACATGATCTATGAAGAGAGTCTGACTCTCATCAAGGACCTCGTACCACCATGCTGAGACACAAGCCTGAAAAGCTCCTTGTATTAGACTCCTACCTGGCCTTAGCCACCGTCCAGTCATAGCTCTGACTAAAGGTCTAAACAGATACCTGATGGATGGGCAGACCTGTGCAGATCACACCAATGAAGAGCTCAGGCACACGCAAAGTGCTGTGACAGGAACCAGATGTCTTGGCATGAGTCAGATGTGTCCCTGGGTGAGCACTTTCCATGCACGTGGTCACTGTGGTCGCACATGTACACATTTAATTTTGCCACAATGGGTTCTCCATGCAGTTCGTGTCAAAAGTCACTTGTGGCCTGATGTGAGGTGAGTTATAACACCGTGCTACACATTTTAAACAAAGAAGTCAGCAAAAGAATTTGACATTTTTCTTTTGCAATCCAGAATAAAAAAGAATAAAGTAGTTTATCTTACAAATCGAATATGATAAGAACAAGCTATCGCTTGTTTTTTGAAAGCCATTTTAGAAGTTGAGTTATTATTTTTGCTACTCTTTCCACCTTCACCCTGTGGTTAACACGGCTATGAAAAATAAAAAACGTAGAAATGTTCCATTTTATGCCATTATCTTTTCTGAAATGTGAACTTTATCTCCACTGAATGACACATGAATGCAAAATAGGTTTCACTTTTCATTCTAAGTTACATTAAGTCTTAAAATAACATTTAAATGGCTATACTGTAGTGGTAAACAAATCTGACACACTAGTAAATATCAGATTAGCTTAACCTTGACAGTTTGAAAAAGCTGTGACAGTGGGATATAATTTCACCATTTGTTGTTATGGGTTCCCATTTAATTATTCAAAAATTGTATAAACTAATAGTTTCCTAAAGTTGACAGAAAAAGACACCATTTGCTGAATTCCTTAATATGGTTGTTGAATATTTTAAAAACAATTAAATATGTATTATATGATTCTCTAACATGTTACATTCCACAGAACAAAATTATAAAAATGTGTGTTTTAAAATGTAATATAAATACATAAACTAATTATATTTGTGCAGATAATAACATATGTAAGTATTTTTTAAAAGAAAAAAAAAGTAAAGATTATTTTCTAACGCTATTGCAAAATCTCCCAATTCATTATTCATCCCAACTATAATTACACACTCAGAGCAAGACCTTGAGTATCTGTTTTGGACCAATGTGTAAAGAAACTAATTTAGGAATCATGAATACATTTTTGATGTGCTAAATCCAATACAGCCTTAATGATGAATAATGTTCATTATTATTCTATATCTCTGATAATGCAGTGTTGAAGTTGATCAATATGATGCTATCCTGAACCTTTGGATAAGTCCATCGAGACTTTCAAGAAAATCTCTCTTCAAGGCTGCAGTAGAATGAAAAACACAAGTAGTGTTGGTAGCGTTTGCAGCATGCATTGCCATTCTACCTGAGCTCTTCACTCTCATGAGATCATAACCAATCTCTATGTTTTTTGGACAGAAAAAAAGAAAAGTCATTGCTATTTTGATATATAAAGTGGAAACTGAATGTAGATCTTATTGTACTGTGAAAAACCCTTATATTTCTGACTGCACAAGGTCAACTTGATCATATAGCCAAAGATTGAATTAAATAAATAACTGCAAGAAACAATTAGCAATGCATCAATAGTCAGATCAATAGTGATGTGGGTAATTATCACTTTTGGGATAAGGGAGTTGGTCTTTTCTTATTGATGCTCTCTAATTCACCAGTATAACCTCGGGGCCTGCAGAATAAATCAAAACACATCAAGGTAAACCCTATTCCTAATTCCTTTATGATAGATGTGAATAAATATTTCCCTGCCTAAAATTTGAACTTCATTCATAATAATCATAATGAGTTGTTTCAAATTTGACGCCAAGTTTTTTCAGCTTTAAATGAGGATTTGCACTTAATAAATGTAAAAAAATAAGAGATCAGCAAAAAAAAAAAAAAAAAAGAAAAGAAAAAGTTGATTAGAGAAATTTGTTAAAAAATTGAGGTATTTTATGTTTATAAAGTAGGTTTATTTTACAGTCTGTTAAAATCATTATAAAATAATGATGTTATCTCTCCTGTGATTTTTTGTTGTTGAATCAGTTTTTCTCAAATTAAATGACTCAATTTTATTCTATTAATGAAGGGAAACAAATATTTTCTTTGGAAATTACCTGCAATGAACTTGCATAATATTTATTCAAATAAATATATTTTGTTGGTGTGAAAAAGTCTCATTAAGGAACATGTTATATTCAAAATGAAGCAATTTATTTCAAAAGGCAGCAATTGGGTAAAATTGCATTTACATAATGTTGATTACATTAAGCTTACTCTGAGATCTAGAGAAAAAAACAATAAAGCAAAAATATTTTACCCATCAGCACAATAAAATGAGTAAAATCAGTAGTACTTTATATAATTGATACCTTTTTTATTTATTCTAAAATATAGCATTACTAATTCTATGAGTATCATAAAACAGTTTTAAAAATCAAACAATTCTATATTTATTTATGTTTGAAACAGATGCAATTCTAAGTTATCCAGAAGACTTTCACAGTTCTTCTGGGGGTAAAATAATAACTCTGATTACTCTTCATTTTTGTTTTGTGAATAAAATACTAAGATATCTACGCTAAATATTATTGATGATGCTTTTGTCTTTTTAAAGTAAAAAAGCTTGTCAAAGTGAACAGAATTTTATAGTGTTGCAAAAATCCTTGTGATATAGTGAACCAAGTACAACTCCTGTTTATTCTGATAGACCCTTTGGACAACATTCTCTGGCAATATGAGTGAAAATGTCCCCACAGATCCCCATCAGAATGTTTCTACCCACTCTCTTCCCCTCCGACCCATCAGGAAATCTGGCTTGATAGTTTTGTGTCATCTTGCAGAATCACAAGCACATAAGCAACAACAATCATATACATCACCTTTAACTTCGGCTCTGACTGGGAAATTAATTAACAAATGTATTTGTTTTTAAGCAGTAGATAATGGATGGATGGATGTTTTTAAGCAGAAATTATTTTCTTGTAAACCTTGTTCCATTTGCATCACTTTATTTGCAACGGAAAATATTTTCTTTGCATTTTTTTAGTTCCTTGGGATAGTTTCAGTTATTTTAAACGTAACAACATTTACATAAAATTTCACTTTCAAATGAGGACCACTTGCCGGATATAAAGTTAGAGATGACTTAGTGAGGGTTTCATATCACAACATTTTTTTGAGATATAATAAAAGGATTTATTCTACTAGATTTGTAAGCAGGAAATTAAAGGTTAAGAATACAAGTGTTACATCTAACCATCCACTCTCCCAATAGAGCCCTTTCATCCATTTCTTTTTTGTAAAAGCTAAATTTTTGCTTTGTCCTAACAGCTTACCTCTGAGCCCTCCCAGGAACCAGATTCTCCTTAGACAAGCAGGAGAACAATGCCTGTGCATCATCTGTGCCTGGGCCCTTCAGGCCCCTTCTGTATCAATAATGCAGACATGACTGCACTGATTGGAAGAGACAACTTGTGTTTAGAAGAAGTAAACCCAAAAGATCCCTTCATCGCTACACGAGATAAATCAGTTCTGTGTTTGTCAGTGATTTAGCTGTACACCTGCTCGAATGATTGCTTCAGTTTGTCCAGGAGCTTTGTTGCTATAGTTGTTCTATTACCTTTATGGGCATAGACATGCGAGCACACACACACACACGCACACACTTAGTCACCCAGGTGGATGAAGGCACACACAAGATCCATGCTTGTTGATGGGCCCATTGATTTTTGAGGGTCTTACTCCTTCTACTCTCTTCTTTGATTATTAATTCACAGAAGCAAAAGAGGTATGCCCTGTGCTTTTAAATCTTAACTGCTCACTGAACCACTGTCTATGAGAAAGACAGACCAAACAGCGGGCATACATACTGTATGTGTCAGTGACAAAGCTTATTTTATTCCTCTCACTTTTACATTATTGTAACAGGAAGCATAACATGAATCTTGTCCCCCAAGCATCAACTATCTTAATATGAGTATTGTCAAGTAACCTCTGTAAAAAATGTATGTGAGCTAAATAAAACAAACTAAAATGAGTAGGAGAAACCAATCATTCAAAGTGGAAGTGTGTTAATTTATACATGTTTCCATTTTTAGGGTCTATAAAAGTTGCAAAGTTACATGTTGATACAGTTCAGAGTTTTCCACTTACTAAAGTCCAGCAGCATGATGAAACCAAAGTGCAAGTGCTGGGTTCTGGCTCATGGCCAGAGGGTTAGAAATGTTCTGTTCTGGGAAATGCTGACCAACTGAGTTCTGAGGATTAAAAATGTTCTCAGGCTGGGAGATTTTGAGAGTTGGCTATGCTTTTTGTTGTTATTGTTCATGTTGTTGTTGTTTTTACTATAGTACTCTTTAAAATGAGTATGACTAAAACATTTATTTGCATGTTTAATACAAACACATATATCCCTTTGGTTCATTAGTTGTTTAGTTTGCCTGTTTCCATTTTTGTTCACTAGAGGGAGCAAATACTTCAATTTTCTACATTTAGAGTACAATCGTGGATAAAATACAATAGATTGCTTATGCATTTCTAAAATCAATTACTTACAAGAAATAAAATGCAAGAATTACCTTTCACATCCCTGTAAATGTTATAAAAAGCAGAACACATCTATACTCTTCTCAACCTTTTATGCAATTCTTTCTGTGAGACAACTATCCAATAGATTGACCCCTTAAAATGTAATTTTGGACAAACTTCATCCTTACATCAAAAGGTCTTTATTTAAAGCACAGCCCTTAACGAGAGCCTCCCAAAGTAAGCTTTTGCAAATGGAGTGCGGCACAATATTGCATGCTGGTTGTTTTTGTTTGTTTGTTTGTTTTTGATCAGTCAGCAAAGCCATGTTTGTTTGTCTGATGCTGTGGTGCTGTTGATTAGAGAGGAGACTAATGAATCATAAAAAGACATGTTAGAAGTGTCTTCTCTGAGGGACACATCCACATCTGTCAACAGAGAAGATTGTGATATATTTTTTACTTTCCACTAAATAATTAGACGTATCGATAAATATTAACAATTAAGTCTTTCAGATGTCTTAATTCATCCAGTGCCAGATAAAGAAGGTTTTATCTAAATTAATTAACTCCTGATATTCCCTTTACAGAAGAAGGCTGCACTTTGCTTTCTCCACACAGTTCCTGCTGGCACCCTATACCCACCCCTCCCAACACCCCTCCATCAACCAGCACCCACCCTGCCACTCTTCCTTTTTCCCTCTTACCCTCCATGATTTTTTTCTTTTGCTTGTTTGATATATTTCTTCACACCCTACCACCACCATATTCAAAGACTTATACAATATACATGCTCCATCTGGTCAAACTTGGTGAACTTAAATATACCTGTCAAGTGCAACTTTAAAGTTTCTCTCGCAACCTCTACTGGGTCTCACCCAATCCACCAAGGCTTTAATTAAAAAGCAGCCCCAGTTCCAGGATGTGCTTCTAAATGAGGGAGTTTGCGCTGGCAGACGAGGAGCTGGGGTCTTGCAGTGGGACCCGGCTTGTGGCTTTCATCACTTCCACTCCACAGCTCTGAAGTTCCGGAGAGGCATCTGTCTGACTTGAATTGGAAAGATGGAGAGATGAACAGTGAGAGAAATGTAGAGAGAGAGGAAACTGAAAAAGGGGGGTGGGGGGCTGCAGCCTATGTGGGGGCAGATATCCTGCTTTGTTCTGACTGTGAAGGAGGCAAGTGAAATGTTAAGAGTAGACTCTTTTCCCCCCCTTTTTTTTTTGCATCCATGCAGGCCACGAGTTTTAATGATCATGTTAGTTTTATTACAAAAAAAAATGTTTTTCATTCATGTGAATTGCTGAATATTATTGCTGGAAAAACAGAGGAAAGACACTATGAGTTTTAGATATTTATGTTTTTAAAACAAACGTGATAATTTTGCACTTTCTAGTATTGATTCAAGGAATTAAATTAACAGCATGAGACTATGTGGTTAAATTTGCAAATAAACTGCACAAGTTTGAAACAGACATATACATTATAAGTGTAACTTTGTCTAACAAAAGGTACAAAAAGTCCATTTTAGAAAACTACTTACGTAATCAGTGTCTGTTTCTGTGTCATATAAAGTATGTGTTGAGTTATCATCTGCAAAGTTACAGAAGATCACACAGCTATGACATCTAGTGGTCATATCCTTAAAGCACATTGTTGCAGAATCCCTCTCTCCCTCCACCCCCCGACTTCCTTTATTTCACAATTTAATCTTCAAAGATTAAATGCAGATTTTTGCTTAAATCAAGCAAAAAATTAAGCCTTTTTGCAAAAGTAAAACTAGAATTAGAAACTAGAATATCTATAAAAATAGATTGAAGACTAACAACATTTGGGTTTATTTCCAAGCTGGGGCTAAAGGTACGCTCGAGGGACCTAAAATGAGTAACAAAGCAGAAGAATTGATGGAATCTGCTCCATAAAATGTGTTTGTTTTTCTAAGATTTCTTTCATTTTCAAGGCAACAAGCTGCTCTTGTTTCACTTAATAAGTCAAAAGCCAAAAATGTTGGGATTGTTATACAATTCTGATTTAATGCCAGTTTATAATGTTGAAACAATTTTAACCCAAATAGTTTCTTAAGTTATTTTCCTTCATGCTTTTTAATGGACTGTCCTTTCATATCATACATTTTTAAATGGCTCTAACCACCAGCCACAACCTAATGATTCTAGGCAGTGATCCAAAACCCACTGAACTCTATGCAGGGTTAGAAATCTCTCACGCAAGTCTTTAACTGGCCTCCAAACATGCCTTTTCGCTTAAAGTCGTGTCTTCACGTTTCATTGTACAAAACTATTTCCAAAATCTCCTAGTACATCTGAAGCTATTTTACTCTACTTTCTCATAGCCTTAAAGAATAGCACAAGTTATTTTGAGTGTATTACCTAAAATAAATTACACAACCACAACAAAGCACTGTATTAAATATATCAAAATCTTTCTAAATGTATTTTTGCTTAGGTCTATCTGATTTAGATTCATCTCTCTTCCCTATAAAATAATCGTTAGGTAAGATGGCCACCCTCTGTGGATTTTATCTAGATAGGGGTTAAAATAATTAATCTATAAATATTCACACTGAAATACATAGAAATTCTACCAGTGTCACAGAATTAGTCCTAGTTCTGTCCCTCTTATAGTGTACATCTCTGAATAAAAGTGGTATACTGGCCAATTTATTAATTGTTTCTGATTACAGCTTTTGGGAAGAACACAGGATCTGACCTTATCATTTCTCAAAGGAAATTCATTGGCAAAAGTAAATTTGTTTCAGATGACAGAAACTGCTGTGCTGAACATTCCTTGCTTGCCCCCTTAGTTGTATTAATGCACATTTATATTCCCACACAATGAGGTAGCCAGCATTTTCATACTGCATCATGTCATCAAATGATTCTTACAAATGTAATAAACCTGCAACTTCTGTAGATATGTTATATCATTATGGGTTTGACTGATGAAATAAGCATCTATTCATAAGAAAATAAATTCATCACAGCCAAGTTAAATATTCGCAGCACCAGAGTGTTACAACACTTTTCCCCAAAATTAAGCATTTTACAGCAGTAAACCTAATTATTTATCTAATATATAAATATATTTATATTTGAAAACAAAGCAGGTCTTTTGACAAACAGATTACATTTAATTTTATTTGCTTATTTTATTTCAGATACACGGGTGGTAAGCAATCTCTACAGATTTGATGTTTTATCTTGAAATATAAGCCTGTTTTTTTCTCATTAATGTCCAGCCAATGTAAGACCAGGGGACAACTAGCTCTAAATGTATCTGATTATACTTTTTTTTGTAACTGTCTCTACTCCTTGTCTTTCTTGTATCATTATATGGCTTCGTTGACCTATTTTTCCTTTTCTGCAGGTCTCCCTTGATAAAAACCTGCAGTGTTATTGTTGTTGCAAAGCTAGTGTGTCTTTTCTGCCCTCCTTGAACCAAATTCTGTCGAAGGTTTTGGCTCTGTTAAAAAGGAGTTTTTCCTTCCTACTGTCATATTATGCTTACTTAGGCTGGGGATTGGAATGAAATCAAGATTTGATGCAATATTATGGTTTCCCTTAGCTCAGTTATTTTTTTGATGAATTGGCTCAAATGGATGTCTGTGAAGCACCCTGAGATGACATTGTCATGAAGTGGCGCTATACAAATAAAGTTGAATTGAATTGAATTAGAAACGTAATGACAAGAAGCATCAGGGTTTTACAATGAACTTTTTCTAGAAAAAAAAAGAAAAAAGTAAATATGGGTGGAAATTGTGTCCTATTATGCTTATTTGTAACATCTATCCATTAACTACCGCTTAATCCCTAAATAAGGTTACAGAGGGGCTCGAGCCAATCCCAGCTGACATTATGCGAGGGGCAGGTCACCAGTCCATCAGAGGGCCAACACACACAGACAAACAATCATACACACTCACTCCTATGGGCAATTTAGAGTCTCCAATCAGCCTATCCCCAAGGTGCATGTCTTTGGACTGTGGGAGGAAGCTGGAGTACCTGGAAAGAACCCACGGTAACACGGAGAGAACCCACGGTAACACAGGGAGAACATGGAAACTCCACACAGAAAGATTGGTCCTCCCCCCAGCTAAGGCTTGAACCTAACCTTCTTACTGAGGCCACTATGCTAACCACCATGCAGCTTATTTGTGTATGTTTTTTTCAAAGAAAAAAAAAGAAAGAAAAGTTCCCCACAGCCTAAATATTGTTTGCAAGAACAATCCTGGGACTCGTTAGTTATGCTTTTGGGGGCTTTATTCAACTGATACGGTCACCCTTGGCAAACAAGTGTCAAAGGGAGGGATCAGACAAGCCAAGTAGCCAAGTATGGCTCAAAAACACGTATGATAAAAAAAATCGTTGCACTAAAGGTTTTCTTACTTAGACTTAAATCACTGGGAGCCCTCTTTCAAAGCCAGGTCTGGGAGTGGAGCACTAAGGTGACCATCCGACGGTGGGGCCTTTGCGCTCATGGAGCCTGCTCAAGCTCAGTCTGAAGAGGTTACATGGAAACCCCTCCTCACTGTGGTCGTACCACATGTGGGAGGAGTTGTAGGGGGCGGGTGCAGTGTGAGCCGTGTGGCGACCTGAGGGCGAGGACCCTGGCAGTCCAATTCTCAGCTTGAAAGACAGGTTCTAAGGATGTGGAATGTCACCACTCTGATGGGGAAGGAGCTTGAGCTGTGAGTGAGGTTGAGCAGTTCCAGCTAGATTTAGTCTGAATTTCCTCAATGCACAGCTTGTTCTCTGAAACCGGTATCTTCGAGAAGGGTTTGCTCTTCTTGCACATACTGGTATGTGTGTGTTTGCATGTGCATATACATGCAAATGTACATTTGCAGGTACATACTGTATGTACATATCAATCATTATTGTGTAGAAAATCATTGTAGAAAATCATGTGACTGAATACATAAAACCCAGGTCGGGGAACGCCATCTCAGAATTTACCTGCACCAGATGCCAACTTAAGGCCAGATTCTTTTCCCCAACAGGCCAAGCGGATGTCTACCACAAGACAGGGACGTCTTGGCCAGAACCAATCGACGCAATTGTTATTGCCCCCAAATAAAGAATGCTAGAGATATAGAAAAAAAACACAAAACTATATAGGCAAAGAAAATAAAAATAAAATAAAATAATCATAGGTAAACAACCCACACAGACCTATCCTTTCAAATCCCTTATTTTCCCATCTACATCATCCAATAAGTTCATCCCAGTCTCTCTTTTAAATCCATATTTATATCTTGCACTGGATTATTGAGAAATTAAAATACACATGAAATAAAAAAGGAAAAGCATGAGGCTTATACACAGTTAAGCCAAGCAAGGGGAAAAACCATGGCCATTTATATACACATATACCACACACCAACTTGTGTGCACACACACACACACACACACACGCGCGCACACACACACACACATACACAATGTTTTCCTAAAGTAATTAAATCAGCTCATGTCTGGTACAGGGGATCTCCCTGGAGGGTTTAGAGGCCCACGCTGTCAGTTCTTGCAGGTCACAGGGGGGGCTGTTTTTCCTGGACATGTTTTATGAGACTGAATGAGTTCTCTCTGGGAATTGGGTCTCTTTTCTGAGGGGGGGCAATAGCCTAGGAACAATCATGACAAATGTTAAACCCAAACTCATGTCAGCCACAGACCCTAACACCACACAAAACACTGAGACAGCTCTCTAGTCTCTAAGTTGCTATATGCAAGCGGTCATGTGAGGTCCTTTCACAGAAATTCAGAATAATATGAGTCTTTGATATGCCTGTCTCTTTAAGTCCATGCTGGGAAAGGTGGTGGCTGTGAGGGAAAAAACTAATGAGTGAATGTCTAAGAGGATATGACTGTTAGTTGCAATATGTCTTGTATCAAAATCTTCCTGATAAAAGTAAATTAATCTTGAATATGCTGTCTATTGTTTCAATGCAATGCCACTGAGTAGAATTTTGCATCTTTCATCAAACTGTGCAGATTTTAGGATTATTAAGTTATAAGAATGAATAGTGTTTTATGGTTACACACAAACTTCATCAATGTGTGTGCTGTATGACAAAGTTTCACATTAAGTTTGAATTAAAGCTTCACTGGAAAAGTAAAAATGGTTAACAAGCTAACATGATTAGTGGGAGATTCTTTTCATTTGCATTTCCTTGCAATAACTTTTCTTTGCAATATTTTTGCCTTACTGTCTCCATGACATGGTTGAGAGAGTACGTACAGCCTATCGAAGCCATTTGCACAGTTTCTTAGGGTGTTTCTGATGTGCATCTGTGTCTTATAGCATAATGTTTACACAACATGCACAAATACCTGACATTTTTATTCATCTATCAATTTTCATACAAAAAAACACCAACAAGTAATTTACACAACAACAACACTATTTATCAACAACAAAACAAAGTGCATTAACACCCATGACCAAAGTCTTGTTTAAATGTTTTAAGATTTACTCACTGGTGGTTAAGCAGGATACTTCAGTGTTAAAAGAGGCCTGCTTAGTTCTGAAATAGGATTGTTTGGAAAAGTTAATGATCCACAGCAGGCAGCATAATCTGGAATGTGTGTAGCAGTTGTGATTTCATGATTTCCTGTCATTAAGTTACACATTTTTATAGATAATTTTACAGAAAAACAGAAGTAGTCTGATTAATTCTGAGGTTTATGGGGATGTATTTCTACCTAAACTAGGTCAGAAAAAGCAAAGATGACTGTATCCTATTTCCAAATTGGACGATTACCAGTGTTCCCCAACTCCGGTCCTTAAGTACCTCCGCCCTGCATGTTGTAGGGTTACCTCTACCACATGTAGGGTTGGGAAACACTGGATTACACAAATATACAACAAAGGCAACACCACAGTTTCAGAAGTTATAGCATGCATTGACTAAAACTACACAAAGAAGGCAACTGTGGATGTTTTAAGAGCTTTTAATGAAAGTGTTCCTATTCAAAAAATTGTCTAAAACTATTAAATTCCATGACTACATAATTCATATGCTAAGAAGTCTTCTATTCAGGGCTACAAACTAAAAGCTGAAAATCATGGCAACAACTTAAATTTGCCCATTATCTGTTGTAAATGTTAATTCCTTGCAGTCTTTTTGTTCACCACAGTATGAAAAGTAAATATTTCTGACGAGAGTATAAACTTAAATTCTACCACTGTCTGCAGTAAAAAAAAAAATAAATAAAAACAAGACCAGATAAAAACCAGACCTCCTGCTGCTATGAAGTTTCAAGTCCATCTGCAGGTTAGACATATTGATGGGCTAAAGCCTATTTAAAGAAGATCTTGCCAGCTCAGGTCATTAGCTTGGCTACAGGGACTAACACAGAAGATGGAGATGGAGGTATATGGCTGTAGGCTGTACTGTGATCCAAGACTTCTAAACATGTAATCCTTTCTCTTATGAGGGTCCCTGACCACAGGAAGCCTACCATCCAGCAGCTCCACAGATCTCTACTTCATAGCCTCAATGCACCGTAATATGTTCCACCAAGAGATCTAAAAATAAATAAATAAAAATATGATAAGTCTTGTATGGCAACAAATATTTGGCAGGATTATTTCTAAAGTATTGATCAAGGCCTTTTCTTGTTTATGATGTTTGTGTTGGGTCTATGAATAGTCAGTATATAGATTTTTCACATTAAGTTAGATAAAATGGCATAAAATCTATTTTTGTTCAAATTAGTTATGTAACATGAGAGATGTATCAGTTTAGGTATATTTTAAATGATAATATTGTAGACCAAAATCACAGAGACTGACTAAAGAAAGAAAAAATTTCTCCTATGACCTATTAAGATTATTTTAAGACTTGCTCTCTGTAAAAAAAATTTAATCTGCGTCCACAAGCTGAATGGGAACTGAAGGCATTTGCTGGCTCTTTTTGCTTCTCGGTAACTCTGAGCAACAACACTTGAATCAGCATCTGAACTTTGACAAACACTTCCTTTTCTAGTACTTCACATTTCAGAATAAAAGTTCTACTCAGTGCAATTAGCAAACACGTTACAGCTTTCAACAGAGACATCCTGATAATTCAACCTTTCAGCTGCTGATCTGGTTAAGAAGAAGCCAGAGGCAGTGCTAGATCCGTGCAAAATGTTTACTTCTAATAATATGTTTGTTTCTAAACTAAGGTAAGGTTATCAGAAGTTGAATGGGAGTGCCTGTAAAAGGGTAGATGCATATAGGCTTATATGTGCTATGTCATTCAACAAGTAACTAAAATGCCTCTGTATAACTGAAAATTTAAGAGTAGAAATTTAGAAATTGATAAAAAACCTGTGATTAATAAGTGATTAACTCAGAACACCCCAGCATTGACTGTATATTACAAAGAGTTTAACTCAATCCCATTGGTGCTTTATTGATACTACTAGACTGATTTTGGCGGCAGTGTATCACAGCTATATCTTTATGCTAAATTAACGTTTGCTTGGCGAATAATTAAATGGGCTGTTTCACTCCCACTTTATCTGGGCATAGCTATCTATAAAATCTAAACTGTTTTCTGACGTTTTTAAAAGTTTTAACATTTCTGTTTGCCACAGTAATTTAATCGTCTTCAGGAACATTCTATGTAAAAATCAGGAAACAATGATAACAGTAATGGCGTCCATGTACAGTTCTTAGGAGACTGGTTCTTGGCACTCATGTTGTTTACCTTTTGTAAAACATTTTATTACTTAGTCCCTGGCTGCTTGGCAGTGTCAAATCTGTATGAATGTTATGGTCATTTGTTATGTGTTCATGTGCCAATGAGGGAAATCTTTATGGTAACTTTTAACTGATCTTGCTTTTGATTACTTTAATTTAATTTAATTATTTTATTAAATTTGATTTTCTTTTACTATTTTTATTCTTCTTTACAACATCTGTAATGCTTTTGATATTTTTATGTAAAGCACTGTGAAATATTTTGTACACAAAAGGTGTTAAACAAATCAAGAATATAGTCAGTGCAATATATATATACTGT
>JBAMIG010000004.1:10670155-10682403 GCA_037177335.1 Kiunga ballochi
TGTGTGTGTGTGTGTGTGTGTGTGTGTGTGTGTGTGTGTGTGTGTGTGTGTGTGTGTGTGTGTGTGTGTGTGATAATAGAACAGTGGGTGTGTGTGTGTGATAATAGAACAGTAGGTGTGTGTGTGTGTGTGTCTGTGTGTGTGTTTGTAGACAGAGACACAGCACCATTGATGTGTAGCTGTTCTTATTATTGTAACCACTCCAGTGTGTGTATTGCATGTGCAATAATTTGTGTCTATATGGAAGAAGCTACCTAGTTATTTGCATTTTGCATCATATGAACTACGTTTTTTGATAAAAACCCAGATAGCAAGCATGATTGGGATAAATCCAGGCAACTTTTTTTTCAACTCTGTTAAGGCAATAGACAGTGTTGTGTGCGCCAGAAATGGATTATTGATTACTCTAAATTGCTTAAATGGTTGTTTGTCTCTCTGTGTTGGCCTTGTAATGGAATGGCAACCTGTCCAGGGTGTACACAGCCTAATTGCTGGGTTTCCCTGTAACCTTGAATTAGATTAAACTGTATAGAAAAATGAAGGAAGGCCATAAGTGAAGACCATATTTGGGCCAAACAAAAATTCCCAGTTTTTGTATTATCCGGGTAAATTTGTGAATATCTGCTGCCTAGCTGCATTGCTTAAACAATGTTCAATTATTAGCAAAAACCCAAAGTGTGACAAAAAAATTCTCCTCAACTATATACACCACCAGCAGCAGCGTGTTAATGCATAATAAGGTCAAGTTTTCATGTTCTTTATGTCAAATATTGTCCATAATACCTGAATTTGCAGTTGAAATCAAGACTCATCCGACCAGATTATTTTTGTTGCGTTATTAGCTTTCTTATTTTAGTGCATGGTTATGGTATTCTGCATACAATGGTTTTAACAAATGGTTATTTGAGTTCTAATCTCATACCAGTCTACTATTTCCCTTCATACCTCTGACATCAGCAAAGCATTTTAGTAAAGACAGCTGTTGTTTATTGCCTCACTGGATATTTTGGATTTTTTTTTTGCTATTTTTGAACAAGTGAGGTACATATATATTTGGGCACATACACAACCTGGGTTATTTGAGCTGTTTACCAAAATCCAACCCTTCTCTGAACTCTCTGTAGAAAATGTTCAAATTTTCTTTCCTCTAACAAAATATGCAGATGTGGATGTTTATGAGGTCCTTTCCATGAGGATGAAAATCCTCTTCGAAACATTCATAATGTAGTAGGTGTATCAGTATCTGATTCTACCATGCAGAGAAAACATCATGAGGGCAAATACAGAGGATCACCACAGGGTGCAAATCGTTAATCAGCTTCAAAAATCATTTGGAGAGAAGACGTCACCAAAAACCGTGTAAAGAGGCTGCCTCAGTTCAGGAAAAACATTCTTTGGCAGCTAAACTAAGAACAACGTGTACCAGCTGACGTACAAGCTAGATGGCATAGGCATGCATAGCTTCCAATGCAAGTGACAAAGTCTGCCAAATTAAATTTAACATTTTAGGGATTTACTTTCTGCTCAGATTCAGCAAAGTTGATTGCCTGGCACATCACAGTACAGATGAACAGTGATCCAAAACATACCACAAAAGAAACCCAGGAATATTTTAAGGCAAAAAAGTGGAAAATCCTCCCGTGACTGAGACATGACTTGAGTTAAACCTAAAAGTCTGCACTTTCATTACATCTTGTTTCATCTAATTACCAACATATTGGCATTTAGGGCCTAAATCATGAATCATTAGGTTCATGTATTTCGGCATATATGGACTTAAATACTAAAATACAAGCAAATAATTGGCTGAAATATAATAATATCATAATTTAAGTCTTTCAAGTTTTAAAATCTTCCAACTTTGTCTCACCGAAGTAGCACTGATTGTTGAACAAAACTTGTCATTTTATTAGGAGTTAAATATTCGCAACGTTATGAAGCATGTTCTCCAGTAATTTAGTTCCACAAGGCCGCTCAGCAGCATAATATATAAAATGAGCCGGTGCCTCACATGCAAGAAGAAAACATATCTTGCAATCAAGGGAAATAAGTGCAGGGATTAACTGTTCTAGGTAGAGGAGGAGGAGGGCAGAGCAGGAGTTTTGCCCAGATGAAACATTCACTGAAATGATGGAAAGATGGAAACAGAATTAGAAAAGTATGCATGGTGGACGGGAGGAAACATCCAGGTCAACTTATACCTTGAAAGAAAGAAATATTTATTATTCGTGAACTTCTAACTTGAAACCCTGTTTCATCCATCATACCAGAAGAATTGCTGTGGTGCTTTTTTAAAGTCCTTTCAATGCAGTAAGGTTTGAGCGTAATTGTCTAAGATGTCAGTAGGTAACCGACTCCAGCAACATCTGGTATTTCAATAAGGAAACCCCATCAGTCTTTCTGACTAAGGTTTGTTATCGTCAGTTTTGGCCACTGGGTTCTCACAGCTGTGTTTACGAGTTGCATGCCATGTTAAAATTGTCCACAGATGTTTCACAAAATCCAGCTTAACTTAGATAAAGACTGCAAAGTGTTGGTCCAGTAGCTGTTAATATTGTTTTCTGGTCCATTTTACAGCATCACAACAAAAGCTCACATAATTCAAAAGGTTTACAACTAAAAAAAGAAAGACTGTGTCTAAAAAACACCAGAAGCAATCTAATAGCATATTCTTTTCCTTAACATTTGCTGGTCTGACTTCCATTTTGATGTTACAGACTTTCTAAGATCTGTCCAACAAGAGCCAGATTGTAAATAGGAATGTGCCTTGGCGGAAACTGCTCAATCTTATCAGTTGCTCTGTCATCAGAGAGCTCTGTGTTCAGACTGTGTATTCTACCAGCAAGAAAGTTGGAAAATATGGGGACACTTTTGAAAATGAAAAGTAATTGATAGCTCAACTCAATCAGTTGAGTTTAGTGGGAAATCTTGCAAGGTTGTAAGAGAGAAGCTCAAGAGAAGCGATAGCCCTATTTGACCTTTTCTCGTTGACGTAAATTTGAATTTCCGGATTACCACCAATCATTTTACCAATAATATTATTATTGGTTAATTATATCAGTTGAATAGTATGATATCTAAAGAAGAAATATTGAAATGATTTTTTTAGCCCTTTAAATGCATGTTTTTGTGCACTGCAAAGGAGGGTCAAAGGACAGGGATGTCCTGGCTCTACTTAGTTTAGTGTAGTTATTACTTGTGTTCATTGTGTGTAATGTCTGCTATGTGATAAACTGTGTGTGTGAAGCCCTGTGAGGCAACTTTGTTGTGATACTGGGCTATATAAATAAAACTGAACTGAATTGAATTGAATTGACAAGTGTTTAGGACTTCATAAAATTCCCCCCTGACGCTGCACATATATCTTTATATTCTTTCTGGTCATATTTTTTAGTTAGTTTAGTTTTTTTCTATGCTCTTTTTTATCTATTACATCACAGTATTTTATGTGGGTCTATCAAATAAGGTCATGGACTTCCAGGTAATCAAATTTGTGTATTTGATACGCTGACATATATAATAAATTTACCAATAAAATGTTTCACTGCCGAGAGATTAGCGTACCGCTGCTATCAAGCTAAAACCGTAGCAGAACAGGGTAGAGTTGAACTTCCTGTGACCTGGAGGGAAGCGGGGCATCGCAGGCTTCACATTTAAAGAGACTGCTACAAAATGAGTCGCTCTGAAGATTCACTTTAGCCTAATTTGTATATCTGAAAGAGTGTAATAACATTTTCATATAAAAAAAGCAACTGCTGACTCCACTCCTTATTTCAGATGTTTACATAGACTTAAAAAAGGTGGAATTTTCTACTAAACCTAAGTGTTAAAAATTCACAAACTTTATCTCCGTTTATCTAAACTTTACTACACCTCTATTAAATTATGACACTACAATATGCTAACAAATCCCATAAAATCTGATTACAGTGAGCCTCCAAACATTATTTCTAACTATAAATATTGCTGAGTTTTTTCTTACAGAATTAGTTTAATTAGTTTTGCATTGGCAATTTTCAGTGTTTTTTTTTTATTGACCAAAAATGCTCTAAAACACCTTTTTATATTGGTTTCAATGTCTTTTGTTTTTTTTACATTGATCTATTGGTGCTTCATAATCAATCAATACATAGATTATTAATTCATCTTTCTTTTAAAGCCGCAAGTCAGTGTACTGAAAACAGCATATTACTGATATTTCCTAATTTGTTACTTTTATACTAAAAGATAATGTTAATAATGGCAGCCAGACTCCCACATATTGTAAATGGCAAGACTCAACTTCTCTGTGCTTACAGCTGGGAATACTGGGGCCAAAAAGAATTAGTCATTTGCTGGATCTGGTTTGCAACTTTAGTAAATGAAAGGTGATGTCTGCTTGGAATGCAGCTCAGAGACGTGAAGTGGAAGGGTTTGATATTCTAAAGTGCCAAACAAGCCAGTGCCATAAAGGGCTAACACGGCCCTTGTTCGTGCCGGGAATCATGTTAGAGATAAGCACAAATTCCTATTTGCAATGTTTTCTTTAGTTTTAACTACAGCATTACATGCACATTTGTTCAAACTTCTTTTTAAACAGAAAATAAATAATAGGTTTTATAAAAGTAGACAGTTTAGGATTGCTTCATAATTTAGGCTTTGTGGTTTACAGGCTGTGTGGACATGTAATTGTAATCATCTAGGAGCTATGGAAAGTTTTAATAGCTGTTTCTGTATTCCTGCATTGGTACAGTGCATATATCCACTTCTAAATCACGTATGAATTAATTAATTTATCTTTGAGTAACAGAAAATAAAGTTTTAGAAACTTGACTAGTTCCATAAGCTATTGTAATTATCTAAAGCATTAACTTTTGAATTAAAAGTCTTATTGACATTAAAGTAAACACTTACACTAATCTTTCACTGAATCTTATATTTTCCTCCTTACTGTACATTTTGGTTTTGTAAATTATACGTCCTAAATTGATAAAGTCAGGCAGTATAGCGAACTGTCTTCACTCTGTCACTGTTTCTTGTCACAGTAGGATTGGCCTCAAACTTATTCTCTCCCTCCCTATCCACCTCTCTCTCATTCTTCCTGAAACTCTTGCTTTCTGTTCTTTCTGTTTTCACACAAGTGTCCCAGTTACGAAATTGCTTACATCCCACTCAGTCTGGGGCTGGATTGAAATTTCCCATAGGGTATGTACCAATATGCAGAGAGCACACTTCGACAGATGCCATCAGAGAACAAGCATATGAATTACCAGGCAGCCTGCCATCTTTGAGTTCAGACAGAATGACATTAATACCTGATTACCATCCAAACAACAACACAACAACAACATGAAAGCCAAAGCAACTGGGAGCAGGTAAAGGTTTCATCATTTATATATTAATAGATTAACTAACAAAGACTTTACACCCCCCTCAAAAGTTAAAATGTCACAGAAGCTGCCAATATTCAAGGGACTTTTAAAAAGAAAAAAGAAAAGACTGAAAAAATGAGGGTAAGAAATCAGTTGCCATCAGCAAATGATGTTCCAATAAATTAAATATTCCCAACTGCTGACCATAACTAATTTAAAAGCTATGAGATATTCATGACTGCATTTAATGAAAACATAATGTATTTAATTTCAAATGGGTGTAACTATTAGAACTATTCAATTAAGTTACATGTGACTTTAAGAAAAGTAGAAAATGATTCCAAGCAATGAAAAGCCATTTTGAGAAGCAACTATTCACAGCATTAAAGAATAAATAATACATTCAAAAAACTTTTTTCTTGAATGCAACACATAAATCATTTTCAAAATAGCAGTCTGATGTGGTTTCATGTCTTTCTAAATATACATATAAAAAGAGTTCTCAAACCCTTTGCATCAATTCAGTTGTATTTTTTCAGATTGATAAGCCACAAATATCAAACCTTACTATAGTTTATAACTTGTATTTGTAAAATCTACAAAAAGAAATAATAAAAAATGGTTGCTTATTTGCAGAAACATTTCTGTCCTCCCATAGTGGAGTGCAAAAAGGAACATCTTTTAAGGGAGTCTTAGAAAATTAGTCATCAAAAAGACACAAAGAAAAAATTAAAGAGATGAGTCACTTAGTTCACTCAGTGTGAAATATATGTGTTTGTTTAAACTTGATCCACTTCTATGTTTTTCATCCATCTTTCTCTTTCATATAATGTGTGATCACTAATAACATTTTTGTATTCAATCTCCTGCAAAAATCCTGTTTTTTGATTGGCATGTGCATAACTCCATCCCTCCATCCATTTTCCAAACCGCTTCATCCAATTCAGGGTCATGTGTAGCTGGAGCCTATCCTAAAAATCAATGGGCAAGAGGAGTGGTACCCCCTGTACAGGTCACCAATCCACCACAGGTACATCACTGAAATTATCAGTAATTTTGTTTTGTACTCTATTTTCCTTTCTCTATTGTTAATGTTACCTTTTTTTATGTTATTTGTCAGATTGTATGTAAAGGAGAACAGGTTCTTGACCAACTCACCTGGTTGTAAATGAAGGTTAAGTAATATAATTAAATAAAAGTATACATGGTTTTAGACCTGTTTATGAAACAAAATAACATTGAGTTATAGAATTCTGTGTATTTTTTGTCACGAGTTGCACTAAATAAAATATTTTGCTTCTGTAAAACCTGATACTTACATTTTCCTTTCATCCAATAATGTATTTTACATGGATAAGGTGTCCCTTTTATTAGTTCTATGAAGAGCTTAGATGACCGTTACTCATTCATCCCCACCAAAAGAGACATCTTCTCTTTGCAGAATGGAGATGTAAGGCAAAGTCTAAAAATTTATACCCATAATGAAATGTTTGTCATTAAATCACAAGGTTTATTTGGATATTTTTCAAGTCACAGTAAAGGGAAGACTCATAGGGTTTGTTAGGTGTGTTTTTATTGTTTAAAACAGTTAAGAATAAATGAATTTGTTCTCTTTCAGAAGTTCAGACTCACCTAAAGAAATTAAAGACTTAAGAGGATGAATATGGATTGACCTTTAGAATGAAACAACTATAGCACTCAACCATTATCAATTACTAGTATAACTGTGATCAAGTAAATCAAAACTAAATTTGAGAGGTTTTAGTAGAGTTCAGTTTAGCCATTGTCTACAAAATGAACATTTTGTCACCGTTTGGCTCCTGTTCATTAGGAAATATAGATTCCACATTTTTAAATATCCAAATAGACTAATTCAACATTATTTTAAAGGTTTGATTATGTGCTGAAATTTATCATGGTGTGAAAAAATAACTGTATATAACTGTTAGGTAATGCAGGAGGTTTTTTCCCCATTAATTAATTTGGTGTATATTAATTGACCGGTACCTTCTTCAAGCAGTTGCTGCATCTGCCTTTAAGCAGTCCAGAAGACAAATTGTGGTGACTTAATAGTCTTCTTCCTGCTCTCAGCTCATGATAGATAGTCCATTTTAAAATCCATAATGCACACTGATGTATAAGCACTCTTGGTTATTGACATTGACCTCATAACCTATGGCTTATCGTAAGAAAACCCCTACATTAGGATTATTTTTGGGCTGTTTATTTTATCCTTTGTTTAACATCCAAGTAGAGGAAATAAATTTGAATAAAGGTGTTTTTTTATTATGGAAGGGCACACTGATCAAGAACTGCTTGTGTATTTCTATCTCATCATAGATTAAATTAAATTCATTTTCTTCTTTATGAATTTTAAAGATGATACAGCACATGATGCAGCAGTGGTAAGAAAGTGTAATGGGATTTAACCACTTACAATATTTGTAAAGATCAAGGCTGGCTGATGGATGATTCACATTTCCTGTCACCGCATTTCTCTTAAATGAAACAAACATCACATTTGGACTTAGATTTCCTGATGGCTTCATCCTTCCTGTGTCTCCTGCTTTTTAGTAAGGAAGCAGTCATATGAAATGTATATAAGACATGGAATGAATGACAGGGACTGAATGAGAGGGTAGGGATGATTTAAGGAAAGTAGCAGATTAGAGGGGCGTTTGGCTCCCAAATGGCCCTGTTGCTGTGTGTTAGTGTGCATGTGTGTGTGTGCATGCATGTGCTGCTGCTGTTGGAAATGACTGTCAGCAGGCGGTGCCTCTGAGAAGGAGGAGAGAGGAGGTGATGTTTCCAAAGGGAGCCCAGTCTGCTACCAAAGGGAGGTGGAGATTTTCTATCCCACCCAGTCAAAGTGTTCTCACACACACACACACACACACACAAACACACACACATAGATAGTCGTACACACAACCTCACAGACATACACAGTTGAGCACACACACTTAGACATACCGCAAACTCTCCACAGGAAATTCTGAGCCATAATGCAAAGGCACCTCAGAGCAGACGGGTGCATTGCTCAAACCAAGAGGGATACGGTGCAGCTTTGATACTGCGTTAATTACTCATGTGGTGTGATACAGATGTCTGGGGGCTTCAGCTGAAAGTTTGCCTGACGGTTTCCAAAGGGGCCAGGCAGACATTTTAGAAGCGGTAGGTGAAAACCAAATGGATTTATTATTTATGGGTAGATCAGTTTGCGTGCTGTCACAGATCCCAACAGTGTCATGCTGATGCTAAACTGTGATGCTACTTGAAGGGCTGGCTGTTAAATAGTTCTTTATGTACTTGGTGACAGCAGGGACTTTGAACAGGAAGAACTCTGGGCTGTAAGTGTTGCCTGTGCTGTAATGTGATGAAAAGAGCTTTGCTATAGATCTAATAGTCTAAAACTTTATCTACTCTTTAACATCTGTTTTGTGGGCTAAATTGAGCTGATTTTGTTCAGAAAGTGTGTCTTTTCCCTTGGAAAAGAGAGAATAAGGTTAAAAATCTGTGTGTGTTTTTATTTAAATTGGAGCATCATCTGTTTTGAGTTTTGCCCATTGTTCTAACATTGGCCAGCTTTCTAAAAGAAATTAGCCCTGAAGATGTTATCCATTGCTAAAGAAATAACTCGAAACCATGGTTAAACCTTTTACAATTAGAAACAGAAGGAGAATGCAGAGTTGGGGAGATCATCCAGTGCAAATCATAGTAAAGGACTTTGAGACACTGCAGCAAAGCCAAAGGAAAAAAAAGTCAGTGATGCAGAAACATTTTTTATCTAAAGACAAGTAACAGACTGAGAGCTAAAGAGTGCACAAAATAGGCTATGACACTTTATCCTTACTGTTCGATTATGACTTGTTCTGGCATCTTCCATCTGTTTATAATAATGATTTGAAGTCTTAAAGATATCACTAAACTTTCCATTGCTACTGAATAGAACAGCAATCTTTTTTTTTAACTTTTTTTTGTATATAATGCATCTAGTCTTAGACTTTATGCTGTTTGTTGGTTTGAGGCCTCAGCAGTGATGTATTCTGAAAATAACTTCTTTTGCCTTCTTTTTTTTCCCCTCTTCAACAGTGACATATTGGGACAGTCTTTCAACCAGTGAAATCAAAGTGCTCAACTGGTTCAATAATGGCCACCACAGCTGGGCATATGTTGATGCTAATTGCCTGCATGGCAGCCAGAGGAATGTGCCAGATAAATGGAGCTGAAGCCGAGGACTCTCCCCCTGGCTTTTCAATTCACTCCACCCTCCAGTCTCCAGGTTTCTACAGCACCATCAGCCCAAGCACAGGAACCAACCTCCCCTCGAGGGCCCCAGGAGCTGATGCACAAGCTTTGGGATCAAGTTCTGAAAATGAAACTGTTGTAAAGAGACTAGTTCCACCTCCGAAGTGCCTGATCAATCCTTCCATTAACAACTATTTTAAGTACATCAACACCGTAATTTCCATCACAGTCTTTGTGGTTGGCCTTGTTGGTAACACCACCCTCTTAAGGATTATATACCAGCACAAGTGCATGAGGAATGGGCCCAATGCCCTCATTGCCAGTCTGGCTCTGGGCGATCTTATCTACATTTTCATTGATATACCCATCAATGTATACAAGGTAAAGTTTCAATCTACTGCAGCATGTTTTCTTAACCTAATTTTCAAGTTGTTGACTGGCAGGTTTCGCTATGATGAAATGCAGCAACAGTGGAGGGGACACACACAGATAAAGTGGAATATCACAGACGGGAAAAGGGGAGGGTGGAAGGGGTCAAGGGAGTGTGCAAATAGACGGGAAAGTATAATCAGTCGGGGAGTGTTATCTTCCTGATGTGGTCCGATTAGTGATGAGAGGAACAAGGATATGGTTGGCTTAAATAAACACAGGAGTCAGGCTGCATTCACACAGGCCTCTCCCTATATAGTTACTTTTTGTATAACCCTTCTCTTTTGTTGTTCTCTATATTTTTATGATATTGCTTGTTAAGTAATAAATTACTTGATGGGTTTAAAAATCTGCTTTTTTTAAATTTAAGTCACATAAATACATTTTTATCTAAATAACAAGGGTTTAAAATGTTTTTAAAAAGTAACATTAAAGAGTATTTAAGAATAATATTGTGTATCAGTGTGAACATTCTCATTTGGTTGTGGTGAATGGCTTGTTTTATTGGTATTAATGAGAAATATTCATTGCATAGCAAGTTGTCAGAAATGGTAAAACAGTAGATTTAGTAGCAGTTCAGTCTGGGAGGATACGGAAAAGAGGTGTGTGGGAAACAGATGGTTTTAGTTTTGCGTGACTCAACACTTTTGTTCACTGTGGAGCATGGTAAAATAAGAATTGTTTGCGTGACTGGCTTAATAAATTGTTTCAGTGCTCCTGCCTTGGTTTGATTTATACCAGTAAACACTGTCTTGCTCTGTGTAATAAGAGAGAAAGATGGCAAAATGAAGCGATCAGTCAGCCCAATCTTCTGAGCCACATTAGAGGATGTCATTTTGTGAGAGAAAAATGAGAAAGCCACCTGGTTAAAATTAACTTGGGACCCTGAGAGCAGCGCAACTTTGTAGTCTGAGCAGCACATGTGCAAAGGAAACCAAAATCTTTCGAGGGGGGCGTCTCGTGCACAAACAAAGAAACAGCCAGAGTCACTGTGGTGAGAACCCCCGTTCTCTTCCTTCAGGCAAGGACGTTGTTTCCAAAAGCAGTATCCTTTGTTAAGTGCTGTGAAGGAAAAGTAAAGTCCTGTTATACATACAATTAGTTTGGCTTCTTTTTCTTCTTCTCCTTTCTCTTCCGCTTATTCTTTTGCTTTTTATTATTATTTCTCTTCAACATAATCGACATAGTGGAAACAATACAATATCTAATAAATGTTAAAACGGATTGAAAAATATTTTTAAACTGATTTTAAGCATTTAGGAATCAAGAACACTAATTGTTGAAGCTTTGTTCCTTGATGAATAACTTTAGTTACTCAACAGTACTAAGTTTCCATATTCATATTTTGTGCTTGATAATGCACCACACATTTCAGTAGCAAACAGGTGTGGACAGCAGGCGGGCCAGTTTGGCACCACAAAGCCACTCAGTTGTAATATGAGCAGAATGGGGCTTGGCACTGTCTTGCTGAAGTAAAGAGGAACATCCCTGAAAAAGACATTGCTTGGATGCAGCATGTGTTGTTCCAAAATCTATGTACTTTTCAGCCTTAATTGCATCTTAACAGGTGCGTAAGTTACCCAAGTCATGGGCACTAACATGCTGCCATCCCATCACAGATGCTGGCTTTTGCATGTCCATTTGCTGTTTATAATTTGCTGATGGAAAATCTGGTTAGTCTTTGTTCCCTTAGACCCAGAAGATACAACATCCATGATTTCCAAAAACCATTTGAAACGTGGACTCAGAGCGCAGCACAGTTTCCCACTTTGCATCAGTCCATCTTAGATGAGCTTGGGATGTAATATAGCCTTTCATGGCAAAGTTTTAATTAGCACTTTTAGAAGTAGTGATGAACTGCGTTAAATGACAATTGTTTTCTGTGTTACTGAGTCCATGTGGTGATAGACTTCACAAAATAATAGCGGTTTTTATTGCAGTGCTGCCTAAGGGATCAAAGGTCACGGGCATTCAATGTCTAGGGATTTCTCTAGATAGCAGTTGTTCACAGGGAGGTGAACCTCACTCCTAGCTTATGAATGACTAACTTATTTGTAAATACTCCTTTTATACCCGATCATGACACTCGTCTGTTGTTAATTACCTGTTCACCTGTGGGATGTCCCCAGCAGGTGTTTTTTAAGCATTCTTCAACTTTCCTAGCATCTTGTTGTGGGGGGGGGGGGGGGGGGGGGGGGGGGGGGGGGGGGGGGGGGGGGG
>JBAMIG010000004.1:10682503-10697897 GCA_037177335.1 Kiunga ballochi
GTGTGTAACTTCCACATGAAAAACCAGGTCAAATCCACAGGATGTATCAGATGCTTCCTCCATATTGATAACACACACACACACACACACACACACACAGCTTTTTTTTTTATAAGTTGCTGACATCAAATTCAAAATGAGTGATTATTTGCAAAAAAATAAATAAAGTTTATCAGCTTGGACACTAAATATATTTTCTTAGTATATTTAATTGAACATACATTTAAGAGGAATTGCTCATAATTGTACACTGCGTTTTATTTATATATTATACAAAGTTCCAGCTTCATCAGACTTTGGATTTAGATGAGAAAGTTTTTACAAATGTGTAGGAAACAGCTTTGTATTGTAAATGGCAAACTGACAACATCTAACAAGTGCATGAGATGAAAATGATAAAAGATTATTGCAAATTCCTTATAGTAACATTGTTTAAGTGTCAACTTTATGTTTCCTTCAGCTCCTGGCATCGCGTTTCCCATTTGATGACAGTGATTTTGGCCTGTGTCTTTGCAAGCTGGTGCCCTTCCTGCAAAAGGCCTCTGTGGGAATCACAGTCCTCAACCTCTGTGCCCTCAGTGTGGACAGGTCTGTGCATATGTTAATTTAATGATTAACTGGCAGTTTTTACAAATGTTACTTAAGTTCATAATGCTTCATGTCATTCAGTCTTATCATAAGTATTTACTTTGAATCTAAGGTTTTGGTTTAATAGACAAAAGTGTGCAGTTCATTAACAAGCATGAGCTGTTTTGCAGAATTTTTAAAAAATCCAACAAATTTCTTCTATTTAGCTTTTGTTTATTATTAACTTGTGTTTCATTCTAAAATAAGAGAACTTTGCTACAGAACAATTTGTCAAAAAGATCTGTAACTCTAACTGAAGCATTTCAGAGATCTTTATAATAATAAAAGGAGAAAAAACCTTTTTCAGTTAGATTTTCATGTCAGTAATGGTGCATTGTCATCTGAGAATAACTGGCAAGTCAATGGATCTACTTTCCCTTCATGGAGGCATATATCTCATATATAACATGCATGTCATATATAATCCATACCCATACCTATGGATAATCAGTTGAGAAGTTTCTATAAATCATGTCTTAATAGAAGCTCTGGAATAAATAAATGATGGTCTTTGAACGAACTTCAATCTCATCCATCTTACTGCAGTATTCAGATGCAGGGATAAAAGGCTTTACCTGCTCTAAATAGCTTCCAACCAGCCAGACAATTTTAATGACCTCTATAATGTGAAAGAGGTGGACTGCAGTGCTGTACGCCTGCATTTAAGCCCACATGCTCTCTGTTTGTTTCCAGGAAATGTAATAAATATCTTCATCTGTGTGCACAATGAAATTAACTGGGTCCCTTTTGTATCTTTTTAATGTTGTAGGAAGAGAAAAAGGTGGATACATTACCACTTAGTGAAATATAAATGCCGCCATGTTGTTCAACAGAGAAATTCAAATGTGTCATGAAAAATATATTGTTTTTGCCATAAAATCTTGATGCGTGATTTTACTAAAACATTTCGACAAGTGGTTTCTATTAATGAAACAAACAAGCAAACAAGTATTCAGTGCATGGGAAACACAAGCCAACACACAGACCTCTCTGCCAGCATGGGCCAGTTTGTTTGGAGGCTCCACAAAAATATAAATATTGGATATTAAAGATAAACAATTGATCATCTCTCCTCATTAATTCTTAACATTCTGATAGTCTGCTGACAGAGCAGTTTGTTGTATTTGGTGCGCTGCCAAGCATTAAAGCATTGTTAACATTGCCAGTCAGGAAGATATAAAAGAGACAACATTACTGAATCCTGATAACATAAAATAATATACTGTATATATGAATTAGTGATGCGGTTAACATTAAAATTAATATATGCATTTTTTAATTACATTAACAATGCCAATTCTATAAATATTTATAGAAGTTAGTCAAGCAATTTATTCTGGTAATTCTTTACTCTTATTAGTTTATCATGTAAAGCTGGTTTTGTTTTGCATTACAAAGCATCCCACTAAATGTTGGCTTTGTATTTTCCTGTGACACAGGTACAGGGCTGTGGCTTCCTGGAGTAGGGTGCAGGGTGTAGGCATTCCTCCCTTCACTGTCATCGAAATCGTGACTATTTGGGTGTTATCTCTCTTCCTGGCAGTACCTGAGGCTGTTGGCTTTGATATGGTCACCTTCAACTACAACAATGAAACAATGCGAACTTGCATGCTTAACCCAAGGACGGGTTTCATGAAGGTATTTATCATCTTATTTTCGGTTTTGTTTGAACATTTCAAGAATAGTCAGGCAAGAACCTTTAGTAGGTTAAGTGGGGACTTTGGACCTATTTACATTCACAACAGTAGTAACTCTCAATTTCTCAGTAAATATTTCAGTGAAATTTATCTCTGAGATTATTTTCCTTTTTATAATTAGAATAAATGTATTAAAAAATAGAACAATCTAAAGCTTGTATTACTTTTGGAAAACACATTTTTAAAGAAAAAAAATAATTTTGTCTGTTTCCAAGTTTGTTTTGTTAAGCCCTATGAAGAACCAGACAGAAAAACCTATGAAACTACGAAAAGCATGTGAAAATCAATTGTCAAGTGTTGTAATATGAAAAGAAAACATTCCTGAAATAATGAGATTGGAAATATTTCTATCTGACCCTTCAGCTCATTGTTTTCATCATTTAAAATGCATTTTAATGGATTGCTGATTACTGGTGTACTATTTTACTATATCTGGATGTATATTTTTGGGGGCCTCAGCTATTAAAACACCTACACTTCCAACTTCAGTTGAAAATAGAAGGATATATTATCGAGACAGCAAATGATCCCTTTAACATAACCTAGTATATGTAGTACACTAGACTTGGGAAAAGCTCTGTGCTATAAAAACTGAAACAGTTTGTGTAAGAAGGTTCGGTTACATGATTGGGCCATGATGATGTAACTGTTTAAGAGCTATTGTGATTTTAGACATACTACTCTAATATGGAATAACATTTACAATGAGTGTATAAGCATTGGAACACATGATAAGATGATCTTTTGAAGACAAACAGACAGGTTTGATTCCAGAACTATAGCAATAGCATAACATAGCATTAGCATAACATATCACTAGCATAACATAATCAACAGCACAACACAGCAATAAAATAATAGCAATAGCACAACGTAGCAATACCATAACATAGCAATAGCATTCCATAGCAATGGCATAGCAATAGCATAGCATAGCAATAGCACAACATAGCAATAACATAACAGCATTTGGATAACATAGTAATAGCACAACATAGCAATGGCATAGCATAGCAATATGATAGCATAGCAATAGCAAAACATAGCAATAGCACAACATAGCAAGAGCACAACATAGCAATAACAACAGCAATAGTACAATATAGCAATAACACAACTTATTGATAGCATAACATAACAATAGCATAACATAGCAATAGCACAACATAGCAATAGGATAGCATAGCAATAGTAAAACATAGCAATAGCATAACATAGCAAGAGCACAACATAGCAATAACATAACAGCAATTGCACAATATAGCAATAACACAACTTATTGATAGCATAACATAACAATAGCATAACATAGAAATAGCATAATATAGCAATAGCACAACATAGCAGTAGCATAATATAGCAATAGCATAACATATTTGGGGGTACTAGTAAATATGACGCTAAATAAAGGATCAAAATCTTTGTTTATTTGGAAGAAACATTTGACATTTAAAACAATGCAAGTTGAAAATTAAAGTTGTGTTTTTCTGTGACACACACTATAATCGTGTGAATGCAATGAGAAAATGACATTTTTTACTAGAAGATTTTGTTTCTAGAGCTGTTCAACACTGTGACTAAATCACAGAGTAAGAGTTGGACATCATAAGCAGTTTACCCCAGCCATGGGTCAGAAGTGGGCATTTATCAGATTCAGATTACCAACCAATCACACAATACTTCCCACAAGAAGAAAGTTCTGCTTGGCTGGTGTGTCAAGAACAAGGAACAAAATGTCCCTATTCACACCCGAAAGAATAAAATGATTCATTTTCTTCCCATGGACTAGAACAAGAAAAATAGTCTCTCTTCTTGCAAACTGTCAGTCTTTAAATATAAAAATAAACATACCTGGCAATTCTAAGGACATTTGTGCACTTTTTTTTTTAGTTCTACAGAGATGCTAAAGACTGGTGGCTGTTTGGCTTCTACTTTTGTGTACCATTGGCTTGCACTGCCATCTTCTACACTCTGATGACCTGTGAGATGCTCAACCACTGGAATGGCAGCCTTCGGATCACAGTCAGTGAGCACCTCAAACAGGTTGGATAACACTTCAATAACATTAACAGCCTTTGTAATAACATTTTTAACTTCCATTCATCTTAAACTTTGTTTCTCCTTCAATGACGAATCATTATCTGACCATTTTTGTCTGCAGAGGAGGGAAGTGGCCAAAGCTGTCTTTTGCCTCGTGTTAATCTTTGCCCTCTGCTGGTTTCCACTGCACCTAAGCAGGATTCTTAAGAAGATGGTTTACCACCAAAACGATCAGATGCGCTGTGAACTGCTCAAGTGAGTTTCTCCAGGGAAGACAAAGTTCTTTAAAGAGTATATAATGTTCTTTTTCTATACGTTCAAAATGTTACTGTGGCTGTTTTTTTTCAGAAGCTTAAAAGGTTTCAATTTAAAAGAAACGGTATTTTTCTTAACCCTCAATCTTCATCAGTTTCTGTCCCATTAAGACCACCACCCATAGGATATTAAAGACGGATGGAGGGAGGTTTCTGAAGAGTTAAAGTGACCATTAAAATAATAATAATAATAAGGACGATGCAAGTAACCGAGGAGAAATTTAAATGAAATAGTGGAAATACTAGCAAAGCAAATCTAGCTACATTTTTAAAAAGCCTACAAGAATCATGAACCAGACACATTTCCATTGGTTTGAAGCTAATAAATAGGTTGCCTTATATGGCTAAAAAGTGTTATAAGCAATGTTGCTAATGGTTGTAAGTCAGTCCATCCATCCATTTTCTACTGCTTTGTCCCAAATGGGGTCACGGGGGGGCTGGAGCCTTACACAAAAAGTTACCCCGTAGAAATAAAAGTACACCAATGAGAGAGGCTCTTGTAAGGAAAATACTTAGATCTCTGTGATAATCTTATATGTTTTGTCATATCTGAAAAGGTGCAGTGAGTCACATAAGCTCATTGTTTTCCAGCTCAGATTAGAAACAGTTTACGAGTCATTTAAAGCTTTGCCGGGTTTAAAGTTATTTTCATCAAATCCATACCAAAACAGACACCACAAAAAATGTTTTTCCTCTATACTAGTAAAAATGTTTTGTTACTGTTGTTTTGTTCTTGCTATACTTTGAAATGGAAAAACCTCATTAGAAAATTAGAAACTCTAAAATCACACATTTTTTGCTATAACTAGATCAAGACCACATATTAAGGCAAATGCAACATCCCTAAAACCAAAATAATGCGCTCTTTAGTTCAGCTGAATTTGCCAACGGAAATAATCTTGTATGACCACCTCAACAACTCTCACCAGATGGAAACAAAAGCTTTATAATACTAAAAGAGTAACCACAGTAAATTATCACATGACCTCCTTAAAGCAATAAGGGAAAAAATCATGGAAATTCAATCATGTTATTTTGTCAGTTAATATTCTCATCTGTTCTTTATTTTCAGTTTCCTGTTGGTCCTGGATTACATCAGTATCAACCTTGCAACAATCAACTCGTGCATAAACCCCATTATCTTATATTTTGTCAGCAAGAAGTTCAAAAACTGCTTCAAGGTAGGTTACATGTCAGTGCAGATAAATGCGGTGCATACACATGTTCATCCTTATCTACACACACAACAATCTCAGTTAGACAACCTTGTGAAGTATATTTTAACGTCAGAATCAGAGGTTGTGATGGTGAGGACATTCAATGAGCAACATGTGAAAGCAACCTGGTGATAAATGTAGTCACATCACTGAGATTATACACTGCTAATGTATATCAAGGGAATGGGGCTGGACATAAACCATGCCCTAAATTTGCATGTTAAAGATGTTTTTTGTGGGATTAAAGGTCCACATGTGGAGAAACATTATGGTAAACACTGCCATTTTAAAATGCTGTCTCTATTCTCTTTTTTAAGTCGTGCTTGTGCTGCTGCTGTTATGCCGACAACCAGCTGAGCAGCATTGGACCAATGAACGGTACCAGTATCCAGTGTAAAAGCCCAGAACCCAATAACCTCCACACTGATCGCAGCATCAGGAAAGACAGCAAGTGATGGCTCTTCTGAGAAGTTTGTTTTACAGTTTTTAGCTGTATAATTTGCAAAAAAAAAAATGTTATTATCAAAATGTATCCATCCAAATTGTACTTTTATCCAGCTGTACTTGGACCACTGAAGAACCACAAGCCTGAGCACAACGTATCAGGAAGTGGAAATAAAAAGCACAAACAATAGAGTGGGTTTCCTGAGCCTTTCAGCAGGCTCAACTTAAGAAAACGTTGGTTCTCACACCCACGGACAGTGACACAAAAGCTTGAGAGGATAAGAGGGAGAACAGGATGAGGAGGAGGGATTTTTCAAGGGATGCAGCTGAACTCTATAAATTGCTCTCTGTCAGGAGTCAAGCATACTATTCCTGTAAAGGGCAACACCACCGGGAAAGATGGTATACAGAAGGAAAAGACTGACTGTACTCTGTTAGGAGCGTAAAAAAAGAAGACCTGATTATTTGCTGTTCCCAAGAGTTCACCGCTTTACTGACTAGAAGTACTGAAAAGCCAAGTTGCTGATAAGAGCTATAACTAGTTTTCATGTGCATGGCTCTGTTGTGTGTATTGCTCATTATATTAAGATCCATTTTTGTTTAATTAGAAGATTGTTTGGAGCTTTTTCATTCCATGTTTGACACATCAGTTGTCAGATTCATAAAAAAAAAGATGGAGGAATGTCTCGTAATGAAATGATGATAATGAACTCTGTGTGGTACACAGACCTTTCTGAAATACAATCATTCAAAAATAAAACATTTTGCATTAGTATTGTTTAATATGTAAGGATATGTCAAAAGAGGAAAATTAAAACCAGAGGACATGCAAATTTCTGTGCATGTTTGGAAATTTTAGTGCAAACAAATCTTCTGTCAGTATTTGTGTTACACAAATTAGTAACATGTTATTACCAAACTTGAATTGTAGAACCTGATATTACTCATGACCAAAATAGCTGTTATTCCCACAACGCTGTGAATATTTAACATCCAAATAAGCAGTTATTGTGTCATCTAGGCACGTACAATCCATCGAATAAATATCTGTATATTCACTTTTATAAAGTGATATTGTAGTAATAAGAAGCATTTTACTCCAAAAACATTATTATTGCAATGATTTATGCAAATATAATGTGAGAATGACATGAGGATAACATGAAGAAAAGTTTCATATTTTAGGAAATATGATAATGTGTAGTTTAGTAAGAAGATACTGCTTTTACGCATTGAGAAGGAGTCAGCTTGTTTAATTTTGCATTTACCTAAATTCACCCAGTCCTTTAAGCTCTCCCTTAACATGGTCTCAGTGGAAGCATGAGGTCCTGATTTGCTGCTCCAAATTATTCAAAATACATTTAAGCATTGATTGTCAATTTGATTAAACACTTTTATGTATAGAAAGATGAAAACTTGTGTGGGAAATGTAATAAATATTTGATCATATAGTTGGTTTGTAAAGTTAGTTAATAACTGTAAGTGCTACTATTAAATGAGGTATTCATTACATTAAGGAAGAGTTCTTAATTACTTACTATCTATCTATTTAGTGGACAAGATAACATTTAAACAAATCAGCATTTGTCTTTAGCTTTATATTCAACCAACAGATATGTGACTGGGACACAACTTCTAGACGAATCCTTTGCACAAAAGTGAACGGAGGAATTTCCAAAAATGTCTGTATTCAGCTTGAAGTAGACTTTTACATGATCTTTTATGTGTTATATGTGAATATACATAAACCTGTGTACGTTTGAATGTATGCTTGCATGTGTTCAAGCAGTTACTTGCACTTCTTTTCCTGGAATAATCTGCACAAAGCCACATCCTTCCTGTTTCATATCATTTTACCACTGTTCATTAAAATCAAATCCTCATAATCAGTGGTAAATCATTTTAATGCCATTAATTTTCATGTTATCCTTATGTAAATGTTGCTGCTTCAACCAATAAATCACTTTCTATCCCCACTGTAAGAAGCAGGATAGTTTATTTTACTGTTGCACTAGTTTCTCCAAGAAACTGAGGGGCCCCTTCTGTTTTTCATCTGTGTCTGTGAGAAAAGGGCGCCTGGGAGTGATTTGGAGTGCACTGTGACCTGCTCGGCAACTGAGCCCTAAGGGTTGCTAATGTCAGTGCAGAGGATGTGAAAAGGCTTGGATGGTGGGAATTTGATACGTGTAATTTAACTTCTCATTTCTGCAGCCAAAAAAGAACTAGTTTTTACCACTGGTAGGTTTATATATATATATATATAAATAAACCCACCAGTGGTAAAAAACTGAATAATTGGTATAACTGTATAATTAGTAATCATGTCATTACTCCAAGATTGTACTCTATCTAACTGTCAAAAAGAGACAGCAACCAGAGCCGTTTAATCCATATACAGTGCTGATAAGACTCCTAAATCAACAAACCGTTGTAGCAGCTGGAGGTTTATCAAAAATTTTTCTGTTATTTGTTTCATAAGCTGGTAGATATATCTTAGCCAGGACATAATTGTTATGAAAGTGTTTCATATTCCTCACATTAAATCATATCCCTATCAAGTAAAATAACCCAAAAAAATAATGATCAAATAGCTTAAACTGGAAGATAGAATAACTTATCGTTTAATGAAGTAAAACAATAATAAATTAAGTAAACAAGCAAATGAATATTTAGTTATGCAGTTTTGTATCTGTGATGAGGAAATGAAAGACAAAAATTAGACTGGGAAAAAGGCAAGTGAGGAGGGTGAAATGGGGAGGTTTCATTTCTGGAATTTGGTGGGAAACATTGTTCCCTGCCAGCAGTGAATTGAATTAAGCCCCAAAACAAATAATAGCAGATCTCTACAGACCACGTTTCTTCCGATTGTGTGTGTGTGTTGTTTTTTTCTTTACTGTAAGTTTGGGCAAAAACCTTAAACAACTTGTTTATAAGGCAAGTTTTTAGATCCTGCTGTAATCATGTTACCATCATCCATACAGGATGAGCTTTTTAAAAACTTTTTTCCTTTCCCAATTTTCCACATTTTAAAACCAAATTAAAGCAGAATGATAAACAAGTAAATCTGGCAGAGTTTCAGGATTTATTTATTAAGAGAAAAGAGAGAAAAATCCAAATGACTTGTTTTTACTGGCAAGCAATGGGTAACGGCTTGGTAACAAACTCCAACTTTTTTATTAAAATATCATGCAACTAATCAACATTAGAGATTTGGAGTATTATGTAAGGTTATTTTCATCCAATCTTTCTACTGTATGTAAATCAGATCTGTTTATTGTGAAATATAAGGCTCATGAAAATGAGAAAAATCAAGCAAACTATTGAGACGTTGAGATATTGTTTTCAACTAAAATTAAGCTAAATTCATTTAGGAAAAACTCTCTAGCTTTCAAAGGGAAATAAAAAAAGCTGATAAAAGGAATAGTGGTGTAACACAATGGTATATTTTCTCCCCATTTACTTAGCAGTAAATTTCAGGCACCAGATTCTATATGTTTGTGTTTTCTATATACAATAAAATCAGTCAGTAAGGACATGGTATCATTTACTTGCTTCTCCTAAATAAAGGCTTACATTTATTTATAAATCCAAATACTTTTTTGTGCACTTTGGGAAACTTAAATGTTAATTATTTCTGTCATATTCTTTTTTCACCCATTTATCTTCAGAGGAAGTTTGAGAAAGTATTTCCTGATAGTATTACTATGTTTTGTGTCTTTTTAAAGGATTAAATTTTAGTCAAAAATACATTTTCCAATTTGTGTTTGCTTCACTTCCATGAATGGAAGTCACATAACCAAAGAACATCATGAAGCTGGAATGCAGTTTTTCTGAACTAATGAAACATGAATTGTGCATCAAGAAATGAACGTAAGAAAAAGAAAAAAGAAAAAAAACTGGTTTAATAATAAAATATCTGTCAGATGTTGGCACACATTTGTGTCCCATGTTGCTCCAGGAAAAATAAAGCAGCCATACAAATAATCAAATGGCCATATGTGTACCATTATTTTCTTCCCAACATCTATGTTCTTTTTTAATCAAACCATGTACCATTTGTTTACTGTGCAGCATTTGGGTTTAGAAAAATAATTCAATGTAAAGAAAGTGGGATGAATACGTTTTCTGCTTCAAAAACTGAGCAGGTTCACCTGAGAACAATGTGTTAAGACTCACCGAAGAATGTTTAATTTCCTTTTTCTACTACAACATTACAGTTTTTTCTTGGATTAATCTAGTGTTTTTAACATTCTTTCTAATTTACTATCATTTCATTTAACAGAGTTTTGTGAATTTACAGTCAGTAGAAAAGAAACAAACCTACTAGTTATGTGAAAACAATAAATCTGTGTCAGATCAGAGGGTTTATGTGGTTAAAAAGAAAATAACATAATTACTGAATATCACGAGGCCTCTGTTCACCAGTACTCTTATTCTACTCCTTATCTTTATAGATGGCTTTATAAATGATACAGAAAATTTACCTTTCTTTAAAACATAAATTTTAGATAATGTTTATTCAAACTTTAATAATCTAATTTGAATTATAATGATTTGACTTTGCTTTATTACAGGAATGAAGTCAGATATTTTAAACAATGTCCCACATTAGCTGGGATTTCTTAATATAATTTAATAATATAACAAATACAATGCCACTGAAAGTATCCCACAAAGAATCTTAAAGTGATATAAACGTGCTACTTTTATCGCACTACTTTTCATGTGATGCAAAGCTTCTCCAGCTTCATCCTTCTCGTGCTGTTATTCCTGCGCAGTAACATAAATGATGAACTGAAGGGAACACTCTCAGTGAGTCAAAACATTTCCTGATACACAGGCCTATGGCAGGCATATTTCGATAAATAAATAATCGTTTAACAATGGCAACGTTGTGTACTCCTTTGACAAAGGAGGTGCACTTTGGCTGATGGATTATATCCCATCACTGAGACAGTATGTCTCCTCCTTTGCTCTACATTGATTATTTTTCCTCAGACCTATCCATTCTCTTTATCCATTTATGGGTTTTCACCCAGTGCATAAACAATCCAAGATGTAATTCAATGAGGCATGATGGACGCCACAGCTTTTATGCTAAAATGTGTTTTTGGGTTTGATCAGACAGAACATATGTTTAAGTTACCCTGCCCCTACAAGGCAGTAGCCCGTATGCCATTTTGCATAGCAATCCCTTCAAGCTATCCACCATGGCACTAGTTTAGAAGACTTGTGGCAAATACTATTTCTAATTTATAAAAGCCAAAAGGATCAATTCAAAATTCATGAACAATCTGTCCTGCGACAATCAGTGATTTGTGACTGTGGGGGAGTGAAGATGGTGCATCAAAAAGGAAAGTTCTCCTGCTTCTGATTTGAAAGAAACCCTCACATAGAAGGCCATTTATACCCACTAGGGGAATTGTAAAGTTTGATGGGATTTTTGTAATCAATTGCATCATTTAAATAAAAATGGAAAGTTTGAGAAACTAAAGAAATCATTGCAAAGTGATATTAAGTCTCTTTTAAAAGGGAGGAAGCATGTTTTATATAAGGGTTCTGTTTCATTAGCTAAACTATTTAATGCTTGTGAAATATCAAATTCTATCTATAAGAAGCTAGCAAAGGAATATACTGTTTTATTTTACTATTATTGGCTGTTAGTTATTTTTACTTGAAGAGTATTGGTAGCACTTTACTTTACAGCTCGGTAATTATATGGTAATAATCTGGTAATTTCATGGTAATAAAGGTGAAATTTCCAGGTAATTACCGGAAATAAGCTTTAATTACAGGTAGTAATATCATAGTTGTAACAGTATTTATTGTAAAATTTGACATGTTCCTCTAGGGTTTTTTTTTATGTTACAGGCTAGTTAAGAGATAAAAATTTTATGCATGGTTTGTTAAATTAATTTACTGAGGATTATCAGGTATTATATATGACAGTTGGAAATATTTAATTTATCTTATCTAAAATCTTTGCACTGAAAATACAAGTTACAACTTACATATTGACATTGTGTGAGATAAAAAGAGAAAAACTCAAGGTAGTTTATAATGATTTATATTATGTAAATATACAAGTATATTTATAATGCTGTTGTGAAGCTTAAGTTGGTCTTAAAAGTGTTCATTTGAATAATTAAAAGTAAAATGTCAAGGAGCCAATAAAATAAGGCATAAAATAAGTGACAGGATAGATGATGGCACAAAACTCAAATGAGCAGTATAACAAATAACTGTCCATAGAAAACATCACACCTTCTCAAGCTCTAGATGACTTGATTCAACTTTAGAGAACTGTCACAGAATAAATAAAATATTAAGCTTATGAGTTATGCATTATTAAAACTTAGGAATTTTAATAATTATTGATAAACACTGCCATCTAGTGGTAAAAGAATAGATTGTTAAACTGAAATGCAACCAAACCAACGACATGGCTCCACTTAATGATTGGTTACTTGCTACGACCTAACCAATCAGATTGTTTCTGAAGGGAGCCCTGAAACAGGAAGTAATAGTTCGGCCAGGCTATTTCTTTAGAAACTTTTACCTACAAAAATTACCTGACTATAAAGTCTGTTATATGTATACACTTACGTAAAGAATCTGTTAGAATAAGTCTTACGTTAAATTTATTTTACGTTTAAACTTTTAAGGATTTAGGTGGCATGGGAATCCACCTAATTTGTTTACATGGTGAATCAGCTGACAGGCTATCGTTAGCTTTATACAATCTAGTCACACAAGTTGTTAATTATCGAGCAACTCTTTCTTCGTAGATGAAACACGCCGTTAGTGAAGGAGTTAACAGGTATATTGTCACGTATAGGTTTGCCTTTTTGTCCATTTAGCAGATCGAAGTTCAGCCATGCGAAGCTAACTATAACTACGTTAAGGTTTGTCAGACTGCTTCATTTTTTCTCACTGTTTTACTAGCTGGATGTAAAGGGCCTCTGGTGTCTTCATGTCAAAATGCCCTGTTCCTGTGGGAACTGGAGAAGATGGATTCGGCCGCTGGTCGTTGTCTTGTACATTTTGTTGCTTATAGTCGTCCTGCCACTTTGCATCTGGGAACTTCAAAAGTCTGGGGTCAGTATGATGATGGATCTGATTAAAATATTTGTTTTCTTTCTTCACACTGTTGGTTTTACACGTTTTATTATGCACTTACAACTTTTGGGGTATTTCTAATTTACATGCTTTATGGTTAACGTTTTTGATTACATTAGAATCGTCGACTTTTTAACCAAGTTATGTGAAAAATTAACATCCTTAACCTCAATTGAAATAATTAAAAAATGTACTCTTATTTTCCAGTATTAAATGCAGAAATGATTCTACTGTGTGATTTGTGTGTAGAACTATTTATGGAAGTTAGCCTTCAAAGTTGTTAAATACATACATTAAAAAAATAAGCGACAATTTAAAAGTATAAAATATGGTATAAGTAGAGTAAATTTATCTCAAGTTTGACTTATAAGTAAAAGCAATACAAATGCGGTGACTTGTATCAACTAAGGAAACAAACCATATGTCTCTTTAGTCTGTTGTGTTATGCTTATTTCTGATCATATCAGATGTAAAAAAAAAAAACTGATTCTAGTTTCCAAAACCTAAAACTTTTATTCTTCCCATGTAATCATAGGTTGGTACTCATAACAAAGCATGGTTCATTGCTGGGATATTTGTCTTCATGACGATACCCATATCATTATGGGGCATCCTTCAGCATCTGGTGCACTACACTCAGCCAGAGCTCCAGAAACCTATAATCAGGTAAACATAGTAGTAATCTCATCAACTGCAAATAATAGTTTTTAACAGGTACTAAATAATTCTGCTTTTTTAAAGGATATTATGGATGGTGCCAATTTACAGCTTGGACAGTGTAAGTGTTGCATTACTGGATTTAAATCATTGTATAACACATAGAGGTAAACTATCATTTTTCATACAATTAAATATTCTACTAAAATATTTTAGTGTTTAACTTATATTAAAACTTTATGTATACTCCATATGACACTTACACAACATGTCACACCTTTATCTTTTTTGTTTCTTTTCTTTTCCAGTGGATTGCCCTAAAATACCCCAGTATAGCAATTTACGTTGACACATGCAGAGAGTGCTACGAGGCTTATGTCATCTACAACTTCATGACTTTCTTACTTAACTACCTGGAAAATCAATACCCTAATTTGGTGTTGATGCTTGAGGTCCAGGAGCAGCAGAAACACCTGCCACCTCTCTGCTGCTGTCCACCATGGCCAATGGGAGAGTGAGTTCTTTTAGGATTGATAACATTTCACAGCAAGGATTGTGATGATGCTCATCAATTTAATGTTTGCACTTTTATCCTGGAATGTCAGCTCTACGGACCGTGATATTAGTCTTTATGAAGTACCTACGTTTATATATTAAACTGGCATGACTTAGATACTGTTTAATTTTAAAGAGCATTTTAAATAAAATTGAGGGTTTGCTAGAGACAAATTTATGTTAATGTCTTGATGGAGGTCACCAGCTGATAATAGTAGTTACTAAACACATCTGTGTTTATTTGTTTATTTTTTTGTTTTGTTTGGTTATTTGTTTAAACAAGGATCAGTTCAGGTTTGTGGCATCAGTTTTATTAACCCGGCCAAGAAGGTTATGTTTTCGCCATATCTCTTATCTGTCTGTTAGCATATAACTCAAAAAGTCATGGACGGATTTTTATCAAAACCTCAGGATATGTTGGGAACGTTTAACAATTATTACCTTTTGGTGGAGATCCGAAAAAGATCCTGGATTCTGTATCACTTTGAAATTTATCATTGCAACTAATGGCCGTTTTCATTCGCGCGTGACGTCATCACAAAGCGCCAACGAAGTGTCGCCGCATGCAGATATGGCTGCTGCTTTGCTCAGTCTTCATTGGCCCTTTCTCAATTCAGAGACTGCACACTTCTAAGTACACAGACTACGTAGTCCGCAAAGTGTCCTTCGCAGTCTGCGCGCTTGAAAGAGCGCTCTCCATTTGAAATGAGACGCCTCCGACTGT
>JBAMIG010000004.1:10697997-10710681 GCA_037177335.1 Kiunga ballochi
TGCATCTGAAGCGCACTTCGATTTGGAACGGCACTTGGCGCGCCAGTATGACGTATGCGGTCTGCAAATCCGCACTTTGCAGTGTGCAGTCTCTGAATTGAGAAAGGGCCAGAGTGTTCAGAGAGAGGCTATGTTACAAAAGTCTCTTATTTGCATTTTTACGATTTATATACGTTCACTTTACATACTAAGTGGATTGACAAAAATCCGGTAAAAAAGAAGAGTTATAATTATGTTTTAGTGGTGATCCGGATCATTGTCTGCATCCAGGACTTTTTCAAAAGACTTATCATTGCGAGACAGGAATAATAAACTTGGTAGAGGTCTGCGCTCATTGCTTTTCTAGTTTTGTATGTGGAGATCATGCGCCATATTTTAATGGTGACTTAAGAAACATTCATGAGTTGTAAATTACACTTATTTTAACAGTGTACTCGAGTTAGTTATTTTACTAATGTGTAAATTCATGTTAAATTCGGCACCTTAAGGTATCCATTTAAATCCACTACTAAATAAAATCAAATCATAACATCTCTGTGCAGGGTCTTATTGTTGAGATGTAAACTGGGAGTGTTGCAGTACACAGTTGTAAGACCTGTCACAACAGTGATTGCTTTGTAAGTAACCTTTCAGACTTAATTTTATAAAAAACAAACTTATTTTATTCATGATCTGTTATGATTTGAGCTCCATTTTTTATCTTTTCCTTCCAAGAATCTGTCAGCTGTGTGGAGTTTACGACGAAGGCAATTTTAGTTCAGCGAACGCTTGGACCTACCTGGTTATCTTCAACAACATATCACAGCTGGTAATAGAGTTGCTCCTTTCTTGAGTCTAAAAATATTGTGCCTTAAGTAAAGACTGAGTATGTTGCTTTAAAGGTATTGGATACAGATTTTGAACTGCATTTGTCTTTTTCTTTCTTCCAGTTTGCCATGTACTGCCTGGTACTGTTTTACCGAGCACTTAGAGATGAACTGAGCCCCATCAAACCAGTGGGCAAATTCCTGTGTGTTAAAATGGTGGTCTTTGTCTCGTTTTGGTAAATGGCCCGTGTTCACATTGTGGTGTTGCCATGAAAATGTTCCATGTTTATATTCAGTTTGAGCATGTACATGTTTAGTATTTATATATATATATATATATATATATATATATATATATGTGTTTTGTTTTGTTTTTACTTTTCCATCTTTTCCAGGCAAGCTGTTCTTATCGCCTTGCTGGTGAAGGTTGGTATTATCTCAGAAAAACGCACCTGGGACTGGCAAAGCGTGGAGGCTGTGGCTACAGGCTTACAGGTAAAAATAAAGTATATTTATTTAGAACAGTCTGAGATAAATATATGTATTCTCATTATCATTATTTTTAAACTTGTATCAATGTGAAACACAACCACTGTCGATTATCTTGCATCTTTCAGGACTTCATCATATGTGTGGAGATGTTTCTAGCAGCCATTGCCCATCATTTCAGCTTCACTTACAAACCTTACATCCAGGAGTCTGAGGAGGTTTCTTGCTTCGACTCGTTTTTGGCAATGTGGGACATCTCGGATGTCAGAGCAGACATTTCTGAACAAGTTCGAAATGTCGGTAAGGACATCTCCTGTACTGATGTACTTCCAAGTTTTCTTTGAAAGTGTCTATAATAACAAATACTTAAAATATGTTGTTTGCTACTTGTATGTCCAGGGAGGACAGTTATGGGTCGTCCAAGGAAGCCCTATTTTGGCGAGGCGCAAAATGATGGTGAGCGATCCGGCCTTCTTTCTTCAGCATCTCAAGATGCCATCACTGAACCTGCATCCAACCACGCGTCTCCAAAAGGTCAATATCAAGGCCTAGGCAGAACAGTCACACCACATTCGTTGTCAGCACCTGCTGGACTCAGCTCAGCCCTGTGTGATGAAGGTTTAGAGCACAGATTTGGAGAAAACCCAGAGGAGGAAAGGACAAACCTAACCAAAGAACAAGCAGAGGCTGACCTAATTGTGATTACATAAGCTGATGTCATCAACAGAAATTGACATAGTTGGGCTGGTCCCAGTAAGAGCCTCGCTATGTTCCATCTGACAAAGGAAGCCTAAAAAAAGAGAAACATACCTTAATCAAAAAAGTTTGCCAACAAGTGCAAAATTAAATGACTTCTCTGTTGGTGACAGCTCCAAGAATGTTCAGTAACAAAAGCTCAGGTCTATCAGTGAGGGCTGCTCTCTTATTTCCGTACCTGTGCATAGTAATTACTTACACTACGTGTCGAAAAGAAAAACAATGCATCCTCTTTAATGAACTTGTGCTTGCTCTCTATATCATGTCAGTGTCTGCAGTGAAGGTTCATAGCCTACCATGTATTTCAGTCCAAGCGATCTTGTAATATATACTGTGTATTATTGTAACAACCATGACAAAGTTTGGATGCATTGCACAGGCTTTGTTCAGTTAAGTCATGGCATCAAATAGCTATAATTGTTGAAATATATTTTTTTATGTTGTAACATGTTGGACAAGATAATTGTGCAGCTCAGTAAGCTTAGCTTGAATCTCTTGTAACCAGGACAGCTATAGGAAATAATCTTTTCTGTCCCAAAAAATCCACTCTTTGCACAGTTGTTTCATCATAAGACAGGAAACATGACCTCTTCTGAAACCTTATCACATTAGTTTTCCAATTAGAATGAATAATTTGCTAACTTCAGTCAGCTACATCCAAATGTGACCAATGAGAGGAATATAAAATATTTAAAATAACACGATTTTCTTCATTTTGACTATGTCTTGATTTGACTGTATCAACTGAAAGAATTGTAACAGCTTCTCTACATTACTAAAAGCACATAAAATGCCATGGATTTCTTTTTATCCTGTTCAGAATCTGTATTTTTCTTGCGACAGTGAAGAACCAACATCCCAGTTCAGAGCCACTGTCCTTTTCTGTCCACACAATGTTGCAGAAAAATATCCATCAAGACAGCAACACATTAAGGAACTGCGGCATCAGGAACTTTTTAAACTAATTCAGACCCAAATATAGGAGAGCCTAACGTCTTCTGGCCATGCTTCCTCTGAAAGGCCATTTCTTCCACTGATCTATACAATGCTTTAGCAGCCCCAATCCCCACTATACACTGCTTCCCCCTTCTTAGTACAGTGTCCAGAAGTAGGTCTCCATGGCCTCTCTGAACTCCTACCATGCCCAGTAAGTATCCTGTCAGCTTAATGGGATTCCTAATAGCTAGAGTCCCCCAACAGGTTTAGGGATTACTGCTACAACAAGCTTTCGGCCTCAGCTCCAGATGACCAGTGGAGGCATGAAATGTAGTCCATTCACACTCAATATTCTCCACCTCACTGGGGACATGGTTGAAGCTCTCCCCAAGGTGGAAGTTAAAGGTCTCTGGTGGGATTTTTACCAGGGGTTTCCAGAAGACCCTCTACACGTTTGACCCTGCCAGGTCTGACCAGCACCTTCCCCTACCATCTGCTGAGTTGGTCTTTCAGACATCCTGACCCAAGTCCAATGGTACGACGGCAAGGTTGATTATCGAACTGTGGTCTAGAGGGTCCTGGTGCTAAGAATACATCTGGACACTGTTATGGTTTTTGTCATGGATGGTCCATCACAAGCGCTGAAGTCTTAACAATGAAACGCCACTGGGTTCAGTTTATAACTATGATGAGGAACAAATCAGAAGATTCTGTAAAAGATGTTCTGCATGTGGCTTTCACTAGTATTTAATAGAAACTTATTTACTAGTCTTTCCAGATGCCTTGTTCTATGTGCTGTGGACCTGGTCTTACCACTACATCACTTTATATAGTTTATATCAGGTTTTCCTTTAAAGTAGAGTATTTTTGCAGCTTTATTTTTCAAGACTTTTTGAGCTCATTTTTACTTATTGACTTTAAATATACAGTTTAAGATGTTTGTCAAAAGATTCATGTATCAGTTTAACATTTAGAGTAATATCCAGCTCAGACATGTTGCATTGCCTTTTTATACATATAAAAATGACAGGATTACATCAGCTGAATGCTAAATATTTTAAATGGTAAATAAAAGAAATGATCTGTAACATCATTTTGCCTTGCATTTGTTGAGAAAAAGTCACATTTATTGGTGAAATAGTTTGGATCCAAACATCTTTACAACAATTGCATTCATAACAAAAGAACAACAGTTTTGTTTTTTATACTTCCGATTTTGTCCTATAGCTGTATAGGACTATGTAGAAATTCATAACATAAGTTGGAAAATTGATCACTTAAAGATCCTTTGAAGGCTATAAATATTTTTCTCTAGTAAAGAGAGTCCTGAATCACTGAGGCTACAACTCCAACTCGACTAATGAGAGATCCTCTTGTGTTTTGAGTCATCTTAGAAGAGAAAATGTCACCGTATACCACCAGTGAAGAAATGTACATAATTTATTTACTTTCCACAGACTGACACATTAAAGCTAAAAATATTTAATCTGTTTTACTTTAATAACTAACAGAATTTCAGTCCATTTGTGCAGTTGTGTTTTGTATATGGGCCGAAATGGAAATGGTGCTTTTGTGAACCTTGACAGCAAGGCTCACCCACTCTCCAGCTCGTACCTCGATGGGCTGCTGCAGAACGACAGCTGCCTGCTTCCAGTGAGAGTTCTGGCTGAGGGTGCTTACACTGATCTCCTGGTCCAGGTAAATGTAGTACCAGAAGGGAATTGCAGTAATTCTGCCTGCAGATGTGGCCTGGACCTGTAAAATAGGAAACAATTCACAATATGCTTGATAGCCCAATTTTGACATACTATTAGTTACTTGTAGATCACTTGTGATGTTATATCTTCACTAACTAAAAAGTGTAAAAGTGATAATGCACTATGGTTTTATTATGGGTGCCAGTGGTTATTTTTAAAGAGATTTTGCTGACATAAGTCAACTTCTTTCACTCAAAAACATTTGAAGTTAAAGCAGATCACAAAAGTATATTTTAATATATTTTGCAGTTATTATAAACCAGAAAAGCACTCAGAGAGGGCAGAACTCCCCCAAGCGTATTTTTCTCACGTTGGATTTGCTCAAATTAGCCCCATTTCGCAAAGAATCCTTCGAAGCGTTCCTGGACCCAGACTGGGATCCAGATGATCTCCAAAATCTAATCATTTGTTCCTTAAAACTTCATATTAAAAAAATCGGTTCATAACTTTTTGAGATGTCTTTTTCACAGACAAACTCCGACCAAAACATCCTTGGCAGATGGAATACACAAAAGTAGCTTTTGTAGCTACCTGCTACCCTAAATTGGATTAAGTGAGCTGGAAAATGAATTGATGGGATATATATGCAATGAAATATCTGCAATCCTTAGTCCTCTCTGAGTTGGATTTTATTTTCGAGCTGCAGGGATTTGATCTTGCTTTTCATCAATTACACGTAGGATGCTTTAGCTCCTGAAAATTCTTGCAGATTTTCTCTTATGTACAATTTCCTCTAATTTTCTCTGTATCATTTTGTTCTGAAGGTTTCGGATTCTGATGTGGGTCAGCAGAACTCCATAGCATTTTTCAACTTTTCCATCTCTGCTTGTTGTTGCTGACAGTTAAAAATGTACCTATTTGTAGATAAAAATTTCCTTTCCTTATGTTTTTGGGAAACACTCCAGCTCGTTGCGAAGCCGTTTATTCATTGTACAGAGTTCTTCGTTTTCCTTTTTAAGGTTTTGGTTCTCTTGCTGGAGCCGTTCTTTTCCTTTAACATGGACTTGGTCACCAGCATAATCAGGAAAAAGACTTTTTCACCTCAGCACTGTTAAAATACATCAAATAATATGTGCCATACTTCTTACATGTGTCAGTAATTACCTTGATTTCTCGGTTTGTGTAGTTTGCGTTGGCATCCATAAGGTCAAGAACAAAGAGCTCCAAAACTTCGCTAAGATGTCTACACTCCAGTGTGGAAAAGTCCAGAAACACGTGGACCGGTACCTAGAGGAGGACATAATGCATACTTAGGCATTGATGCACAGTATTTTTTTTTTTAAATACACATATAATACAACAGATGTGACCAATTCTAGGACACTTTTCTTCATGAAAGCTCCTTTACAACATCCAAAACCATCCGAAAAGGAGGAATAATATGAGTCACTGCAAAGTGAAAAGCATTTACAAGCATCAATAACAGAAACACCAAACTTACAATTTTATTTATATTAATCACAAAAAATGTTATAAAAACTTAACACATAGAAAGATGATAGCAATGCTAGACCCATGCTAATAACTTAGCAATGTTTACGCTAAATTTAGCCATTTTTCAGACCCTTTTGTGACTGTGATTTAAAGAAAAAGCAATTCTAGCAACTTTCTGGGCATTTTGGAGACTTCTGGTACCAACGTGAAATGTACAGTTTAGTTTTGGCTCTTTTCCCGTATCCATAGCAACACACAACACGCTTTCTCCTCACCCTGCATCCAGCTACAAACTGCAGACAGAGCAGATGATCACATCTGCCCCATGATCAGGCTCTAGTTGCCAGTGGTTGATCTTGCCTTGGCTTTCTGTCAGATATCAATACCTATTAGACTTAGACTTAATTTTAATAATCCCTCAATATTAATGAAGCATGTGTAATAAAAACATTTAAAAAGTTAAAAATACTGTAAGCTTTTATTTAGAAAACAGCTAAAGATGTTAAAGTACCTGAATATACACTTTAGGTCTCAGAGCTAAACATTTTCTAAAAATATTAAAAAATATTTTAATTAAATGCATTTTTCCAGAAATAATAGTCATGGACATATCAATGTCAATTATTTAATTTAGTATATCTTAATATAAACCCATTTCAATAAAAAAGTGGCTTGTGGATGTATATGGAGTGGGTTTTAACAGGTTACTTATAATTATTATAATTTATATAATTTGTTTTTCCAGTCAGAGCAGGAGGTGATTACCTCTGATCACTACACTGAATCTATATATAATCTATATATAAAAGTGTCACACTTTTATATATAGATGAAAATATTTTAAAAGTTACAAATACTCTAACAAGTTGTAGAGTTTTCCCTAGTGAACAACTGGAGGTGAAAAATAAAGTACTTAAATGACACTTTATCTTTAAATCAGTTCAGGAATATGTTTATTTCAGTTTATACCTTTTTAAAATTAAGTGTAGTTTTCCAAACGATAATAGAGCATGAGGTTACATATTAATGTCAGTGTCTATTTTATTTAGTGGACCACTAAAATCCACTTAATTAAAAAAAATATGCTTGTTATGTGATTGGAATGTGATTAATCGAGACAGGTAGGAAGGAAAGTAGGCCGAGCTGAATATAGTGACCTGTGTCACAGCAGTATGTGGATGTGATCTCCACTGAGGGCTTTAAAGATAGCATCTGTTAAAACAAACAACTGTCCCATGAGAGGTTTGCAGCGGGAAGAGTACAAACGCAACGCTGGAGGAAAATGATGAATTCCAGACCAAATAAAGAAAAAATATTCAAAAGGGATTTTGCAGCGTCAGTAAGGCAGTACGTATCCGGGGAGGAATATCTCAAAAAGAAGTGCTGAAAACTCAATCCTGAGCATCAGTACTGCAAGTAAAACACTTGTTCAACAAAAAATAACAATACAGAGTAAGAAAAACAACTAAATCACAGTAAGTCTGATGAACTCAAATTTAACCTTAGCTTTAAAAATAAATAACTTTTAGCATCATATCTAATTTTTTCTGCAGAAAATCAAGTAACCAAGTAAAAACATTGTGATTTGCAGATCATCTTTATGGATTTTCTTTGACCAGGAGAACCTTAGATCCTTTAATTCTTCGGTTCCTCTCAGTGATTAAAGGCACGTTCTAAACAGAACCCAGAACCAAACCATTTCCCATGAGGTAATAAATATTTTCTATCCCTTACCATTTCCCAATTTCAATTCTTTTAAAAGTATGGGATAAAATCTGTAAATTAAGTCAGTTCAAGTGGGAAATGTCTCTTCAGGGACCACAGCAGTAAAACATGGAGTTGCCGTTTAGCTGCACTGAATCTAAATCTGTTAATAAAGATATTTATTGATATATATTGTCCATTTATTAGCGTTTTAATCCCCATTTGCTAAAAATGAAGGGTCTAAACTCTGTAAAAATGCTGATTAGACCAATGAGTTGTTGCCGTCTTTTCTTAAATCCCATTATACAACATGAAAAGACATGTAATAATTTTTCTTAGTAATCCCAGTAGCACATAAAGTAAGCTGAGCTCTTCAACCTTGTTCTCATCCTCAGCACCTATACAGAACAGCCAATCAGCACAGAGCTAAAACAGGGAAAATATTCTCTCTTTCATGCTCCAGCCAACAGACAGGCTGCAGCATTTTGCACCAGCTGCAGACAGGACAAAGATCTTTGAGAGTGTAAAATATAAGGCACTGCAAAAATCCAGCCATGCAGTAATAAAAGTGTTGAATATCAACTCAAAATGTTGCTTTGACAGGATGCATTTAGCTACATTTGATCACCGTCTGCATTAAAATCATTGTCCAGCAAATCCTAAAACCTTTACCGAAAAGCACAAACAAGTTTGATTTAACACACGCTAGATTTCGCAGGCGTACTCACAGTGAACTGGTTGATGAAAGGAGCGATATTAAAACCCAGTGTCGGCTCCTGACCCTGGACAGCACTTTCTAGTAGCAAGGTGTCCGACTCCACCAAAATACCGTACACTACAATCTTCTCTGGAAAGATCTGTCCTCCTTCTTCCAGCAGGCACCTGCCACAAACAGCAGAAATATAGTGAGAAAGTCTCATATGTACAGCATTAAAAACAAAGAACACACTTCCTTCTACTTTTACCGCTGCTGCTACCTGGCCAGTGAAGCCTTCTCCATCAGTTTCTGTCGAATGAGGCCACAAGTTTCCACGCAGTCCAGGATAATGGCGCTCCACAGTTTCTCCCGGGACGGCCTCTGCAGCATCCCTTGCTCATCCTCCATGTGGTTGAGCCAGAACTCTAGATGCTCCTCTGAGATCCCATTGGAGCGAGCCAGTCTCTTCAGAACTTCCTGTTGCTTTTTCTTTTCCATCGAGCTGTAGGCTTTCACATGACCATGGCTGGCAGCGATGAGGGAGAGCAGCGAGAAGCCCTCGGACACATCCAGCACATAGAGCAGACTGTTGCCATGTGTGGATGCAGCGGAGTCAGGCTGAAAAGCAGGTTCTTGCTCATTGTTTTGGTATTTAGCCTTCAGTTTGGAGATCAGCTTAGCTAATGCACTGCAAAAGCTCAGATGGTAATCCTGATTGTTCAGGAGAGCCATTTCCGAGCATTCCAGCATGCAGAAGTCTTCCGTGTGAGTCTGATTAGTCTGAAGACATGCCAGAGCGCTGCACAGCTCTGCCTCTGGGTTCAGGTTTGGAAAAGGGCTTTCGGAGTACTGCGATTCTGCGCGCTTGTCTAGATGGATTCTCTGACCATCTCTCAGCACAGCAACACTGCTGAGTCTCAGGTAAGCATCCCGACAGGAGACTTCAACAATCAGCTCGTCTTGTGGCTTCAACGCAAAACCTGAATAAACGGCAAAGAAAAGCACTAATATTAGGACAGCTGGATCAATATATTCGATTCAATTCAAGTTGTTAACACAGTATCAGGTGGCAGAGGGGAAAAAAAGGTAAACAAAGTGCAGTGTTGCATGTTAATAATAAATCTTTTGTATTGGCATAAGAAAAAAAAACAGAAAAGCTCAATAAATACGCAGCTTTTCATGACATTACACTTGCTGATTTAGAACTGTGAGGTTTGTTGGAGTAAGTATCATAAAGAGCATTTTAACAAGGATGTGAAAAAGCTGGGAAACAGATGGGGGGGAGGATGAAACATGAAGAGGAAGAGGCAACGGGAGGGTAAATCCACTGGGAATAGGAGATTCAGGAGACCAGACAGTGTTGTTACTGCTGGAATAACATCTTTCCATGTCTTCCTGTCAGTGTGCAGCTCATCAGGGACATTTGGGGAAAATGCATATGTATTGCCTCGAAGAATTTCATGAACACTAAAGAAAGCCACAGATGATCGCGGCACAAGCACTTCACGGTGGCCGGGAAACGGATGTTGGAGATCAGAGAGAGGTGGTAGCTGCTTTAAGGCTGCCATTTGCAGTGTGGTGAAGCGTTGCTGAGCCCGGTTTGAGAGACGATGTGCTGCACTGCCAACACAAATGTGTCACTGATGTCAATGGTACCTTTGCTTACAATTGCTTGAGATGAGAGCAAAGTAAATGAGTCCTCAGAAGCATCACATTTTGAATCAATCAGCCTTAAATTCAATAGAAAATACCCTGGAAACTTACCTGATCTACTGTCCTTGAAATTAAACTAATAAATATATGCTAAAAAAAAAAAAAGCACAAAAATGTCTCCAGCATCTTACTATTGTTGCTGTGAACAGGGTAGATAGCTTGCTCCCAGCAGGTGTCTTCCTGGGGACCAGTAGACAGACTGCTCTCCTCGTCCAGGTGGAGCTGGAACCACACAGCCAGAGCATCAAGCTCTCCTTCCTGGGTGATTGGTAACCGGATCTCTTGGCTCTTCCTGGAGCTCAGGCCTTCCAGTTCCTACACAATACATCACAAGTAAAGCAAACCGACCTAAAGCTATATCAAAAGTAGAATCCAGTTGAGCCGTGTGAGTGGTCTGCCTCCGCCTGACTGATGTTTTGACTCACCTGCACATTGTTAAAATCTATAGTGAGGGCTGTGAATGGCTCTGTGAGAGGTTTGTAACCCCTTGGCAGCCGGCTGAGTCTTTCTGTGGTGTATGGCTCCATGGAGTCGTCGGGTTCTGAGCTGCAGCTCACGGGACTATAGAGCTTCCCAGCTTCAGCCATGGATAGACTGCCCACTTCTGTCACACAGAGCCTACGCAAACAAAAGAGCAGACAAACTAAACAAACAGGAGTGTATGCTTAGAGGCTCCTACAGCTTCCTTCATGAGGACACATTTACATCAGCCTTTTTGATTTGAATCCTAGTCCGTTTGCCCAGAAAGTCCACTTCATTTGGGGTACTGGAAAGTGGAGAAAATACAGGAAGCGTACTACAAAACCAAGTACATTTTGGGTTTAGCGTATAGAATGGTAGGCAAACACAACTAAAACACGTGTGTGGGAGGATTAGCTATAAAAGAATATGGTAAACTGGTAACTGATAGGATTCAGATGAACCCAGACCTCTGGGATCTGATGCAGCGCCATATTCTCTTGTATCTGCTGGAGAATGAAACACGCCGGGAGACTGCTGGAACTCAGCCCCCAATCAGATTGAGTCCAGCAAACTATCTTGATGTGAATGCAACCATACTTTCAGAAACTTATCGGTCAAAAAAATCTATTCATTGGAACCCAAACAGACTCCAGCAGCCTACCTGTGATGACGGCGGATCTCTAGGCACTCGACAGCCATACCAAACACAGTTGCTCCAGCAGGAATAACTCGTCCTGTTGTGGACTCTTCTCCAAATTCACTCTCATCCGTCTACAAGAAAAGAAACATTTAATTCCAAAGAGACAGGTGCTTTTCTTTTCTGCTGTATACCACAACATACATCTACCTTTATTACTCTAAAAGTGAAGCCTGTGTGCCTTTTGAGTATTTCCTGCTACTTGGCCAATGTTTGCATGCATTACCTTTGGAGGCAGAAGCAGGTGGTGCCAGGCATGAATGAGACTCTCTATGATGCCCTCTCCAAACAACCCAGCATCTACCGTCTCTGTCACCACCAGTGACACCCTAAACAGGGAGGAGAAATAGATTTCTAGCAACTAAAGCAATGAACAGGGTAAAAATCAAGACCTTTAGGTAGAAATTGTACCTGTGTGGGATATCAGTCGGTATTTCCATCTCCAGGGATTTTTTATGGAGGATCTTTATGCAACCATCCATTCCATTAGCGGTCACCACCTCACAGGCCAATTCATACATTGTCTTTGACAACTCACAAGCGTAAACCTCTGCAGCCCCTGCTTTTTTTGCACACATCCTTGATAGACAGAAGCATAATAATAAGCCTAAATCTTACGACCTCAGCTGAACTGAGCTGTTTTGTGTTAGAGGATCCGATTGGGACCTCACACAGCATGATACAAGTGGAAAATACCTCACCCAAGGATTCCAGTGCCAGTACCTATGTCAAGTACAGTGTTGCAACCACTCTGAACGGCCTTCTGGATGGCTTGCTGGTATTTCCGGTTCCTTCCGTGATCATTGAGCATGAGGAAATGCCAGCGCTCCACCAGCCAGTTGGCCACACGGTAGAAGTTCTCTCTGGCTTCTGGATAGTCAGGTCTCAGCTTTAAGGCTTTGTGAAAATGGCCAGCGGCTTCATCTCGAAATCCCATCCTGAACATAAAAATGAAAATATATAATATTTGATTGATTGATTGATTGATGGATTTTGAGCAAGAGATGTTCAAATCCAGCGGGAACAACAAATTGTATAATGTGGTATAAACTCTTCACAATGTAATAAAAGAGAAAAAATAAGAAAAAAAAAGAAAAAGGGATAAATGCTTAGCCAGTATGCCCAATTATCAATTGTTTAAATGCACAGATGCTATACACACACACACACATATATACACACATATACACACACACACACACATATATACACACATATACACACACACACACA
>JBAMIG010000004.1:10710781-10732309 GCA_037177335.1 Kiunga ballochi
AAACATTACAGTTTTACAGTATAATTATTAGAGTAATATTGACAAAATTGTATGTATATTTACTATAGATTAATATTATCAGCCAAACAGAATAATAAAGATAAAGTGTTAGTGAAATTCTGAGAAGCAAATGTCAGTGTGGTAACATTTTTAGAGTACCGGAAAAGGTGTTCGCCCATGCTGTTTAGGATGACCTCATCAGCAGGGAAGATTTCCAGCGCTTGCTCGTAACAGTCAAAAAGCTCCTGAATGCGGCCCACTGAGTCCAACTCTTCCGCCCATTTGAAGAGAGTAAATCTGAAAGACTCCTGTTCAAATAGCCTCAAATTAAAACAAGTAATTGTGGTAACTTCATGAATTTTTTTTCTATACACATGTTCTTTTTTCCCCTTTATCAACACACCTGATAAAAGGCACTTTTCCACCAGTACCTACTCTACCCGACCTTACTCCACATGAAAACAGAGCATTTATAAGCAATAATTGCTTTAAATGCTTTAATTTTTTTGTACAAACTGCACAGAATATTTTTTTTAATGTCCCATCTTTAACGTTATGTATTTTGCAGATCAGGTAAATTTTCCACCCAGGCTTTTTCTTACTGCTGCTAGATTATGTGACATGGTAAGAATCATTTAGCATGCCATTACCCTTGCAAAATCCTTGAACATGGGTGCTAGGTTGAGGACGAGAAGATAGTGCACGAAGGCTGTTCCATAGTCCTGGTTAAACAAGCACTGCTGGGCGCTCTCTAGGGAACTGGAAACCAGTTCGTCCCTGGCAGGATCCCCTCTGCGTCGCCTTCGGGTTCGCCGCCCATGCTTTGGCCTGGCATTGGTATTAGGCATCTTTTGAATTAGACTAGAAACACCAGAGGAAAACAAATTAAAAGAAAGGTATATATATTTTTGGTTATTTACTTTAATCATTTTATATCATCTAGATGCTTTTCAGGGTTGAGTGAACCGTTTTTTTTATGTGCACAACAATGCAAAACATTCAAGCTATACAAGACTTCAACATATTCACATTTATCTTTACATATGAATTATAGAACAAAAAACATGCCACTATCTCATATCATCATTAAGAACACTTAATAAAGTATCGCAGCCTACTTTAAGGTGACTTACTGTGACTCTGTTTATACGACAGACTTGCTTATATGTGGAAAACTCACAGAGACGATCAGGACTGTGAAATCAAGTGTTGTTATCAATTTTCACGCCAACGTGATCGTGATTTCCATCACAATCGTTAGCATGCCTGTGGAGATTTTAAGGATTTCTTGATAATAGCAGCTCTGATACTGGTTACGATATTTTAGCAACATAACCATTGAGATTTCCGCTTTAGCTATTTTAATGTATAAAACAGAAATGGTGTTCTTGCTATGAATGGCGCTTTCTAATATTCTACCAGACAGCCTGACACGGCTTTAGTTCAACAACATGTGTCTGCGCTATTAACGCCCGGAAAATAAAAACGACCTCTCGACAAAGGTTCCGCTTACTGGCTCGTAGGAACGTAAAAAATATAACTGTAGAAAAAATAACTACAGACTGTAATTACAATAACAGATTTATTTTATATTGATTCACGTATTAAATTAATTTAAAACACCCAGATTCAGCGACGAAAACTTAATTTATTGAGGCAAATCAGTAGATGCTTAATTTATTTAATCAAAGAGTAAAAGAACAAGATAGTATATAGTGGCCAACACGATTATCATTACGCCAAATGTAGCCTATTTATTTGCTTATTTGTTTTTCTAACATCCCGGGATAATATTAATATGCCATTTTTAAAGTAAGACGCTCTTCCGAATGGGAACCTACAATATCTGGGTTATATCTGGTACAAATCTACATATACTTTTTTTTCTTTTTCTTTCTCTTTTTGTTTTAATTTAATATAAAAAGAAACACAAACGACCTGTCATTTCTGACCTGTTAGGGAATAGACTTTAAATTTTTATTACTGGTCTCATTATTTTGTACCAAAATACACCAGAGGTGATTTACGGTGTGAACCCAGATGAACCCTATGTCTGGAACAAACTCACAGAAAGCCTCAGATCACTTGAAACACTAAGTTTTTTTTAGATCCACGAGAAAGGCCCACCTATTCTTAGCTAAGCTTGTTTATCAAAATGTCCTGTTGATGGTGGATTCTCCACTCAAGGAAATACTTTCCTCACTGCATCTTATGGGACATCAGATGTGATGTGACCAGACAGATTCAAGAGTCTTTATCGTCATTATGCAAGCATAACGTGCAGATTCTCGGCTTAAAACAGGAAAATAAAGTTTAAAAATAAATTAATTGCACACAGAGGAAAAATATAAAATGCAAAAAAAACCAATATGATGTAGGGTACAGTAAATACCATGCAGATAAAGGGCACTTAGTGCTGTTTGTGGCAAGAAGGAAGAGGGTGTATGCGTGAAGTTTGTGTCGGGATATGAGTGTCACTTTAGGGGGGTTGCCTTTACAGGAAAGTTATCTCTATGAAATAAATACTTGCTTTTGAGAAATGATGGATCTATTTTTTTTTTTTAGAAAGCGACACACTTTTGTAGTTTATCCACTACGGCTCTGCAGTTTGTACTGTTTCTTTTAAAAAAAACGCTCACTATTGTTCAAATGGTCATTCTGTTATAAGAAATGCACCAAAGAAACAAATAAAAGTAGCTTTGGAGAAACACAGACTGTCAAGGTGTATTGATTTTCTCTTGTGCAAACGAGATCAAACAGATGTGGTAAGATTAAATTAAGAATATATACATTGGTCTGATAATGATAAAAAAGACAAAAAGCTATGATAAATCAGGCATGCTATGACAAGACGATGATATATTCTGCCACACAGATGTGTCAAGAAGTGAGTGCATATCCTAAGGCGCTATGTGTTTTAAATCTGTGGCTTGTGGTTCCGTGAGATGTTGAAAAGCGACTTTGCGTGGGAGAGGAAACTATTTATTCAATCTGCATACATACATAACTGAAATAAATGTATTTATGTACATGCGTAATTTTTAGAAATGTAAAAAAATTCTTAGCCCCATTAGTAATTAGCTCCATTCCCTGGTTTTGAATAATCTCTTATCTAAAAAAAAAAGGCGTTTAAAAAATGACAGCTGATCTCCGCTTTCGTTTATGATAGATTGGGCATTATTAAACTTTACAAAACATTGTTCTCATGCATTTTATTTATATTTATGACACGTATTAACTTAATTTATTTTTCAGAATCAACTTCCGGTCAAGGCGGAAAAGCAGTGTCCGAAACGATCTTATGCAAATTAAAACTCTTCGGCCGTAAGTTTTGCTACACCCACGCCACGCAGATGTCAGCAGAGTTTCTCAATCTGTCACACTACTAGTGGAGTGGTATTGACGGACAAAGAAAAAAGCCGTGGGCACCGCTGACATTTTGACCATTTTAAGTGACTGCAGATGAACACGTCACTGTGTAGCGTATTGTTATCACCTTTTTTTTTTTACACTTATACCTGTTAGCCCTTCCTCGCTTTGCATGACATTCGTGGAGGAGCAACACCCATAAACCAGTGTTAGAGGTTACCATGCTAACCGCCTTTTGCTGCTGCTACCTGACGTAGCCACAGTATGTTTTGCCAGCCTGACTTGAAACCTCCCGTGAAAAAGTAGTAGTAAGCGTAGGTGTAAGCGTTTCTTTTTTATATACGAAGTAAGTGGTATTTGGCCAGTTTCCCGTCGTTTTACACGAAGCGAGAAGTTTGTCACAGACATGGGACTACACCCGCTGGAGTTTAGTGAATGCTATCTGGACAGCCCCAACTTCAGGGAGAGGATAAAAGCGCACGAGGCAGAGCTGGACAAAACCAACAGATTTATCAAAGAGCTGTACAAAGATGGGAAGAACCTCATTAATGCGACAAAGCGTAAGTTTGCAATTACATTATGTGTGTATATAAACCCGCTCAGACCTTGAAAACTGCCTTAGAAAGCAGTCCTCTGTGTAGGGTATGCAAGAGTATAGAGATGATGAAAGAAAAACAATGAAGTGTTAAACATATAATAATATTCCTGTTCTTAGCAGATCAGATCAAGGCGTCTCATTGAGTCTTTCTGTGTAGGCCAGTGCTTATTGTGAAGTATTAGATTTGAAGCTGAAAATTCAGTTACTGATTTTGTCAAGTTTGTCCCATATGTGAGTCTTGAATGTGTTTATTGCTTTTAGAACAGGTTCTGGAGTAACCTAGTCTCATGCTGTCAATATGTCTTGTAGGAAAACACTAAAGTATCTTTGTTTAGCTCATGCAGTACTGCATCTTTCAAAATGAAGTGGAAACATCATTGGTGGCTTAAACAATCCTGTGTGCATCTTAATCCATGCAGTTTATAGCAACAAAAAAAGTGAAAATCACTTAATTACAACAGGAATATAATTTTTTATAACTGTCGTTTACGGTTTTCTGTTGCCAGAGTCTTAACTGATCACAGGTACATTTGACCCAAGGACAAATTGCATTCCTTAGGACACACATTTAGTTACGCAGGGATCTTTGCTCATGGTGTTTACAAGATGTGGGACTATCTCAGTCAGCAGACTTTAATTGGCACATTTAAGGTTAACATTTCACTTCAATATTTCTTGGATCATGATGTGTAAAAGTTAGTTTAGCTGTTTTGCTAGTTTTACCTCCCTGCGGTTGAATTTATGGTGCACGTCTGACTATATTTCTGTTTTCAGTCCTTACAACTCCTGGAACATGAGACGCTCTGTGAGCTGGTGTTGAGCGTAAACTTGGCACAGGGTTGAAAGGCCATAAAGGCATTAACCTGGTTAGAGGTGTTGTATGCGGGTTAAAAATGGTGGTATTTAAGTGTGTCAGGAAAATGTTTCTACATGACTCCGTAACGTGCATCAGACCTGTGCAAACTGTTTATTCTATTCATCATCACCACTGCGTCTGCTTCTCTGCAGGTTACAGGAGAAGAACCCAGTTTGCATTAATAAATCAACATATACGATTGCTGTAGTTGTTTTTCTGCCACATCTAAGGGAATATTCCTGCAAAACCGCAACATTAGTTGCACACCAGATCTACAAAAGATTTATCGGTTTGTGGAACAAAAGCCTTAGGTGCTGGTTATGTTTAAGAAATAGAAATACATTGTGTTTATAAAATAGATTTGCCAAAGCAAACTTGCCATCCAACAAATCATTTTCTTTTTAAACAAAACTTTATCATTGTGACATTTATTTATCTGCTGGGGGTTTTTGTTGGGACTCTATGGGGCTTTTTTAGGAAACGGCTTGGCTTTTCAGCATCAGGCAGGTGGATAAATACTGAAAGACAGTTGTGTTGGTTTCAGCTAACAGTTCCCATTTCCAGAGGATCTATCATGTATAATCTGTGTGATCGTGGCTAAACTGTGGCACGCTTTTTTGTTTATTCCAAACTCAGAAACTTTGCATCTATGGTCTCTTCTGTTAACTCTTATTATGTTGGGTCTATGCTTTGAAAATATCAAATAAAGGGAAACCCTGGTCATGTCCTCCCATTGGGACTATTGCAACATCAGTCAAAGTCTCAGGAAGGAACTCAAGATTGTGTTTTTATATGTGCTGACATAAGGTTTTTTACAGCTGAATTCATGTAGCAGACACTATTACCTCGACTCATGTTAAATAACTATTTATCACTATCTTTGATTGCTGTCATCATAAAGCATTTAAACTTAAAATTGCGAAATGTGAAAAAGTGAAATGATTTATTCTTCCTCTATCTACAACAAGCTGTAAAACACTGTTATTAATGATTTAAACATAAATTAATGCACTTAACGTGAAGTAGAGCGGCGCCTTGATGGCTGATTTAAAATGTGCTCCATTACTTGTGCAGATAGCGTTTTAGTAACAAGTAAAGCTCAATCTACAGATAATCTGCTTTGATGAATAAATGATGAGGCTAGTGGTCAATTAAAGCGAAAAAGTAAAAAGCATGTTGCTGTTTCTCTCCAATGAATCTGTGAAATGTGCACCAATTCAGTTTTTTCACCTAATTTAACAGAAAGTTCTTGTTCCCTGTTGTCTAAGCCGTACCGTAACTCATTTAGACCTGACTCATGTCGTACATGCTTTTACCTTTTTAAGCCCAAGAACTTGCAACACCATTTTTCTAAACCCAAATAAACACAGTTAAAGTGCAAATTCAGTAAAAAAATATAGATTTACTTGTGTAAACGGTTTTTGAGTTTGAGCGACTGAAAAATGAGAGAAGTGGAAAGTTTAAGATTCTTTCTGCAAAGCAGCTTAAATAACTTTAAACAAAGCCTAAGATTGTAATGGGTTAAATCCAAGAGTAATAATGTTAATATACACACAGGGTGGAGCTTAGCCGTCGTGTTGTTCTCATTTTGTGGACATTGCTCTTATAGTGTCTTTTAAGAGAGGGAGAAAGACTTGCTCCTCATCTTCATGGCTCATTCCAGTTTTTTTCCTTCCTCTTTATCTGCCTGGTTGTAGTTGTCTTTGTTGAAGTTGATAAGGATCCTGTAGCAATAGTAGATTAACTTGTTTGCACAGTTTTTCATTAGAGAATAGAGCTGATTTTTGGGTACCTAATCTATGTAATCTTCTTGATATGACCACATCAGCTGTGATATCTGATGATTTTGTTGTGTAAGCAGATTTTGTTTGGACTGATTTGCATGATATACGGTTTTACTTTTGGTTTGACCTCACAATGATCCTGTGTTTGGGCAGTAGCATGTACAGTTCTTGTTCTCAGCCTGCCAGCTACTCCCCCTGGTGCTACAGCTGGGAGGATGTTCCACTATGGAAAGTCCTTGGGTCTGAGAGGAAACTTTAAAGTGGGGGCTTGGCCATAAAGCTGTGACATGGAAGTGCCCACTAGTGGAGCAGCATACAGATGTGCTTCTGTTTCAGAGGGTTTCCTGCACAGGAACCATGTCCTGTCTGTACCCTCTTATGTATATCTTATTGTTGTCAGTAGCAGGTATATCTTTTCTTGTTTGCTCATTCAGGAAGTTTGTTTACTTTTTGTTTGTATGAAATGTTGTCTTCTGTAATGGTTTGATAGTGCTTCCTTTATTCTGTAATTGCTCCAATAATGCAGGAAATTAAGTTTCACATTCAGAAAGGTCAATCGTAGTAATTTCCATAGACAAATGTTCTCTGGTAAATTGACCGTAAAATCCATGTATTTTATGAAGTTTTATTTCTTTGGAGGTATTTTAAAAAATCTAGTCATGTTTATCTGTGGCAGACAGGTTCAGAAGTAGCCTGTCCACGGTGTGCTTTGGCTTTCTGCTGCTGTCTGTAATCACATTACTTGTTCTGCCAAAGAGCCACATCACAATCTTTCATTAAAATCGCATTAGCACAAGACGTGAACTCATGTGGGAGGAAGGCTTTTATATCTCTCTTTCTGTAGAAAGCAGATTGCTCTTATAGTGGGTTGTGATGCATTTCATCTGGAGCTCCTTTTGTGGTACAAACACCTTTTGCTGAATTTTAAATTATTACTGAGATTGTTTTATCCAGATAGTATTTGATGAATGGAGTATGCAGCGGAGCCTCACCCTGCTTGTTTAGATGATCAGGAAGTCATGAATGAAGTAATGCATGTTTTGTGGGCAGGGAGCTTGGGAGAGGGTCATGTTGGGAGGGAATGGGTGAGCCAGCTTAGTTAGGGGCAAAGGTTGGAAACAAGTGGAGCAGAAATTCAGGCTGGAAAAGATGAGAGTGAAACGGGAAGTAAAAGGCGAAGCATGGAAATGCTGAAGGCCTGGACCAGGCCTGTGCTGACCTGAGTGGCACATGAGATGAGAGTGTAGAAATCATAACAAACAACACGCCAACATGTGCCAATAAATACACTGTGGACTTCTTCAGCAACTGACCCTTGACATATACTTAGATTTGTTTTAGGAAACCTGGTGGGGTGGGGGGTGGGGGGGTGGGGGGGGTGTCCTGAGTGGTTAAAGACCATTTTTATACTAATTTTTTTTTGGTTTGTCTAACAAATATTTAGTTTTTATCTTTGTAATCTGCAGATATTTCTGTTCATATTTCTTTTAAACAGCCGCATCAATGTTCATGTCATAAAGCCGGATATGTTTTTCATTTGTTTGTCCTGTTTTAGAGCTTCGCTTGTAATGTCAGATGGATGTAAGGTGGGGTCTGCATGACTCATTGTATGAGGCCAGTGCACTGGGGCCTCTGGTGTTCTGCAGAGAAACTAGCCAAGTTTGACAGTTCCCAGGTTTCCTTTGAAATGCCTTTCTTTAAAAGGAAAAAATCAGGCAACGCTTTTTGCCTCAGACCTTTGTGTGCCCCAGTGTGTTGCATTTATGTCTTGTGATAGTTCTTGTCTCTTGGAAAGCATCTGTCATCTCAGTATTTCATCTAAAGCATTATTTGTTCCCTCGCTGGTTGGATTTAGTTGATCTGTTGAAACATCAGTACACAATATACAGACATACTGCTGCTGTCAGTAGTTCTTCCTTTTTCTCCGTGTTACAAAATGCTTTTTTTTTTTTTACTGAAGCATCATTTTACCAAATAACATTCATTCTTCATGCTGTGTGTAATGAAGTCCTTAGCTCATATGCACGTGTTTCTAATAGAGTTCACATATCTGCCCATTTACATCAGTGTACTCTGAGTACACATTAATTATCTTCACAGTAAAGTGAACCTTAAGCAGACTTTATTTTTTTTAAAGCATGAAAAAAGTAGTTTGATGTTCTGAAAAAAAAGAGTGCTTTTAGTTTTTAGCACGGCAAAAACACATGACAACATACTGAGAAGAAGCTGAATGTATTTGTTTGTCTGGCAGTCATTAAGGAGCAAAGCCTGTGCACAAGAAAAACATTTTGCAGGAAGTATGGACGTTTGTTTATTAATTGTGTTGTGCATCAAAACTGTTAAACATTCACATGCATGTTTTTATATCTCCAATAACTAATGATTGATCTGCTGTTGGGTGAGATTAATAAGCAATACATATACAGACATAGAGAAAATGATTAGACTTCCTTTGTTTTCTGAATGTTCATATTAATGCATGGTACAATTAAAGGTATTTGTTTGATTGTAAACGAAGGTGGATTTTTTATCCCATGGGTGTACAATGAAACTCCTAACATCTGTTTCCTTCACAGAAACTGGGATTCAAGGAGATATGAGTGCACCCCATTCTTCAGGCCCAGTGCACATGTGCTTAGATCAGTGTTGATGTGACCTAATATGGTAAAGTGGATAAAAAGACCACTTTTTATTAAACAATGCCATCACTTTAATAGAGATAAATCCTTATCGCCATAGTGGCTTTCATTTATTTTAGGTGTCTTATTAATTGTTATGATGTACTCGTGCTTTAAATATCTGCAGCTACGTGTCAAGGCAGGCTAATGATGGCCCAGTGTCTGCTCTGTTATACCGTCACCGGCGTAGGTTTGCAGAGGCTCGATGTGCAGACCTAATACGCTATGCAAATGCAGCTTTATGGAAGTACAGTCTGACACAGACTGGTCAGACTGTGATAACCAGTTTCTGGATATTTTGGTCGGGTTGCTGACTGAATACTATTGGGCGTCATTGTTTTTCTAAAACAGGAAAAACTCGCAGGAACTAATATATACCATAAAAAAAATCAAACTGTGAAGTTCACTGGCTGATATTGGCCCTACTGCCACCTGCAGATCCAGAAAAGAAACTTGAAAACGATGCTTTACCCTACGCTCTAATATAAACAACAGACTCCATGTGTGGCAGCTATGCAGGCCTAACCTGATGGAGATGCTGGGCTAGTTTTGTGTTGTGTTGTGGCTGTATTGACCCTGATTCAGGACAAAACTATACTTTTAAAGTGAGACTACCAGATAAAATGTTTTTATCATTTTCATTTACCGTATTTTTTGGATCATAAGTCGCACCCCCGGCCAAACTATGAAAAAACTGCTAATTATAATCTGAAAAATACAGTATTTTCTTCTTTATTTAATTCAGCATCGTTTGTTTGTACAGCACTATTTCACAACAGTGTCATATCAGGACACTTTACAGACACATCAATTTGAGCCAATTCATAATAAATAGCCTGGCTAAGGGAAACAAATCAATCGAATCTCCCATTCCAGGCATGAATAAGGTGACAGTGGGAAGGCAAAACCTCTGGCAGAACCTGGTTCAGGTAGGGCAACCATCTGCCTCCATTTAGCCGGAAATAATCTTCTTTAAGATAATAAATCTGTTTGCCAAAAGTGATCAAGCCAAACAGATGGCAAAACAACCACTTAGTAACAAAGAAACATCAACTATCAAAAATAAAGTATGTGATATAAATGCAAAGAGTTATGTAATGAAGTTTACAGGCAGGGATTTCACTGGGGAGATATTCCTCACAAGGAACTGGCTTTACCTCCCCAAGACAGGGGAGGAGAGAAAAGCAGCAAGTTTTAAAGCATTTTTTCCAGGTTCCCACTCTGAGGACATATGAAAAACGGAATGAGACATTTCTCTGATAAGTGACAAAAAGTCTGTTTTTGTTCTTTGAGACAGTCCCTTTTCTTTGCTGGTGCTTTCTCTGCCATGTTTCTTTAGTTATTGTGTAAAGTATATATGCGAATGGTAATGCAGGATGATGTCTATAAACATTCATGGCTTAAATAAGAGTAAACATTAGAATATGATGTAAACAGTGTTCATGAATGGATCTGCCTTCAAGGCTGACCTTCTGTTTTTCAGCTTGTCCATTCACAAGGTCGTGACTTTGTCAGGTGCAGCCTTGTTTTTTAAAATGCGTGTCACTATCCTGTGAAGTATCTAAATTTATATTTAGCATTGTTTTTTTTCCCTTTTGAGTTACTTGATTCCTATAGCTAAACAACATGGGTTCTAAAGAGTCTGTAGTTCACAGCCAGGTGAAAAACGTAACAAGCAATTTAACATTATATTGTCAACTTTAAAGTCCAGCTGCTTACCAATTCACATTGCAACACATTATAAAACTTCCATTAAATTCTGAACAGGAAAAAAACCACAAAGACGTTGTCTGTTCAATCACTTTATAAACAGATTAATCAGGATTACCAGCAATATTTATAGTCATATTTCTGCTGTATAAAGGTAGACCCTAAAGTAGAAATGTCTTAGTAGGATTATTGACCAAGAATTTTTTTTACTATTATTAAGATATTTACAATTTTTTGAGTAATTATGATTATATTGCATTTATTCATTTCCTTTTGCTGGTAATGTTTATATTCACAACATTTATAAAAATGAATACTTCAAAGCACATAATCTGTTGAATTAACACATTATTTTTTTATTTTGATTTGCATTAAGCTTTTAAACAACACTCTCATATCATAATAATCTGGATTTCGCTTTCTCCTTGTGAGAGAAACTTACTTTGTGCTGTAGATGCCTCGTCATGGTGTCAGCAACCAAATTCACCTACTAAACCTTCAATCATCTTCATTTATTGAATTTCTGATTGTTTTAAAGCCATCTTTTATTTAAAGCAGAGTTTCTCAGTCTATGTCCTCTGGATCTACTGTGGTTTATAATTCAGATTTATGAACTCCTACATTAAATTCCTTTCAAGCCTGCTAAGTAGAGTTACACTGATTTAGACCCGAGGGTGGCTTCAAGATAACCCACTTAATATATAAAATAACTTTGTTCTCATTTTGTGTTCAAATTTAGCTGATTCTGATTATGGTTCAGATAAAACAATTTATCTAAAGTGACTATCAATAAACCTTTACTTACAATGAATTAATCATAGAATTTAATACAATTTAATGGCTAGATTAAATAGTCATGACATCCTTGGTCCATCAAAGTTTTTATTTCATTAATTTGACTGAATTTCCCTCTGGGATGAATAAAGTATTTTTCTTTTTTATTAGCATTTTAAGCAGCTGGGCTTATTGTGAAATCTATTGCAGAAGGTGAAGTGTTTGAAAAGTAGTTTTCTTAAACATTTTTAGGAAGTATGTTTATGCTTAGTTTTAAATTCATGCATCTTCTAAAATTATATTGTTTTATAAAATTCTATATCAGTTTTATTGTTACGACTGTGGGGTTGTTTTACATGTCAAGCAAATTGTTGTATATCCAGATTTTTATATATAGATTCAATTCTTAATGAAATTGTGACAAGAATCAGGTTTGAATAAAATGAAGTGAACCTAATTAAATTTTAGTGACCTGTTTGTGTTGTTTTTAGTCACTTTTTTTTACTGCAAATCAAGAACCTGACCAGACTAACCATGTCACCTTTTATGGGCTCACACACCCTGTCCTGGATTCTTGCTGTCTTGTGATTTAAATTCCTCTTTATGATTTACAGGCATTTTAAAGAAAATTGCTTGTTCAGCATATGTGTTTTTTGTTTGTGTAATAAACAATCTTGGTTTTGCCAAGACTTTATTGTAAAATGATGCTGAACACTCAGCCAACACATTACATTTTTCCCAGCATCTGAGCCTCTATGCGAGGACATTTTGGCCTGATTTAGTGTTGCTGCAGTTGAATTTTTCTAAGCTTGTTATACTTGAACAGGATCCTATTTTAACATGCTTGTAACACATTTTAGAAGACAGAATAGCAATTTGTTCAAGAACTTTGTGCTTTTGTAAACTTTAATTTCATCCAATCAACAATTACCTCACACAAACTAAATGCATAAAATCACTTCCTTCTGGGGCAATTTAAAATCACTCTCCATATTGAATCAGTCACATTTTCTGGGAAAGTTTTTAGTTTGACTTTGGCGTTTTTCTGTTTTAGGACTGCATCGTTTTGAGTTACCAGCAGTAAATTTCTGATGGTATAAAAGTGGTGCCTGAGGCAGAAGCTATGTCATTGACTCTAGTTTAGGGAAGCAGTTGTACACACCTCACATGTTAGGGCTTTAGATCACACTAGATTTAATCTACACCATGTGCTCACATTGCCCAAAGATGTTTTTGTAAAAGCAGCCAGATAGAAATAATATAAAAGAATAGAATAAGATAATAGTATTTTAATGAATGAACACAAACACTTTGAGAAGTTTCAATATTTGTGGTGAAGTCTAAATAGGAAAATACAGGAAAATCACAATAGCAGAACATTCTTGTTTATATATTCTGCATGAAACTATATAATTTAGCTCACATATTGTTTGCTAACAACATACTATAAATAAAGATGTTAACCCCCTACCCTGTGTGATGTTTGGTTTCCACACAGATGAGCTCTGCACCTGTTATGCTGTGGTGAGACTGGTTCACTTAGGTTTGCCATGCAACAGGATGTACTCCTGTGTAGACAAGAAGGATGTTTACATCTTAGTTAAATGTAGTGCATCAGCCCTACATTTCATGCAGGCCTATATTTGTATATAAATAATTTCCTAGTGACTAAATCATTAAAATGACAAGTTGTTCATGTGTGTGTTCACGTTTTCCACCCCATACATTGGTAGATTTTGCATATTGTCATTATATTTGTGTATATCTTGCGGCATTTAATGGATTGTATCTAAATGTTCTTTTAGAGCTTGGGATGGCACAGAGAAAGTTCGCTCAGTGTCTGGGAGAGTTTCAATTTGAGTACATTGGAGATGCAAAGACAGATGATGAGAAATGCATCGGTAAGTAAGGGTTTTTCTCTCCATTAGACTGATTACTAAATCACTGCTTTTGTTAACGGTGCTTAGAGACTCTCAGTTTGTTTACAGCTCTTTACCAGCAGATTAAGAGGAGTTGCTTATGTTTACCTGCTAATTGTAGTATCACTTTGTCTTTTAAGCTGCTTTTGGACTGAAACACGGAGGAGAATACCCACATGTAGATAAAAAGTGTTCATTTCTTTTTCTTTCTTCAGATGAATCTTTGCAGGAATTCTCTGTTTTCCTCAAAAACCTCGAAGAGCAAAGGGAACTGATGGTGAGGACAAATAATCAAAGTTAGTTTGGAAACCAGGAAAATCTGTCTTTGTATGCCTATACACAGACACGATACATGTACATCAGTATGTGTGATTATTTCATTTGTTGTATTTCATTTGTTAAAAGGCAAAGAATGTAAAAGCAATACCAGAAATTTTCTTTGCATAGATGAAGAGAGTTTACTCCATGTCTAATCTGCCTCTAAACAGGTGAAATCAGTCATTCTGGCAATTATAGTCATGACAAAACATTGTCAGGAATCAAGTTATGTTTAGTTGTATTCAGCTGTTAGCTGCAGTATTTTATTTTTGTTGCTTGTCTTCTGAATCCTGCAGCAGCTATTTTCCTTCTTCAGAGAGATAACCTATCCTGTCATAGTTTTATAAACTAAACTTTAAATTGGGTTGATTTTTTTTATTTTCCTTTTATGGGGAAAATGTGTTTATAGAAATTTATGTAAACTACTTTTCTATAGTTGTCTTTGAAATGAAGTGTTTCAAATTATTCAAGATAATTATAAGTATAAAAATGTGTGTAGCCTTTTAGGAGTCTCTTTCTGACACATGTATGCATGTTTGAACAAGATTTAGTTACACAGGCATAAACTTGCCTAAGCTTGAAAAGTGAAATATCTATAGTGTTTTACAGACATAGATACATTACATATGAAGAGCAGTAAATAATGAGTTTGAAGAAAAAGTTTATAACATGATTTCTCTGTATGAACATGCATCTTCACTATTCCATAAACACCGGTTTATCTATGTGGAAACCCCTATGTGTATTTCCAAAGTTTCCACCTGTTGCTGCCTGTATTATTTGTCCCCCACCACATATCCACACACACATTTATATCTCCAGTGCACGTTGCATCCACAGATGCCAGTCTGTTGAGTCAATGAGCCCCAGAGTGACAGTATTAGTATTGACAGTGATTATACAGCTACTCCTCTTGCACCTGTCTAAGGGTCACATCACCTGTATGTGGCTGCAAAGGAGGTAGAACTGCATAATGATAATATAACCCTTACTTTAAATACCAAAATTGCTGTCATCTTCTCTTATTGTAAAGTCAACCTTTCCTACAGACTGCAATATTACTAGCTGCTAATTTTTTGCAACAATGCAATTACTTTGCTAATACTAAGTTAAATCAGATGCATATGTTTGGTTTAAATAGCAAAATGAATGGCGTGTAATTGTTTTAATAAAGATGGGACTGTAAATGGCCACCCTCATGTAGCACTTCTGTGCAATGTCTGAGTTCAGGGTGTGAACCTTCCTCAGTCATTGACTGAGGTGGTTGTTATGTCAGTCTTAGACCACACTAGTAAGCACTTCTCAGCAAAGTGTGATGACATCACAGTTGCAAAGTGAACCAAAGCACATTCAAGCACAGACATGTTCTGCTTTCAGCACAGCAGAAAATCTAGAATGAAGTTGCATTGATACTGTACCATATTTGTTAGGGTTTTATTTAGAATTAACAGGTAAATATCCATGTTTCGGCATAGATGAGACCAAAGCAAATACATTGGATTTTAAATAAATGATTGTGGATTTTCATATATATATTTTTAAATTTGAGAAAATAATCCCTGATGCAGGTTTTGATACATAAAATAACTTCCTCCAGGGGCAGGATGGTAAAATGTGTATTCTCTCCACAGATGAGAAATATCACAGAAACCTTAATGAAACCTCTGGAGAAGTTCAGGAAAGACCAGCTTGGTACAGTGAGGGTAACGTATGCTGGTTCATTACCTTACGTCTGTTTCTATTGCTGATTTAAAAAAAAAAAAAAAAAAAAATTACATTTTGAGGCTAAATGCAAGGAATTTTTTTTTTTTATCCCTCCAACTTCACTTAATCTTGTTTTTATTTTTACCATTTTAAGGCTGAAAGGAAAAGGTATGAAAAAGAAACTGAGAAGTACTACAGCTCCTTAGAAAAGCTCCTGAATATGTCTGCAAAGAAGAAAGAGCCACAGCTGCAGGAGGTATTCATCCCAGGCTGAGTTTGAAACACATGTATTAAAAGCAGACTCCATATGTATTTTAGCAGAAAGAAATATAGAAGCACACATTTCTGTTTAGTTTGTTGGTTAGTTAGTTCTTTGGTCCTATGAGGAATCTTCTTGCACAGGCTGGTGGAGTGTTTGAGTTTCCACTGACAGACCTTATATTGGGAAAGGAAATCTGTTCTGTTTTGCATCATTTTACCAAGACAAACTTACATACATACATATGTTTGAAAAGAATACATTTGTCATTTTGGATGTACAGAAAAATACTTTATGGATCTGTACGTATCCCACACAGGCTTTCGACCTGGCTTTAGAATATTCCTGACTCATACAAACGTCCGACATTAGAAAAGTGACGGATAACAAAGAACTGAAATGTTTGTTTATGAACTGAAATATGTTCATATAAAATGACTTAACTCATTTAAATTGACAATATGATTGACAATATAAATCACATGTAACCTCATTTCCCACCTACCTTATGCTATAAAATTAATTTACCTAAATTTACCTTAGTTTTCTGTGTTTATGGGACATTAACATTATCACTCATCATTGACTCCTGACTGCAGAGAGCACACATTTATACAACATGACATGCTCTTAATCTCACTTAGAAGGCATCACAGTGTCGCATAACGTAATAATTAAGAAAAAACCTTGTTTGCCGAGTTCCTACAGAAATGTTTTGCCTGATTTGGTAGCCAGTGTGTTTTTGGGATCCCAGCTTGGTGTGGGTCAGCATACAGTCAGACTGATGTCCCTCAGCAGTGGAGGTCAAGATGTCTTAAATCTGTTTTCCTCCTTTTTTTCCTTCTTTGCTTTGATTCAGCAGTCTGTATTTGTTTAACATTTTTTTAGAGATGCATTTAGTATTAACAGGTTTTTATATCAGCCAGTTCCACATTGTTTAGTACATATATGTGTTATTCAAGCCTTGTTTTCTAGCTAATTGTTCTAAAACACAAGATTTCACAGGAAGACAATCACATTTTTTTTCTGTGGGCCAATTTCTAATTCCGCCCTACTGCAAAGACATGATGGGTTAAAATGCCAGATAACTAACAAGCTGCCTATCTGATAATGCAAGTGAAGTACATGTTTTTTTGTCTTTTTTTTTTTGCCTTTCACCAAATATCAGCTGTGATGTTTCAGCTTCTTCTAATCAGAGAAGTATAGAAACATGTGATGGGTTTAATTAGGCTTTCTGTTACTGTTAGATGTTCAGGTTGTTTTCACTACAGCAGACATTTGTGCAGATCCAGATATAATGTACATGAGCTGTTACATGGTCTGTGGTTGTTCTCTAACAAGGAGCATTACTGACATGCTAAGGTCTTATATGTGTATATGTACATGTATGTGAGGGGCTTTTACTAATCGGAATCAAGACTTTAAAAAAGAAAATACTGTAAATGATGAATAAGGATATCTAAGCCAAGATTGATATTTTTGGTGATTATTTTTAAATAACATTGGTTAAACTATCAGAGGTTGATATAACAACGGCTGGAATAGTGCCACACCAAGAAAAAAGATCCGGCTCCACAATCTGCAAAGTATGTCTTCGTTGTTTCCACAAGTCTGTATGTGGCTATAATTATATCAGTTTGTGTGTTCTCCACCTCTCTAGGCAGATATTCAGGTTGAAACCATGAGACAGCACTTTCAGGAGGTGTCACTTCAATATGTGTGCCAGCTGCAGGATATCCAAGAGAGAAAGAAGTTTGAGTGTGTGGAACCGGTGAGTCACAGATTGGAGTGGCGCTCATATGGCTTAAAGGATAGAGTTAAAGACCACCTTTAGACAATAATGATGTGCTCATATATTCATGACTTTAGCAATTAAACGGAGTTGCTGTTTCAAAGTCGACCTTTTGACTGTTTGCAGAGATAAATGTTTCCATCTGTTGCTGCTTGCTGAGGCAGAATATACAGAACTGAATGTTTATCTCCTCAAAATGTTGGTACTTGCTTAAAAAAAGGTGGTTTGAAGAAACTGGCTGAACTATGATCATCCAAACTACAGTCAGTGGAGGAACATTGTATAGGAAATATACTTCATGGAATAACTGACCTAAAAGAGAAATCCACACAAGAATGGTGGCTGAATGGATCATCGAAGAACACTTTTAACTAGTTTGTGATCCAGATGATATCAATGATCCTCTTGTTTTCTAATTGTGTGATTTTGCTGTTTTTTATATATGTAAAAAAAATGAACAAAAAAAAAAAGCAATACATGATATTTCAATGAGACAAAAGTTATAGCCTGGCATGAAAATGCTTTAATGACTCATGCTTTTCTGATCTTTTTGTAGATGCTGGCTTTTTTTCAGACCGTCTTCACCTTTTATCACCAGGGCTTTGAGCTTGCCAAGGACTTTGATCATTATAAAAGAGCCCTACAGATTAATATTCAGAATGTAAGACATATTTCCTTGTTTCCTGTTTGCTTTTAAAAAGACATGAGATCATTTAAAAAAGTTTAAAATCCACTGTCTCACTCTGTGCTCAGTCTAACACATTTTTAGCTGTGTTTTGGTTCTGCTAACAATCAGGCATTTATTTCTTAATGACTTTGGTTTCTTATCAGTTTCAGTTTTATATTTGCAGAGGTTGATGTGGCCCTCTCAGGAAACTCGTAAACCATTATTTGCAGTTACTTTTTGTTTGAAAAGACTATCCTGCTTGGCATCAGGAAGTCACTTCCTGGAAGGTTAATTTGCTTAATCTCCTTCCCAGACAAGGAACCGATTTGAGGGCACACGATCAGAAGTGCATGAGCTGATGAAGAGAATCAGAGAGACACCTCAAGAATACAGACAGACCAGCCCTATTAGTTGTGAAGGCTACCTCTATATACAGGAAAAACGTAAGGCTATGTTACTGTTAAATGTGCTTAACGTTTTGCGTTGACGTACACTTAAATGTCGGTTCAGGTCAAACATGTTTAAGAAAATAATTTATAGTTTTCAAAGCCGTTTTGTTTTTGTCCCTTTTCAGATATTGTAAAAATGTAAAATGAAATCAATGAAGCAGAATTAATATATAAATAATCATGCATATGGATTAATAGTAACTGATATAGATGGGATTTTTAAAGTAAAGCCAAGCTTCCTTTCTTCAGTAAAACATTTCTTACTCCTGAAAGTCTCCAGTGGAACTACTGCAGTGTTACTGGTGCAACTTTTAACAACCGTGTAAAGAAAGACTTATTGGTAATTTAGGTTTTGTTAGACATACATGTGATGTTTCTTTTTTCTAGGACCACCTCCCTTTGGTTCAAGTTGGGTCAAGCGCTACTGCACATTTGTTAAAGAGCAGAAGATTCTGCACATGATGACTTTCGACCACAGATCAGGAGGAAAGATTGTGAGTGATCACAGGATCAAGCAGTGGCAAGCTTTTGCCACACGTTTAGTTTATCTCAGAAACTTTTGATATTCTATTTTTTTGTCATTGAAAATATTCTGAATGTGAAGAGTGATCGTTGGTTTCAGGGTGAGATGGAGTCAGTCACGCTCAAGTCGTGTGTCCGCAAAACAACAGATGTGTTGGACCGGAGATTCTGTTTAGACCTGGATATAACGGATCGGTATGTTTTTACTTTACTTTGTTTGGCAAACGTATCAAAAGAAAATCAAACTTAAGTCATCACAAAAAACACAACAATTTAACAGTTTTTTTCTTTGATATAACTGCTTGCAGAAACACTATTGAGACAAAAACACAAATAAATACAACCATAATGCTCTCTATAACCACTGTTACATTTTTATTCAATGCTGATGAAGAGCCAGATCTTTCCACATCTACTCCAAATATTTCCTCTGAATAATTTACATGTCAATATATTTGATTTAAACAATGTCGTGTCAATAAAAACATTCACATTTGTGACAAAATCCTCAGAGATTTTGCAAGTTTTTATTATTTGAAACCGAGATACATTTTTAAAAATATACGCATCCAACAGATTTACAATCAACCAATCATAGAAGGCATGTTGACATCGTTCTGCATACCTTGTCAAAAAACCACATACAAATTTATGTTATGACAGACTGATTCATCTGTTAGAAAGTATGCTGTTTTGATAGGTGGCTTCCCTGATTAAATCAGTAATGTTTTTTATAAACAACTAAAAGAGCAAATATGATTTGTTACAGATTGGTTATCACCAGTTGTATTCTTTTCTGAGGTTACAGAGAAATGTAACCATTTTAGCATATTTTTCACATTTGAAATGTTCTGATTGATGCATCACAGACCTGGGATGTGGGTCCATCTGGATCAGATATCATATGTCACCTTTAAAGACAAAAAAATACATTGGTTTGTAAGAGATAAATAAATGCATTCACTTTATTGATTCTAAACTGGGAAATGAAGGTTGTCACAGTAATAACACTCAAATGGGGCTGTTAAGCAAATGAAAGTGGCTTTTTCCCCTGTGGTCTCCAGTTAGCCAATATGAGTCTCTCCAGCACTTTCATTGTGATTACTGAAGCAGAGTGCACCATAACTGAATCTAAAAACAGAAAATCATCTTTGGTATGACTTACATTATACTAAATACAACTATTATTATGCATAAACCATAAACTGTAGACATACAGAAGATGTAACAGAACATGCCACTTTAAATGATCACTGCAGTCTCAAAATGATTCAACCCCTTCATGACAGGCCTTTTTAATGCTTAGTAGAACACATTCAGATAAGTTGTACTATGAAGCTGGTTATTAACCCAGGGTTTCCTGTTAAAGTTAGTGCGTGCTCGCATAAAAGGGGTTGTGTTTGGAGGTTCTGGTCAGTGCAAACATGGCAAACCCTGCAGAGCAGTGTATTTTACCATGGAAGAGCAGAAAATTAAAATACAAAGAATTAAAAAGTATAATTTAGCGACACTGTTGCTGCAGCAGAAAGCCAGGAAGGAATACTGACAGGAATGCACAACTTTGTTAATTAATAACTGTGTCAGATTATCCAACATTAATTAATGAGATAGTATAAACTGACAGCACCCAGATCACTATTACAGCTGAAACATTACTGGAAATGCTTTATTTAGGTCATATTTCCCAGTTCTTTAAAGGATCCGCTTCCATGTATGGGCATTATGTGTTGCAATATCAGTTTCTCCACCATCAATCCAGGGATATCGTGCTTTCCATAACTCAATGGTTCTATAAAAGATCACTATTACTGACCTCCATTTCTGAAGCAACCCCAGTGGAGATAAAAGGACCTGGGAGCAAGTAAAGAACAAATATAAAAACATCATTCAGAGTGGTTAGTGATGAGGCTTTATCACTGTATCTGTTGTATGGATGAAAGAAGCACAACTCCTCTACAGCTGACATGTGTAACTCTGGCCATTTACTAGAAATCTGTTCCTTTTGTAGCCTACTGCAGAGTTTTGCAACCCTTGTCCTCGGGGAACACTGTCCTTTGGCCGTTTCTCAATTCAGAGACTGCATACTTCTAAGTACGCAGACTACGTAGTCCGCAAAGTGTCCTTCATAG
>JBAMIG010000004.1:10735840-10754874 GCA_037177335.1 Kiunga ballochi
ATATATGCATATATATATATATATATATATAGAAATATATATATATATATATATATAATTGTTTATTACCTTGTTGGCTGATTATCAGTGGTTATAAAAAAGTTATTTGAAAATTTAATATCCGAGCCAATATTTTAATGCCAATTCTATGTTTATTTCATACTGTTATATTATTACATTTAACAGTAATCTAATTGTGAAGCTTTAGAGAGAAGTTGAACTGATTTCTGACTGGTCACAGACATGCAGAAAGTGGCTGCTTATTGGTTCATCAAAAGACTAAAATTTTGGTCGGGAGAATACCCCAAACCTTCAACATCTTAGTTGTTTGCTCCCTTTGTTACCCGGGTGACAGGCAGCTGTGAGGAAGTATGCTGGCTTCTTGGTCAAAACATTTGTTAACGATCTTGTTTCTTGTAACTTGAAAACACAGGAAGTGTAAAGGGAAGACGGTGGATATTGATGGATTCTGCTTAAGTTAAGAGGGAAAACTGAACAATGTTAGGAATTTGCTGCTATGTCTTACCAACATGTGCTTACACTCCTTACTTTTTACTTTGGCATCCTTCATAACCTTTGGCATTCTGAAGGGTTCCTATTTCCATTACTATAAGTTTCTTTATTGTACATTTTAACATCAGTTGTTTGTTTTGGTTAAAGTTCATTACATATTAATTCATCTCTGATTTATCTGGGACTAATCTGTGTGTTCCCAATGTGTAAAATGTTTTTTTAATTAGCAGAAAATTGTACTTAAAGTGCCATTAATGTAATGGAAAAAAATGTTTTTGCATGTACTTGGATCATATCCTGACCTGCACTAACTTTAGTCACTCTGTTAAAGTCACCACATTGTACTGTAAAGTTCCACTGCGTTTAATAGCAAAGGTAAAAAAGTAAAAGCTACACTCCGTGGGTGTTTGTTTCATGGTTGGCAGTTTTATAATTACTCGGTGTCTTTTTGCCAACTTGGCTCAATGAGGTAAGTTAGTGCAAGAGAAAGCTGTGCAGATTTCATTGCCACATATTTATTCTTGCAAAGACAAACACCTGGTTACAGGGATTTGCTTTTACTAGTCAACACTGGACAGGTCATTTTAAAATTTTGCCAGCAGAGAAACTCGTCTATAATGCATGAGCTAGATAATAAAAACACTTTACGAATAACAGACAACTTAGCACCCATGGGGTTAATGTCAGCATAGTGACTCAGGCCATGGAGCTCATCAATGATGCTTTGCACTTTCACATCCTCTGTAATTCATTGGAGGTTACTTAAGGTTTTGCTAAAGCACCCATGAATTTTCCACATAACTCACCAGTACAGTCCCAGTGGAGTCAGTGAAGTAATAAGGGATTAGTTAAACTTCTAATGAGTACAGAAGCAACAACTTTTCATGGGAGCTGCAACTTCTCTTCATATTTGCTGAGACAAGCCGTCCCAAAGGCAGTCATTTCCACTAAATAGAACATATTTGTAGACGGATAGAAGTGACCTTATTTATATGCCAGCAAACTTCTGATATAATAACTTGTTGCGTTATTCATTTAGATGAGAAGAACAATGAAGTGGATCTGTCAGCAAATGAAGACTGGGACATCAAGACTATAACAAGTGCACTAAAGCTGTATTTGAGGTAAAGGTCAATTTATGACACACCTGCAAACTACTTGCTCTACAAAGAAGTAAGAATTCTTAATCCTGTTAGTCATATTGTTACTTTCTTGTACTAGTTATTGTACTTCATTAGCAGTAACATCTGTTACTTAATGTATATAAATTATTTAGATGAACATGAAAACACTTGAGATATATGATTAGTGTTGATAGGTTACTGTTTTACAGGCTGAAAGCTTACTTTATCCTATTTTCAAAACACTTTCTCACGTGCTTTTGGTTGCTAGGTTACTAAAACTGTTGTCAGCCGCAGCTTGCTTGTCTCCTCTGAAAATGGTGACAGCGTTTTTAGTCCTGCCCCCTTTTTTATTTACCTTTTTATCAGTATGAAAGAAGCAGCATGTATAAACTTTATTTTAGAGGCAAATTATTTTTAAATGTGTGCACGGCAGAAACAGTACAGAAAAGATACATTTTTATTTTTAGACTTTAAGCTCTAATGATTTTTTTTAGGATTTGTTTTTAAAATAGATGCTTGTTACTGAAACTCACAGTGGATGAGACCCTTAATGTAAAATTTTACCATTGTAACAAGTATTTGTGTTTTTCTGCATGTATATGAATTTAAAAAAGCTTATTTTTTCCCCTTCTTTTTTAGCTTTAGTGCATTTTGATTATTTGTTAAATCTGTGTAGTTTTATTTATTTTTTTGTTTAATTCACATTTTTAAATCTAAACCAAATGAATAAATTTTAATAGAAAAGACATTATATTGTCTCCAAAAAGAAAATGAGTCTTCCTTATTGTCTTTCTGGATGTATCAAGTACTTTAACAAAACTAATTAAATTCCCGGGAGGTCCTTAACTAAAAAAGATCTGTGTTCATATCAGACTAAAATTAAATCCTAAAACTAAACTGTAACAGTAAACAATGTTTTTTTTTCTATAGCATAAAAGCTAAAAGGTTTTAGTGAAAGTGCTAATGTGTGACATTTTGTGTAGTCTTTTGTTGTTCAAGCTAATCTTTATGAGTATATTTAATGCTTTAAGTTTTTGATCTGAAGAAATAAAGAAGGGGTCAACCATATTTCTTTTCTAGCCAAATACTTTTGGCCACGATCCAGCTACAGTGTGAAAGTACCTTCAGATGAACTTGGTTATCTCGATGTGTGCACCTTCTAATTCCATCCCCTGGCCTGGTCACATTAATCATTGCTGTGTGCAGGCACTATAAAACAGTGGGCCAGCTATTTTGGTCCCCCTTGCTTACTTTGACTCTCCTTCTCCACCTCGATCCTCCCATCACCTCCCCTTCACTCCCCCCCTTACTGTCTCTGTGAAGGAGCCTCCCTGAGCCATTGATGACATATGGACTTTACAAAGAGTTCATCAGCCCTGCAAGTAAGTTTTGCATCCTCAAAAACTAACTTTGCATTTGACAATAAGCACACAGCTGTTATTCCCTTTGCTAACTGAAGTGTATAATGAAAGCAATTGGAACTGAAATTAGTGAAGTAAATGAATAATTTAAAGTTAAAGACAATTTGCTTGTCTTTTGGGGGGAAAGTAAGCGCAGTAATGTTGTTTTTAAGTTCAGTGTGGTTTAGCTGCTCTTCTGTAATGTAATGTGTCCCAATATGTTAATTAGTAACCTAATGCCTTCATACTCTTTCAGTTATCAATATACTCTTTTAATTTGACTGTCAAATAGTCTGAAGCTCAAACTTTGTCAGAAATGTGTTAGTTTTGTAACAGGTGACAAAATGTAGGCGTGCGCTTTTTTTTTTTTTTTTTTAATTCTGCTTGGATTATTTTTGAATAGTTTAACCCATATAACATTATAGTAAATGTACACTATTGATAAATTTTTTTATTATATATTTGGGATCAAAATTGTTCACTTCAACAACAAAACCACTTTTTTTCACCAACACAACATAATGTGCGAATTAAATGTTTTTAAAGCACGCTGAACTTAAATCTTATTACAACAAGTGCTATAATTGGATCATGTTGACATTTTTATCAGGCGTGCGCAATGCCCTCATAACGAGGGGGGGAAAATGGATTAGCAATGAATATTTTTTGATGGATGACAGCATCCATAAGAAGCTTTTTTCATGTTTAAATCCTTGTCGTTCCCATAGTAATGATATTTTGTGTGTGTGCGTGTGTGTGTGTTGCTGTGTGGGCGGTCAGATGCCAGTGTGTGAGGATATGTTTAAAGGAGGATCTTGGAGGTTTTAACACAACCCTTTTTACACGACAGTAACGTAAAGCTATCTCCCCCGCCAGCATAGTGGTCCGTGATGCCAAATTCAGAGATGCTTCAGCCCATGTATCACCATCACACCTCTTATTTCATTTATTTGAACAGGAATGTATCTTCCTCCCATACTTAATCTGTTACACCTGAGGGTCCTAAAAAGATTCAGTAACTTTTACTGAATTTTTTCATGATCTAGTTTGCCTGAAATACAGTTTCTAGAGCTTTCAGAGTCAAAAAAGTTCCCTTCTTCCTCTAGTTTGGTGCGTCTTTAGCTCATAATTTGACATTTTACTGCTCGTATTGACAGTGTATGCAGTGTTACATCATCTGCTTAAAATTTTCAAAGTGTATTATGTGATCTGAGCAGCGTTGGCTTTTTGCCATTTTGGAAGCTCAGAGAAATCCTTGCAGTTTGAAATGAGTTCATGGCTGTTTTTGTGTTTGAACAGAGGGCGATAGTCCCGAGTCTCGCATCCAAGCCGTCCACTGCCTGGTCCACAAACTACCAGAGAGGAATCGACAAGTCCTCGGGCTGCTTATGAAGCATCTGGCCAAGTGAGTGGTCATAGTTCACCCTATCTCCGCCTCCTCTCTCTCAGTTCTCTTTCAGCTCTTCGTGTCTGTCTCCTCGTTCTCACTCCACATGCTTTTTCTCTCCATCTCCCTCACTCCCACTCTCTTTACTCCCCCTTCCCTGCTGTCACTCCATCTCTTCTCTGTCTACTCAGTGACTGTAAGAAAATGAATGCCGCTTTCCTGTGCATATTTTTTCACCTTTTTTTAGACTTAGTGTATGTTAAAGATTTTTAGGTGCTTGTACTGTATCTGTTCATCATGGCATCCGGCTGCTGACTCATGAGGTACAATAAAACAGATCAATAAAATAAACTCTTTTGAGGACCCACCCCTGGATTGACCACCAGTATGCATCATTGTACTTGTGAAATTGGATTGTAAGAAAGATTGAAGAAATAATGTTAGCTAGCATTACAAGATTTTACCTCAGCAAGCTTTTTATAAACTAAACATGAGCAAATTGAAGATAAGTAAATAATCCCTGCTCCCTGAGGCAATGAAAGTCTGGTGGATCCTATTTCATAGAAGCTCGCTGCAGAATCCGGCTCTGGTGAAAAAGACAGAACTATTGAAATTGAATTTGGATTATCCAGCGTGAAATTCTCCAGACTGGAGACTTGAATATTTTTCTGAAGTTGGCGTGTGTGCATGTCCTGCAGCGAAACGTAGCAAAGCCAGAATTTCACACTGCTATCTGAAATGGTTTCAGAGATGTTATAAATGTGAGTTGTCACCAATGTTATTGTCTTCAAAGGCATCCTTTGAAGCCTATTTAAACTGTCTCTGCAGCACTGCCACATACCATCATATTTTAAGTGTAAAATGTTTTTATGTATCCTGATAACTTTTCATTCACAAGGATTTCTCCAATTTTTGATCATCGAAGATAAAGTTTCATCTACTGAAGATGTCTCGGTTCTGTAATTGATATAAAATACTCCTGTTTGTAAAGCTTGTAATGACTCACTTAAACTTCCAGGACTTTCTGTGCAAGATGCTGGCTTGACCTAATGAGGGTTGTGAGGGCACTGAAGGTTTCTTATCTTATTGGTGAAGAACTAAAATTCATATAATCATTTCAGTTTAAAAGACTAAAATTACTCTGCATGCGTAATTCCATAAATCGGAATAGTTTGATATTTGAAATGGTTTTACAACAATTAAGACTTATCATTACTGACTAAATCTGCTTAACCTGAATGAGTGTACAGAATCTAAAGCTTTTTAATGCACTTGACCAAAGCTAGGACCTTTTGCCATTTCTGTGCCCTATTTCCTGTCAATCAGCTTTCAAATTAACATCAAAGTATATAAGGGTGATTTAAAAATTATTCAAAGTTATTATTTTAAAGTTGTCAAACTTTTAACAAACTTTTTTCGAAAACTATTGGGAAGTTGAAAATCTGCTTCAACAGACAATTCACAGAATCACTGGAAAAAGCAACAAAAATAAAAGACAATGAAATGATGGCAGATGTTATGAGAAAGCAACCGTTAGAAATAAAATGTATTAAAAAGAACCTTCAAGACCATTTAAGCCATTTGCTTCATGCTGGTGTTTAAGGGTGTGTTTCCATGATCCTAATGATGGAAATAAATAGTAATAAAAACTTTATGTATACAGTAAAATGTTGCATGGGGTTTGTAACTGGGAGCACTGGTCAGACAGGTTTTTCTCAGGTGAGTGACCCTATGGCTTGGCAAATGTCTTTCCTCTGAGTACTTCTTGTTTACAAAAGGAAAGTGAGGAAAAAGAAGTGGAAACATTGTTTTACTAAAACCTTTTTGTGATTCTTCCTCAGTGTGGCTGCACACAGCAAACAGAATCTGATGATTGTAGCCAACTTGGGAGTGGTGTTCGGTCCTACATTAATGAGGCCGCAGGAGGAGACCGTCGCTGCCATCATGGAACTTAAATTCCAGAACATAGTGGTGGAAATCCTCATTGAACACCAAGAAAAGGTGACATTCAAAGTTCAATTTACCATTTTTATGGAGTTGTATGGGCTGTACTAAAACTGAAAGTAGCAAAAAATGTCTGCATTTTCAACCAAATCATCCAAGAAAAGGGTAAAATCACATGAAAAGTAAAGTAAAAAAAATGCTGCAAACAGCACCTTTGTGTTTACAAACCTAGCTTGTGCATAATTGCTTGATACTGAGAGATTATAAATGTAATAAATGAGGAATTCCTACTTTCTTTCTTATCATAGAACTCTTCATTGCTGTCTTTTTTTTTTTACTTTACTCCCAGTTTGGCTTTTCATGTTTCATTTTTCCATGTACGGCAGCTTAAATTGAATTTGATTAGTGTCTAGTTACGATGGATGCAATGCTTCTCTTTTCTGTGGGTACCTTTTTTTGTTACAGTAATGTATGTGTAGGTATATGTACTAACAAATCCCAACGCTTACTGCTTTGAACAAATGTTGTAGCAGTGAACATGCATCTTTAAACATTATAATTTGTGCATTTTTAACAACCAAATTTTTTTTTCCTCTGCAAATATAAGAGAAATGATAGAAAGCAATAATATCTTAGTGAGAGAGGTTTTTCACATTTAACTGAAACAAATGGCCCAATTACCCTTTAGACAGTATTCAGATACGTTTTTCAGGACCCAAAGGGACGAGGCAATTGAATTTGCTAAATCTTTTAATCTAGCCAATAGGGGGAGCCCTTATTGCTTATATCTGGGCTGTGCACACATTATTGTGAAGAGTTTGATTATTTTGCAGATGACCTTAAGTATTTCTATATTTTGAAGGTTCCCTCTTAGCCTGGATACATTTTTGTTGATTATGGGTTGTTTAATAACCTGTAGTTCATGAGATCATGTAATCTCCACAAAATATCAGTAATCGGTGTCAAGCCTCAAAGAGGGATAATTCTCCATGTCAAAAGAGAAAAAACTGAGATTAATTTTCCAATCTATGTGAAGCATTTCTGCCTTTGCATTGAATCCAATGAGGTCAAGAGTTTTTGTTTAAAAAAAAAAAAAAAAGAAGTTTTTTTTAACCTGGCTTCTTTGAATTGAAGGTGTTGTCCTGTGAATATCTCTGTCCAACATGCTGAAACAACAGCAAAAGCAACCTAATGCATACTGCTGCTCTCTGAAACTCGGGCATCCAACACTGGCTGGGAGATAAAGAATGTAGTGTTAGAATGCAGCAAGAGCATTTTGGAAAGTACAGCATGTTTGAGCAGGGGAAAATCTGAACAGACAGACAGGCATTAACTTTCCTTACAGCTGAGTCCCACTCCAGACTGTTGAGACCCCCAGATACCAACAGTAGACTCTGTTTTACATTCACCTCCATCTGCAGAGCGAAGTAGCAGAAACTCACAGCCATATCAGATTTTTTTTTCTTTTTCTATCTGTATCTCTGCTACAAACTTTTCTCTCTTATCCCCTCTCGTTCACACTCTGCCTCACTTTCTCTGCCACCTTCTCTCTCTCTTCTCCCACCCCTACCTCCCTCCTTTCTCGGTCTGTGATCCTTACTGAGGCTCTGCTGAGACTTCCTCTCCTCTGTAGCCCTATTCCCTTTCAACTCCACATCTAAAGTTTATATGTAAACATGGCCCAGTGTAAACAGGCTGCACCAGTTGGCTAGCCCTTCTTAAGTCCAAACCCTGTTTATTTTACTTTCCTCACTTTGAGAGAGTAGGTCAATTTCTCCACAGAGAAATGTCACCTTAACTTAGGCCCAGATTTCTGGATGGGATCTGATTGTGTTATGTTGAGTTGCTCTTGTTTTTTGAGGGAGACACAAGCAAAATCTTCTTGAAGGGCAGTTTTAAGGCTCCAATCAATGCACTGCAGAACTTTTTTCTTAAAGCACACACTGCAAATACTTCTACCATCTACCACTACATAAAGAGTGAGTTTCAAAACTTATGAGGTCAGTTGAGGACGTACCGATACTTTTGGAGCTTTTGCAAACTGCATTTCGTGTTCTGCTTGAGATTTATTCACACGTGTATTCAGATCTTTACAGATGCTCCTGAGTCATGCCCTTCTCCACCTGCTGCCCCTGTGTTGTCTGCTCCCACAAGGCAGTCCAAGAAAGTTAGTCGACAGAACCGGCCCTTAGCCGTCTACAATCCACAAGTCCTTGACATTCAGAATGGTAAGAGATGTATAAATGTGCACCTGGATTTGTTGGCGTTTCTCGGTTTGTTAAATCACTGATGAAGACATGATCATATTTTATGAAGTAGAGAGGAAGCACAAATACGTGTGCACCAGTCCTTTTCTTTCTAGCCTGACGTTCCTCCATTCTACTTCACACTTTACAAGATATAACTCCAGTGTGAATTTGTTTGAATAAGTGGTTTTCATAGTTTTTTATGGTGCTCTTTCTCTATACTGTGTTCTCTGACATCCTCACCAGACCTTCCTCATCAGAGTGTCAATGGTGTTTTGACACACACACTGTTTTGTGGAAGTATCTTTATAACTGGTTTGTGTCCACATGTGAGTGTCTGTGTGTTAGTTCTGCTCCTAAGCCTTCCTTCTTTTTTTTATATTTGATTTGAATGTATAATTGTAATCTAAACAATGTGGTATATCTGGATTGTCGGCCAGAACCAGATGGATTCAATTAAATTTTACAACATTAAGGAATCAATGTTTCATTCGGCATGCCGCTTTCATACACTAATGACCGCAGTTTCTACCAGACTGTGTGTCAAGCATTCAGTTAATCATGGAGAAACCTTACTTTAGGAAGGTTTGCACAATTGTGCCTGTGGGCCAGGCTTTTTACCAATTGAAAACATTAAGCTCATTATGAAACCTACAGTAGGACAACATAATCGTCCTCTCCCAGTAGATCAGCAACTGATCCTCTCAGATGGTTACATATGGTCTTCTAAAAGGAGATGCTACGTTTTAATCATTATTTGTCATTTTAGGTGTTTTTCCCATCATATAATATTTCCCACAAAACCAGCATGTCTTGTATGATTGAATAAAACATCAAAAATGTAAACACAAATATCATATCTATTAATATATTTTTTAATTAAGGTTTGTTGAGTCCCAACCAGCATCGAGCGTTTTTCCTTCCCTTTCACTTTAAATTTGAAATAGAGTATCTAACCAATGTTTATTTTTTATACAGACCATAAGCATGTAGAAGTAAGTTTTAACAAGTAAAGCTACAGAACATCAGTTTCCTTGGTAATTACAAATATAAGTCAGCAACCTTTCTGAAGCACAATCATGTCCACACCACACTTAACTCAGTCGCCTTTCTCTGTAACGTCGAGTTGAGAGATTTGCATCCATAGCTCTTTTGTGTTTTTGTTTACTTTGTTTTACTCAAGTTTGGTAAAAAAGGAATCTAATAAGGTTCAATTGTGAGGCATCAAGAGAGGAGATCAGCTGACCCACTGACCCAAAATCCAACTCCAGCAAATGTCGATCTATTTCCAGTTAAATCCCTTCCCTTTACAATACGAAAGGAGCATAAATCTGCTTACCAGATTGCCTCTCTTTGTCTCCTCTGCACCAGCTTTTACTTTGGGGTATTTTAATATCAACAGATAAAAGGCCTGATCTTTTTTTAACCTTTATATCTCTTTTTATAAGAAGGTAAAGTAAATATACCATGTTAAAGGGAGAAACCTATAGGAGTGTTGAATCAATGCTTTCAAATAAAACATGCATACATATGAATTTAAACCTATAAATGGCTCAGGTTGAGCTGATTTTAGCTTCAGGGGATCTTTTATATATATATTAATGCAGAATAGGCAGCTAGCGAATTGTCAGTTCAATCAGTGGCATGGTTGGCTAGACTGAGTGTAGCACATTGTAGTTTTCTGTTTCCATAATAATATAGTGTTTGGGTCAATGTCTACTTTTGGTTGCCATACACACTACTTTGTGAGTCACAAAGCTCTGCACTCACAGGAAAAAACAAGGAATTAATGCTCTTGAATTTTCAATTTGGTGTGATTATATCTATAGTATTACAAAATATTATATAATTATATTGTTGCCACTTCTAAATGGTTGAAGTGTGTCATGTTCCCATGCAAATATCTGAAAAAGCTCAACTCAAACTAGTTACTAAAAACCATAAGGATATTTAACTGTGACTGCTTATTGTAAAAAAAAAAGTGTGTAAAATTCTGTTTAAATGAACAATTAACAATTATCCCTTGTGTGCACCTAGCTTTGTCTGCTGTGGGAGATAGTGAGACATCAATGGGCAGCAATGAATCTGTATCATCCCAGTCATCATCAGCCTCTGCGTCAGAAATGCCTCCAGAGAAGACTGACCATACAGCACTTAGCAGCAACTTCCAGTGAGTGTTTTTATCTACACTTTCATTATCAATTACAAGTCAAATGTTTGTTGTAAATTAGTTTGTGATAGTCTTAAAAAGATTTACAGTGACATTTTCTTCATTTATATGATAAAACTATTTACAATCCTCTTGACAGTTTGCAGATTGATTCTTATTATGTTTTTAACAACAATGTATACATGAATAAAATAAGTAGTTTGTTTTTTGATCATTTTAGGTTTTTTTTTCTTATTTAAATTTGAGTGCATTGTGACGGATAAGTGATTTAACACTATTGTTTTGTTGAATTATTCACCCAAACTACAGGCTGAAAGCTGTCATTATATCACATTTCATTCACACATTAACGACTGCATGTGTGAGAAACTGAAGTGGGACTTTGAATGCACTAGTGTTCTACAATTACTTTTACAAATATTTTCTTTTTACTCCGCAGTGCTCTGTCATTACATTTCTGTCATAAGTCTTTTTTTTTTTTACTATTTTGAGATTAAATTGGAAACCTGACAATTATCATTTAATTTTTGGTAAAATCATGTAAAAATGATCTTTTAATGTCTTGATCCTAAAAAAAAACATTGAAAAAGAAAAAAAATCCTCTGGCTTGATAAACTGTTAGCCGTCATGTATGTTTAACATAAACAGTCATCGTTAATCTATGATATGCTCGACTCACTCATTTTTAAACAGAACAAAAGTAAAACAGATTGAATAGAATCTGTTTTTATTATTTCTGTTCATAATGTTAATCTCTCGATGTAAATAAAAAATAAACATGGTTTGGTGTTTTACTATGTCTCTCTCTGGCATCACTTTTTTGCCCTCGCTCTTTTTAAATCCTTGGTTCATTTTGTTGTTTCCTGCTCATGGCTTGCCTTGAATGCTGATTTGAAAGATGAAATATTGGGTTATGCTGCAGATGTTAGTCTCTGCTGTGTCATGTCTACAGATTCACCTTGAAATAGACATTCTCTCATTCACTGTCCCTTCCTCATTCTTCATCTGTTACAAAGAGCTGTAATATAAAACAAATCCACCTTACAATTTGACCAAGGGCAGTACGATTCCTCTCACTCTGTGACCTCTGTGGGTCCCAATCTGCCTGTGTGTGTAGACATTTTTTCATATTTTTCTCCCCAGAGATGCAGGACTACAACTAAAAATGATATATTCCTTATGTAATCAGCTCCTTTTTTTTCATTCTTATGGGTCATTTTTTGAGCTTTTCCACATATGTGGCATCATGTTGGAGGACGGAAGGAGCAACCAGGAGGAGGTCGTAAATCTCAGCTCTTATTTGTTTGGAAGACAGGTGGCCGTGCGTTGGCCGTGTAAATCGTATTGACATTGGAGAGATATTCATCTTGTTTACCCTTATAGCCACAGCCCCTGTCCCTTTATGAAGACTTGCGCCATATGTCACAGGGTGTCGCCCTGGCTTTGTTCACTCATAAATCTTAGCATGTGAGATGGTAGAGACCTGTTAGCACAGCAGCTCTCTGGCGTAGGACCCAGGGATTCAGCTTCAGTCCCAGCCAAAATGAGCATGGATTGCAATTGCTAGATTACTTCCAGCCAGTCCCAGAAATGTATTATCGGCACTCTGCTGTGCTGCAAAGTGCACCTGGAAAACTGTGTATTTGAGTCGGTTTCCTGCTAAATCTGCCAGGTCATACACAAATGCATCCTGACTCACTATATTTTGCAATAACTTTTGGGAGAGTGTGTTGTGATTTATCACTCCGTTATTTCAATGACTGGCCTCATTTTTCCTCTTTAAATTTAGTCACCTTTTCTTCTCATGTCTCTGTTGCTCCAAGTCATCCAAACTTACATTTTTTGGCTTTTTTGTGTCTTCCTTTCCTCTGCCCTTCCTCCTGCTTTTCAGGCCTTTTACAGACAGACAGCTGTGGATCATAAAACTGTGGATCAGAGCTTATTTCCTGCCCACCCAAACTGGTGGTGGCTGGGTGAGCAGCTTGGCTTTAGGTTTGATCCCAATTTTTAGTAGAAACAGTCCTACGTCCCACTGCTGCCCATTTTCCTTTAGCAGATAGACAGCTGATAGTCTCACTCATCCCTGAGTTTGCTCTATGCCAGGATCAGCATAGCTTGAATGCTGCAGGGTGAAATTCCTGCAGTAATGAGAAGCAGGAGTTTGTTTGCGTTAATGATTTCTCTCTGCTGCTAACCTGGCTGTTTGTGACAGTGTCAGATGATTGGGACGTTGAAGCACAGAAGAAGAGATATAAGATATAAGGACTCTGAAAAAGCATACATGCAATCTTTTCACATTGGCCACTAAAAGTGGCCTGCTGTACCAAGAGGCAGTAATAGGCATTGACAATCATATAAATCCTCATTTCCACCTATATAAATCCTCGCTCATCAAGTTAAGCTAAAATAACTGAAGTTAAAATTCTGAAATAGAAAACCTTTAGACGCCATCCTTTCATTTCTGCCACTTATTCCCTGAATGTGGTTGCTGGAGCCAATCCCAGCTGATATTGGGCGAGAAGCAGGGTACACCCTGGACAGGTCACCAGTCCATCACAGGGCCAACACACATAGACGTACAACCATCCACACACACACATTTCTATGGGCAATTTAGTGTCTCCAAGGTGGATGTCTTTTGAGTGTGGAGGAAACCGGAGGACTCTGAGAGAACTGATGCTAACACGGGGAGAACCTACAAACTCCACACAGAAAGGTCACTGTTCAGACCTCCCTTCTGCCGAGGCTCAAACCAGCAACCTTCTCGCTGTGAGGTCACCGTGCTAACCATCTGCGCCACCATGCAGCCCCCTTTTTGTTGAGCAATTTGCATAAATAGATGTTACATGTTTTTTTTTTTCCGTATAAATGACTCGTATAATGAGAACATCTTAGTAATATAAAAACAATAATCTTAAAAACAAGTACAATTTTTATTTTATTTCCATCTCTGACATGTTTATGTTTATTTTACATCATTTTTTTTCTTTATTCATTAATTCATTATTAGTTATTTGGAAAGTGTTTTATTGTTTCACTGAAGTGCTCTATAATTACATTGTATTATGAGATTTACAATCAATATAAACATCTAATATAGTTACCAAATGTACCAATATTTGGACAAGAATATTTTTATTTCAGTTTTATATATAGTGTATTTTCAATTTCCCATCTGGAATATTTAATCTTATTCACTGATAAAGCTTGACTAGGCCCATGATGAGTAGAAATAAATAAAAGAGCAATTCAAAGCTTGATGCTATTTTTGTTAACTAGAAATAAAAAGCAATTTCTCCGTTTGATTTAGCTATAATTGTGAAAGCAATTTTGGGATGAATCCGTTTACCTCTGATATAATTTACAAGTTTTTAGGTCAGTCATAAGGCATGCACACATTTTCATTATTTATGTGATAGTTTATTATAAAAGCCTTCCCAGCCGTGTGTAAAACTCTCCTTAATGTTAAAAGGAGTAAAATAGACATAACTTTTCTGAAATATGCGTGCTGTATTTGTTCATATTGTTGTGCTCTTGAAGTGAATGCGAGTCAGTTTCCCTTGCAGGTGGGTCAAGTGTTGTTGCTTCTCTGCTGTTCCTTTTGGCTGTGACCCAGGCAGACAGTGGTTGTGCTTGGGCCCAGGTTAATGAGTGGATTTGCTGCACTGCAGCGCACCGTCCCCCCATGCTGATGTGGAGCAGCTGAGCACCACAGTGGCCGCACACTGCTGCAGAGCTATAAATCACCCACAGTCAGGCCTGGGCCAAACTGAACAGCTTCCACTGGGGATGGACAAGTGCACTGAAAGAGAGACAGGAGAAGAAACTAAAACAGGAAGCAGTAAAAATTGGGTAATAAAAGCATAAGCCCAATGCTGTGTTCACCTCCACCTTTGTCCATAAAAGATCCTTTAACCTATTCTACCTTAAGCCCACCTTTCTCCTCACCAGTGCCAATGTTCACAACATCCTCTCAACCTCCAGCCCCTTCCCCAGCTGCTCCCTCTAATTGCCTTTATTAACGTCTCTATGGGAGCGGCAGCTAGAAGCAATTTGCTCATTATGTGCTGTATTAGCACTGGCCCTGGGGCAAGCATGGAACACAGAGGGATGCCTGGCTGCAGCACTCAGCCTTTATCAGGACCCCTGCCTCTGTCCTGTAGGTCAGCCATAGACTTGTTGGTCATAATGGCAAGCTGTATAAAGAACAGCTACTATTCTACTGCTGCACGTGCAAACCCTTTTCCTGCTGGACCTATGACATACAGAAGTCATAACCATTAATGCAGGCATATTCCACCTTCAAATGTCACCAATGTGGCAGCATTTTATTTAAATAAATCCTAGGTTTTTAGAAGGACAATCTGTATTTTTCTTTATATTAAATTGGCTCTTTGATTTAATCTTTTAGGTTAATATATACAGTGACCAAAATAATCCCTTTAAAAGAGTTTTTTTTAAGTGTGGAATAAGTGATTTATATTATGAAACCTGGGGACTTTTTTGTTGTGGAAAAGAGCAAGCAATGAGAATCTAATTAGTAAAAAGAAAATTGAATTTTCCTTTCTTTACTAAACGATGACATTTAGCTATGACATGCTTTCTAAGCAGAAACTTAAATTCACTTTTTATTTATTTTTTTTTATTAATTGCTAGCAATGCTGAATAAAAAAAGTCTGGACAGTGTGCACAAAATTCAGGATACAAGAGACTTTAGAGAGTCTGATATCTACTGGTACTGGCATTAAATGTGAAATAGAAAATATTAGTTTTTTTTTTTTTTTTTTTTTTATGTTATGGCAATTTTTGTACAGGTGCATATTATTGTAAAACCTTTCAGCCAAAATAACAAAAGAAGAATGTCATGAATAGTTTTCCAGATATGTATGTTAATATGTTTGTTTGCACTCATGCACATGTTTTGTAATTATTCCAGAGGGTCTACAAAAATGCCATTTTTTGCAAAGCAGAGGATCTGTCTTTTTTTATCTGAAATGTTTTTGTTTATTTTCTTTTGTTTTTTCCTGAGAGGATGAGGGTAAAATACACTGGACAAAACTAGTATATTAGTTTAAAAAAAAGCATTCTTAAACATCTCTAATACTTAAAGGTTTTAAATAGATGAAAATCTTAGACCGTGTTTAGACAAAATCTAATGGTAGAACAGGGAAGCCGTCATTTTTACAGAAGCAAAGCATTCAGATTTAGCCTTCAAATTATTTTTCTTATCAAAATGATAATTAGTTTAAAATGTTTTAGACAAATATAAGCCGACTTGTGGTTTCACTGGTTTCCAAGCTTAATACATGTGACAATCAGGTGAGAACATTGATTTAATGTTATTAAAAAATATTTCAAACTCTCCTGTGACCTTCATTAGATAATCACTGAGAAGATTTCTGACCAGGTGCTGAAAGAAATCCTAAAAGTTCAACTATTATCTGGGATGTGTGTTACAAAGTTATTTTAACTTCTATTCTGAATAGTATCCAGGTGTTTTGGCATCTCCTGATCACTACGGAGCTGCTTCACATCATTCGTACTTAATGAGTCTTTTTTATCTGGACCAAAACATTTCCTCCGTTTGAAAAACTTAAAGTCAGGTCAAAGGAGAGAGTGCTGCAAGGATGTTGGAATTGTGTGTGAAAGTTAAGTCAAAACATATGAAACCAACCAATCACAGTGGAGAAATGGTGATTTACACATTTGCATTACTGACTGGTTGATAAAATAAATGGATAATCCAATTTTTTTCCCTGATGACTGCTGCTTCTTTTAAAACAACTAAAATACAAATGTAAATTTGCAATCCCAAACAGAACAGGTGAGTGATGTCAGTGATCCTAATCTGCCTGCTGCAGCTGTTAAAAAGAATAATAAAGGTTGCTGCTGCTTGGAAAATTAGGAAGACAATTTGCTGCTTTTTTTCCAGCATATGTTCTAAAACATGCTACTACATTCAGAATGATAGCAGGCTCATTGAGAGTGCAGTCTGAAAAATATATGGAAATGTTTGGAGGATTTATTATTCATTTTATTAATGTTTTGAAAATTGCAGCTTAATTGTAAAATAAAGTATTTGAACCATTTGAATTTAAATTGGTGTACAGAATTGCTTACATACTAAAGGGATGTGTTTAAAAGGCCCTTCTGAATGCAAATAACCATAAATGGGCACAAGCAGGTAATTTAAAATAAATGGGATTTATCAGCAGCTAACAACAACTGGTCTCTACACATTTAATATTTTTCTTTACGACCTCTCATTATGATTTATTGGATCAGATGTTGGACAGTTTCTACGGATGGTTGATAAATGTGAACGGGGCAGTCTGTCTTGTCCTCCACAGAATATATTAGACACTCAAGCAAAGCATTTCAATCAAGCTGATTTTCTTTGTTTTCCTATTTTCAGATCACTTGCAGAAGCTTCAGGGGAGAGTGACGCTGCTGCCCCTACAAGAGCTTCTGAGAAGGAAAAGCCAGAGGAAAGGTAATGCATCCCTCCGACTTGATTAATCTTTAAACTATAACGGCAGCTGAACAGTGTTTGTCCCAATTTCTGGTTCTAATGAGTCATTTTCACACTCTCTGGTTACATGTGGCATGTCTCCTGCTCACTCCGTTTTAACCCACTATGTGACTGGTCTTATTCAGGCTCCACACAGTAGAATCGCCAACTCTATACTTTAACATCACTTTGCATGTTAATATTTTCCCCTCACTTTTTCATACGGTCACCCTTCATGTGATGTGGTTCCGTTTTAGAGGTTTTTCAAACAGCTGCTGCTGGAGCAGCAGCCTTCCTCATTGTTGAGCCACAAATGGTATCTGAGTGAACAGGAGGGATGTGTAAAAGTCTACCAGTCTACACAGAACTAAGGCTCCATTCGCTTTGGCATAAAGGAATTCATGTTGAATGCTTTCGGATGTTGCTTGAAAATATGCAAAGGAGCTACGCCGAGTTGATTAATGGTACTTTTATATAAATGCAAGTATTCATTTTTCCAAATCCTGTCCTACATGAGCACGTTCTGCCTAAATGCTGAATTGGGGCTCTTGGATGTGCATTGTTGTATTGAATTTGACCACGAACTTTTTTTGGGGGGTGAATTTTCTACCTTCTTTCTTGACTTTATTATGCATAGTTGGTGCTCCGCACAAACAAAATGCAATATTTATCAGGGCATCGTGGGCCGAAGGCACAATTTCAACATAATAATGTTGCTGGCATTTGAGATTGCACTTTGCAATGGTGGGCAAAACAACCTTTCTTCTTTTATGTCTGCCTGCTCATAGATTTTTACACTTATAAACGTGTACAGAGCATGGAATAGGCTGTATTTGATTGCAAGATGCTGTTTCTGTTTCCACATCAGAAATGTGGCTTTAAAAGTTGACGCTCTGTGGGGAGAGATGTCGTTTCCACTTGTAGTGTGTAAACCCATTTTAGAGTCTCCATTGCTTTTTAATTTTCTCACCATTGATGGATTTCTGCTGTGCAGACCTGATGTGTACCTGCCTTGACTCATTCCCAAGTTTCTCTAGACTGGTGATAGTATAAAACAGAGTTCTGTCCCAGCCTCTATTGGTACTTTTGCCTATTTTCCAGCCTGGCTCAATTCTGCTGTTTCAAGCTAGTAAGTGTCGAACAAGCAGAACCCAGGTCCAGATTGAACAGTGTGGTAATCCTCTCCTAAGCTCCGCCAGCTCACTGATTGCCTTCATTTTTCAGTGTCACCAACAGGAAAGCCATAGCAGTGTACCCATGTGAGGCAGAGCACGACTCTGAGCTCTCCTTCCAGGTCGGCGCAATATTCAACTCTGGTAAGCGTTATCGCCTACACCAGTCGCTCACTCAGAACGGGCCCTGGCATATTGGATTTGGGAGAAAACTGAACAACCAATCTGATCTTGAGTTGAAGAGAGAGAGATGAGATGAGGAGAGTAAGAATGGAGAGAGGTTGGGCTGGAGAGACAGTTTGGCTTTTTGCTGTCTGTAAAGAGGCTTGACTGATGTTTAATCACCATCACAGGAAATAAGAAATTTGTAGTTTTTAATTTTGTTGTTTGTTAGTTTTGTTTTTGTTAAATTCCTCTTTTATTAGACAGATTCTTCTTAGATCAAAATCTTTATAGAAATGCATCTTGTCATGGGTTTGATAAGATCCAAAAGATATGGAGTGTAGTTTATTAGTTTTCATGGTCTGGCATTATTACATTGATGCAAGTAGCAAGTTTTTATATATA